>JBAJMU010000004.1:13890773-14029922 GCA_037952995.1 Hyposoter didymator | reverse complement strand
TTTTTTTTTTTTTTCTATGATTTCATCAAATTCAACTTGAAAAACACGGAGAGACAAGAATGAATAGACGTTGCCGACGTTATTTTGTTTCTCAACGTAACGCGCTTCAGAAAATCTAATAATGACCGATTTTCATTAAACGAATGATGCGAAAAAGAAGAAGAAGAAGAAGAAAAGTTGGGGAAACGGTAAAGTTAATACATGCGGAGAAAACGAGTTTGAGCTTTTTCTATTCGTCGTGCTGTTTACACTTTCTCTTTGATGGCTACGCTACGCGCGGAATACTTTTGGTATAATAGCCGCAGCGAATCTGGGGAGGAAGGAAAAACTCGTCGGGGAAAGAGGAAAGAAGGACGCGATGTCGTTTTCATCTCTTGCTTCGTTCTAGGAGGTTGTCACGCAGAAATCGAACCGGTTTTATTTCGTTTAACGGATATCGCCGGTACGATAGAGTTCGATTAGTAATTCAAGGATTATTCTTCCAAGAACGGTTACCCATTTATCGAAGAGTCTCGTTTATCGTCGAACTAGTTTCAATTCGCCATTATCCTTTTCCATTTTCTTTTTCGCATATTCGACGAACGATCGATCAATTATTTATTTTCTTGCACACGACCATGACATTTTTTGAAAAGTATCAAAAAAACTTAAAGTTCTCGCACGTGAAAATTGTTTCCGGACGAATAATTTGATTTTTATTTTATTTACACCGTAAACAAAATTTTGTTGGACAAAATGGATATTTAGTTCGATACGTTCGACTAAACGTTTTTCTGAATAATCCCAAAAATTGTGTCATCGCAGCAAGAAATGTTCTAGAAAATCTCTTCAGAAGCAAATTTTTGTCGTTCGAATCGTAAATTTTGCTGACAATTCCATTAGAAACCAAATGTATTGACAAAATAAGGAAAATTTTGAAATTAAAAAAAAAACATTTAGTTTGACGTGTTCAACAAAATATCAAGGATTTTTCAAAAAAATTTGATTTTCAGTGTAAAAATGTGGCGACGAGCTCAAACTCGAGTGAAAGTTGAATAAATATTTTCTGCCCCTCGCCAGCGAAACACCATAAGTAGTTAATAATTTAGCCCTCGTCCGACTCGCACCGAGAGTTGTTTCGCGCGTTGCAAACCGCGGCATGCAAGAGTCTCTTTATTGTGCGATAAATGCATTACGTTAAGAAGTTGTCGTAAAAAAGTTTGGCCCAGTTTGTAATGCGAGGGAAGAGAAGGAGTGGAAAAGGATGGAAAAGCAAGGAGGCGAGGAGGAGGACGATGCGCGGCAAAGGTGCAAGGTTTGAGGATGCGGAGGCGCGCTGTGGGATTCGCGCTTCCGGAAGGAATGCTCCTCACCCTTCGACTTGCGTCTTTTACTCCGCTAGCTCTCTTCGTATAACCCCCCTCGTCCTTTTCTTCCTGTCGCCTTGTTGCCCTTCGCTCTTGTGTACAACGTGCAAGACAGAAAAATAAGATTTACGAGTTACTTTAAGGCCGTAAACGGCCAGAAGTTTCCTCCAAGACGACTGTTAACCACCCTCTCACGCTTCAACCCTTCCAGCTTCGTACTATCTTGTGGTATAGTCGTCGACGACACCCCACATCTCTACCGACTGAAGTAACAACGCGGAGAGAGATGCAAGAAAAAGGGAGAAAAGTCATTCCGCTCGTAGTAGCTGCTGAGGTGTCGCGAGACGTCTTGAGAACGTAGACAACCTTTTTTTTTACTCGCTCTCACTCTCTTGCCTTATTTCTTCGGCGTATATACTTTTTCTTTTGGAGCATAAGCCCCAGCGACTTTACGCGAATTCACAATGCGTTGCATAACGAAAGTCCAGGGAACGAAAAGAGACTGAGGGGAGGGAGCAGGAGGAAGAAGAGAGAGTGAAAAATAAGGCAGCAGACGACAGTAGAGCAAGAAAAGTATAAGACGAGCCCCGAAAGTACAATAGGCCAACATCGAAACGACTTTTTCGTGATCAGATTTCCTGAGACTTGGTAAAAGAACTCGAATATCAAAATTGCGAATGAGTCGAAAAGATTTTTGTGCTCTTGCATGGAAATTCGCTGAATACTTTGGCGCAGAAGTGTCAAGAATAAATAATACGGCTTATACCTCGCGCTACCTTGCGCGCGAACTGAAACTTTGTTACGTCCATATTATGCCAGAAAAAAAAATGAAAAAAGAAAAACGCATTATGCAGTGTCAAGTAAATCTGGCCTTTCTGCTGCATCACATTCGACCCGGAAAACATTGAGTAAAACTAGCAAATGCTCGATATTCGCGATTCTTGTTTAAGCTCCACTTCATTTTTCTACTTGAGCTTTTTTCATTTTTTTTTCAACATTCTCACCACATTTTATAATTGGAGCGATGGTCAACGCTCTTTTTTTTCCTCTCTCTCTCCTTTTTGGCCGAGGGAATATTTCACGATGACAAATTACACGGCGTCGCAGGTTCACAAAGAAAATAAATAAATATGAAATAAAAATCGGAGAGCATAGATGAGCAGAGGTGGAAGAAATATCACGTACATGCAGGGGTCGTTGTATGTACAAGGAAAGAGTGGATGGAGAACTCGACACACGGTGGACTTGCTGCATGGGACACCAGCCTCTCCCCAACAACGTCCACGCTGTGTCAGCATATTCAACACACATTTGTTTTCTATTTTCTATATATTTATATATCTCTATGGATGGTCAGAGGGTTTGTGCAACGTTCCTGCTGCGATGCTACTGGCCAAGCCCCAACCTGCCATCAGGAGGACGATCAATCATATGGACAATATTTATTTATATGAAACGGGAGCAGCGCAGTGAAAGATAACCGAGAGTGTGGAGGGTGAACAACAAAAAAAGGAGCAATGAGCGAATAAGAGGGATGGAGAGGCACACAGAGAGAAAGGGGGGGCAAAGAGTGTGTGAGATGCATCCATGGAGCGAGGCAATGGATGCCATTATGTCAGCAGGCTCGTGAAAAAAACGAGAGGGTGAATATTTCGATGTTTAGGGTCCTCACGTCGCTTTTCTCGCTGCACACGCTTTCGATCTTCTTTCGAGTTACCATTAAAAAACAAACAAAAAATTGACGAATCTCTAATTGCAGAGTTATTGCGAATATTGCAGATAAAGGTTTGGTGAGTGCAGGAAACGCGCGGCGGGTTGGGGATGAATTTTTGGCTGTCTTTCGGTTTGAAAATGAGGAAAAAGCAGGTGGTGGCGATGCGGATGAGAAGAAAGTTTGTGAGTGGATAGAAATATCGAAGAAAATTGAGGGTCGCGAAAGTTTTGGAAAAGCTTGTCGAACGATTCTGACTTTACTTTGCTCTTTGTTGTTGATCGGGATTTTTCTAGATTTTTATGAATTTCCGTTGGTCTCTGTACTCGGGAATTGGTGGAAAAAGGAGCGCCATCATTGCCGCAAATATCAAGGAGCAAACAAACGGTTAAGCGTTTGTTTTTCTCGTCAAAAGTCTGATACGCGGAGGGGGGGAGGGTTTGGCAAACAGCAGAGCAGAGAGAAGGAGCGATGAAGAGAGAGTGTGTGTGTGTGTGTGTTTTTCTTGCAATGACCACCAAGGTGTGTACTCTCTTTTGCCGATTCTCTCGAAACTTTTCTAAAGCTTTTTGAGCGCGCGCATTCTCAGCGGATTTTCCGGTCTCTCTCGTCCTCTCAACCGACATTTTCACTCTCACGTTTCTTGCCAACAATGCGAGGGCGATGCCAGTGCGAAAGGGAAAAGTGCCGAATGGAACTCGGCCGTTTGTTTTTTATTTCTCTCTCTCTCTTGGAACCAGCGCTGTCTTTTGCAAAGTGGACCAACGCAGTGTCGCGACTTTGTCGCTCCGAATGAAAAGAAACGCGCGCCGCACGTATTATTTCTTTTAACCGCGTGCGATTGAATGAAGGTTAAAGGTATAAAAACATACAATGAAAAAAAAAACTAGAAGAAACCTCTAAAATGGATCCCTTCGGTCCAAGAGAGGTTTCTATCATGGCGAGGCATCGAGATTCTCTTCCATGTTTAACCCAACCATCGAAAAGGCGAATAAAAAGGAAGCGCGGCATGCACAGACGAGCAAGAAAGAAAGTGTGTGTGTGTGAATGTTTTCGCTACGTGCTTCCATTGCCTCGAACGAGCGGTACGTGCTAACTGCACTTGAAATTCGTTATACAGTCCGAGCTAAGCCGAAATTTCTTTATAGAAAGCTCTCGCTTCCATGGGATTCCCATAGACCTCCATACCGTTCACTGGGAATAAAATTTTGTTAAAAATCGTCGATACTTTGTTGAACACGGCCAACTAATTATTTTTCGATAATTTCAAAATTTTCCTTATTTTGGCAGAATATTTGCTTTCTAATGGAATTGTCAGCTAAATTTACGATTGCAACAACAAAAATTTGCTTCCGAAGAGACTTTATAGAATATTTCTTGCTGCGATGACACAATTTTTAGAATTATTCAAACAAAACGTTTAGTCGAACGTATCCAACAAAATATCCATCTTTTCCAACAAAATTTTATTTTCAGTGTAATTAACTGATATGGACTGAATAGAATTATTTTTCGCGATTAATAAAAATCTGCTTCGTATTCTTTCCAGACATTTTGATAGATTTTCCTCCACCATAAACCGCTTGCTACTTTTTTCTGTACACTGGAAATGAAATTTTGTTAAAAATGCTCGATATTTTGTTGAATACGGTGAACTAAATATTTTTCGATAATTTCAAAATTTTCCTTATTTTGGCAGAATATTTGCTTTCTAATGGAATTGTCAGCAAAATTTACGATTGCAACAACAAAAATTTGCTTCCGAAGAGACTTTATAGAATATTTCTTGCTGCGATGACACAATTTTTAGAATTATTCAAACAAAACGTTTAGTCGAACGTATCGAACAAAATATCCATCTTTTCCAACAAAATTTTGTTTTCACCGTTCCGATATCTATTCTTATTCCCCGCGTAAACACGATCCTCGAATATCTTAAACAAAACCGATCACGTGTACCTTGAAATTTAATTTCTTTAACATCATCCAGTGACTCTCTCTCTCTCTCTCTCTCTCTCTCGCTCGTCCCTTTTTTTCTTGTATAAACATTCATACGAGACGAACTAATTCGAGCACGAAGAAGCTTCGAACGTAGAGAAGCGAAAGTTTGCGGCAATAAGGTCCGGCACGGCGTATCAATTTCAAGCGGACAGGCTGGACTCTCGAAATCTCGTTGTGGCAAGTCGGGGATCGATTGCTATCAAAAATATATGTATATATTTGGAGGATATACATCGAGCAGCATGGTAAATCGAGGATTGACGCTCATGCCCAGCAAACTTAATCGTATATATATGTTTCTACTCCGGAGCTAATATACATGTGTGAATATTTATACATATAGATTCTTCGTGGCTATATATATATGCGTGTGCACCGGTGCTGGTGCGGCACACGCTATAAAATGGCCGGGATAATTAATGCCGGCCAACGATGCGCCTCTCCGATGATTAATGGCGGACTCTCCTCGCCGTAATAACGTTTGCCCGCCGCCACGAATTAAAGTGTTTACGCACGCGCCCCGCAACATCCCTTGATATACATTTCTTGCCTTTGTAAATATATATTGCAACAACCACTGCAATGATGAGCTGCTTCACCTGCTGCTGCCATTATTTACAACTCGAGATAAAACATTATCATCTTTGTTTACTTTTGAAACGATCAAGTTTTCACAGCCTGGGCAACATTTTTCGAGTGATGCATTTATTTATTCTTTGAATTTCGACAACAAACATTTTCGTCTTTTTTACATTCAATCGATCGATTTTTGCTGCTGCTGCTCCTCGATCTTGTCATTTTATTGCTGTTTGCAAATTGACATCGTTTTGGCTGCGGACCCTTTGCACGCTCCGTGTCGATAATTTATGACGAGACTCGTCGCAGCCTCTCTGCGACCTTCTCTGGACCTGTGGTCGTGTGTGTGTGTGGATTTCTTATTGTCACGGTCTGCCAAATAGCGCGCGGGAACCGATCTCATTTTTATTACTGTCAAGGGACAACGGAAACGGGATAACGGGGCAGGCTCAAGCGCGCGCGTATACCAAGCGGTGAGAAATTCACTCGTGATTTTTCTTGCAAACGTTTGTCAAGGCGGGAGGAGACGCGGTCTCGAGATGATAAAAAAGATGCTGCATTAAAGCGAATTCCATTATTCAATATTTGAAAAGTACGTCGCGGTCCGTAAGTCGCGAAGGATCATGAAAATCGAGATTGGTGTATCGCGATTACTTTTTTTACGTTTTTGCTGAAAGATCGCGCACATGTGGGGATCCGACGCATTTACCATGCAACATTTACCAAACCCCCCCAACCCTCGCGCCCTACTTTTTTATTTCTTTTTAGTTTTTCTACTCCCTTCGAAATTGATCGATCGTATTGCGATGCATCTTCGTGGGTCGTCGCGTGCTCTGCTGCGCTGCTGCCCTTTTTGCGGAAGGGCAGGAGTAAACAGAAATTCATCAAAGTTTCATCTCCTTCATTCACTTTCTTGCTCTCTCTTCCCCCTGATGCTTCCCCAGCATGCTCGATACACTTTTTCCTCTCCATCTTTTTCTCATATTTGTCATCCCGTGATTGAGCACTCAAAAGCCTGCTGGCAGTTTGTCTCGCGGTTTTCACTTCCTTTTTTTGTTATCTCTCCTGCTCCCCTGCGCGCAGCATCTTTTAGTGAAATTGGAAAGTTGAACGATTCGCTGTATGATTGAAGGAATCTCGATGGCTCAACGCTTTTTCAATGAATGAACAGAAATCTGCTGCTGCCCCCCACCATCAACGTATCGTCTCGATGCTTCGTGCAAGCCGAAAGAAAAAATGGAGCAGGATGGAGCGAGCGAGACTCGCGCGCCAGTAGGAAACGAAAAGGTTCTCACGCGATTATAAACGCGCACACGAAGGCCCTCAAAACCCAATGAAGACCAAGATTTTCGGTGCTGCTTTTTCTCCGCGTCTTTGTGTGTGCGTTTGTGTGCGTGTATTGCTCTGCACTCTGTCGAGTAATTGCCGGACCAATTACTCTCCAACTCTCGAAATATACGACGACACGGTACGACCCTCCGCGGGCCACCAGTACTCTCCCGCGATATATCCTCTCGAGGGCCACGGCCCTTGCACAACCCACAAACCCCCTCCCACCCCCTCGCCCCCTTTTTCTTTCCTCTCTTTCCTCCTTTATTTCTCTTTTTATCTCTCGTAATACCTTAAAAATGCTTCTCAATTTTCGCGCGGGCGTTACCTTCTTCCAAACGCTCGTAAAGTTTGCCTTTTTTTTTTGTTTGCCTGCAACACAGTCTACCGGACATTTATACATGCTCTGTTTATTCTTTTAGACTCATACCTCCTGCTTTTTTAGAGGTTAATTTTAAAAAGCTTGCATGTATTTCTGTCTGTTATTTTTTTTCGCTTTTGTATCTGCATGACTGGCTTTAGGATTCTTTCAAAATTTTGTATAAACGTTCTTGGCACCAAAAACGAACAGTTTTCTTCTTCTTATTTTTCCCCGTCCAAACGCGTGTAAAATGAAATCGCGTTTCTTTTGTTTTTCCCTTGCAACTTATCAAAGAAACGTGATTTCAATTTGTACGCGTGTTGAGATGGCAAAAACAAAATTGGAAATTGAATATCTCAAACTCGAAACGTCAGAAAAATTTTCTTCTCAGCAGAAAACTGTTAGTTCGGGTGCCGAGAACGTTTTATACGAAATTTTAAAAGAATCCTAAACAAAGTCGATTTGCTAGTTTTTTGCGGTAGAAAAAAATAAATTTTTCTCTCACTCGTTTGGTCAGCCGCGGACGATGTCTCGTTGGTTGCGCCTCAACTCGTACGATTGAGTAATTAATTAAATATGAACCCTCGCTCTATTCTACTTTCTATTTGTTTTGTCAGTAATTTGTGTTGCCACCGGGAAAATTGGTGCTTCAATGACCGAGCAGACGATCCGGCTCGTTGCGCTATCGCTTTTAACGTGAGAACTCGGCAATTCGACGAGATAATAATTGATCGTACATCCGGACAGTGTTCCAAGGGAAAGGGGGAGACGTTGGATCACGAATTTGTTTCGGAGGTGTAAGAAAATGGCGTGGTTTTCTCACATCTCCAAAAGATTATATTCCCGCGCACTGCTCCATCCTCTTTTGGCTCCTTTCGCTCTTGTCTTTCGACGACGCCGGAAATATCCCGTTCTTCCAACCGAATGGTGATATTTAATAACGCCAAGAATTTCATTACCAGAGTTACGAGCCAGTCGAGATGAAACACAATCCAAGCCTCACGCGTCCGATATATATAGGTATATGAAAAATTGAATGTTTCTGCAGTGCCGGAGCCAGTTGAATGGGCGAATGCACACGCGAAACGCCATTTTCTTTTACTCTGAAGTCCGAGTGTCATTTTAAAGTCGAATCGTTTTTTTTTTTTTTTCACTTTATTCTTTGACGAAAAATATTCACTGAAACAAAATTTTGTTGGAAAATATCGACATTTTTTTTCAAATAATCCCAAAAATTGTATCATCGCAGGAAGAAATATTCTAAAAAGTCTCTTTGGAAGCAAATTTTAGTCGTTCCAATCGTAAATTTAGCTGACAATTCCATTAGAATCTCAATTCACTGCCAAAATAACGAAAATTTTGAAATTACCAAAAAATATTTAGTTGATAACGATTTTTAACAAAATTTCATCGCCAGTGTTCGGGAAAAAGAAATCTCTCGATCTATTTCGTAGAAAGGGAGAAGAACAGAGTATCCTGCAATGTTTGCATATCGTGGAGTGTTTCGGAGATGGACACAGTCTTATCGCGATATTTATCTTTTTGGGGATTTTTTTTTTTCAGTTCGAACAAGTTCCGCACGTGTGCGCCTTTGGAAGTTTCGTTTTCCGGGGGGGAATTGGATGCATTCATCAAATTTGAGCGTTTCGGAAGCGATTTATTATCGAGTTGAAAGTTTGCTCAATTTTATCGTAAGCAAGCATTGTTTGGCGTGAAACAATCGACTCGAGAGTCGATTCTCTGTATCCCTCTTCGTATGCTGCCAAGAAACTCGTTTGGTATTTGAAATTCAGTATAAAAAGGTGGCTCTTAGCGATAGAAGCTGCAAACAAGCCAGACCAAAATGATGGATCGAATATATACGCATGACGCTCAAATGATTGAGAGTTATCGATAACCGCATGAAATGGGTTAAGGATGAACTATCGGATATCGTGATTAAAACGCGAATGCCAAGCCCGTGGTTGAGTGAACTAGAGAAAATAAGCGCTGGCTACAGCTCTGACTGTCGACGGATAGAAATTTATTATTTATGATGCAACGATCGAAGGATCGAGACTGGAAATTGAATTCTTTCGTTTTGGATACAGCGACTAAGCTCTAGTTTTTCGGCACGTGGTTGGATTTCGAATTTTGACATTTTTTTCGAATTTACCCAACACTCGAAAAATCTGTCGTAATCGAATTCGATTTCGATTATAAAATAACAAAAACTTTGGATAATTGTCATTTTTGTTGATTGGAATAAATTGAATCAAAAATATTTGTAATACGTCCTCATAAATGCGTCATGTGTGAGGAGAGACGAACCGCAGAGATAGAGACGTACGAGAGAATGTATGGGGAATAAAATGACTCGTACATACAACGAGAGAATTGTTCGGTCCGGGGCTCGTTGTGGATATGAATACTAATAAAAGCGTTAAATTTGCATAAATTTTCCTGAGAGTTGCCAGCAGCGTATAAACCGTCGCGCTGCTGCCAGTCGCGGTGGTGAACGGGCATGAATTTTCGCGTCCTTTTCTCTCGATAACTAGTCTCATTTTTTCCCGTGGGAAATAGAGATTTATCAAATATCGTTATTTAATAAAAGCGAGAAACGAAAAAATGATTATTACGTATTAATTCACTTTTGGCAAAAGGTTATTAATAATTTACGAAGCTTCAGAAATATTTTTGCAAACATCTTGAATTTTTTATTCTTATTTTTTCTCCTCGCGATGCAATTTCATCCAATTCCTTTTCGATAACGCGGAATTGTAAAGAGGCAGTAATCAGGCTTTAAGAATGACTCGAAGACGATGCAAGAGTCTACGAGAGCAAACAGCTTCGCTTTTTTGTATAATATTGTGAAAAGGAATTTTGTACCAACATCTCTCTCTCTCTCTCTCTCTGAAGCATCCACCATCGATGTCGATGTTGTAGTGACTTTCTGACAGACAAATTATAATGCGTTGAAAGTTTGCAGCACAAGCTCCTTCTCTGTTTCTCTTGCTTGCTTCCTACGTGTCTTTCTCGCTCAACCTCGTTCCCTTTCATCCTCGTTCACAGCCGAGGAGAGTTAATCCAGTAGCAGCAGCAGCAGCAGCAGGTACGAACAGCTGTGTATTACGATATCGACTCGTTTGATACGTTGGCTAGAGCTATCGCGTTTGGCTCACAGGGAAGATTGAAATTTTCATCGATGAACTTGTAAAACGAAAGGAGTGAACGAGCGCAAAAGAGAGCAAGAGAGAGAGAGAGAGAGGTTCGAGTTACCCAGGAATATCTACGGTAGCAACTCTCGTTTATAAACTACGTACCCCACAGTGGTATATACGATCTATATATTCAAGCTTTCCAGAGCTCGTTCAGCCTTCTCTTCTTACCTGACTAAGTTGATTACACTCTTCAAGATCGAGAGAGCGAGAGAAAGAGAGAAAAAGAAGGAAAGATAAGAGAGAAAGAGATGCTCTGGCCCTCGGAGAGCAATTCGCTTTACAAGGGCAGCAGCAGCAGCAGCTCATATTGTTCGTGGTTCATGCAATCGGAGCTGCGTCCTCAAAGGTCTGCCCCCAAAGCACTATCCTTACTAGTTAATACTCGTAGCAGGCAACGTAACAACGCCCTTAATAAATAAGAAGCCATCACGCTTATACAGGCAACTGCTCGTAAAATTTTCACCCCCTCAGAATAATCTAAAAAGCCTGATGACGTGAAATCTCGAGAAAGTGAATGAAATTCGTTAAATCTTGGTACAACGACCTTTCGGGTACTGAATTTTCCTCTGCCGCGCAAAACGATTCTCTGAACAGATATTTTACAGTTGCCGTTGCCAAATCCCTTTGGCGTTTATAAAACATGGCAGAACGACGAGCGGTGTCTCGCTAACAAGGAGACTCTCGAGTATATCGACAAAAAATTGGACGGACACGATGGTCCTCGTATATAGAGACAAGACGAACGCCAGAAAGTCACGGCGATGGGTTGGAAGGTGAAAGAATATGGGGAAGCGAAATTTAAGGAACCTTTTGCTCTCCTCTCGTTCTCGCTCTACCCTGCTGGCTCAACAGACAGCGGGGATGAATCGCGGACAAGCGACTAAAGAAGGAGCTGCTCCCAAAGATCGGGAGAGACGAGAATGTTGATTAGCCGCAAATTGAATCCCGTCCATTTATCATTCGCCCTCTTTACTCCTATTCGTCCTTTCGCACGTATACACATGCATCCAAAGTTCCTTTTCATGCGTGCGTACACTTAATTCTTTTTCCTCAAAGAGGGGGGAGAGCCCAGCTTCGCGGAGAAACGATTCTCCAAGCGAAACTCCACTCTTTGCTACAATCACACGTACGCACAGACACAAACTGGATAAATAAATAAATATACGCGATGACTCGTCCTGATAGATTTTCTTGTAGAGCTTTGCACACGGCGGACGTTCGCGGGCCTTGCGAAGGCTCTCGAGCAGCGAATAATCGTGTATACACATTTGGCCGCATACTAAATGGTATAGGACAGAAGTGGCTTAGCAGGGAGAAGGAAAGAGAAGGCGAGGGAGAAAGAAGAGCCCGGAACATAACTCCCGACTGGACCAAGGCTCCCAGCGCCCCGCGGGCACATTATCGTCCTCAAGCCTTTTTTTTTTCTTTCTTTTCTCCTGCGTACCTCGCTCTCTCACCATTTTACGGGGGTATAAAATTAATTAGCGATTCGCGACGCGGGCGAGGCTCCGGGGGAGAAAGGGAAGATACGGTGGGGTCGTTATACAATCAGAAACGACGCGACGATGAACCCGTGCATTCTTACATATATATATTCTTCTCTTTCGCGAGCTGCTACATACATATCGCTTTCTGGATTGTATATTTTCTCGTGTACTACTATAAAATAATACAACAACCTCCTCGTGCATTATCATACTCTCTCTCTCTCATTCTCTCGCTGCTGTACGATCTAGGCTTTTTTCTCTTGTCTGCTTCCTCGTACACACCGTGCGAACTGTTTTTTCCTTTTTTTTCTCTTTTGCTCCAACCCGAGCTGTGATATCTTGCTTTTCGCGAGTTTGTATCCGCGCGCGGTATGTCCTTCGGTGGCTAGTACAACAACGTCGCGTTGCAGGGGGGCACAGACCGTCGGCGAATTTGAATCAGCCCATAAAATTGGACCGCTTTATTTTCGTCATTATAACGATCATGTTCATTTTGAAATATTGCACGTTGAATTTTCAGCCGCAATATTAAGCCGATAATTGTCAGTACGTCCGGATAGAATTCTCCTTCTCCTCCTGCTGTCGTGTTTTATCTTTCTCTGCTATTTTTTTTCTCCCTCTGACGTTTGGATTTGCGATTCATTTTCCCTCTGCGTTTGTTTTTTATTTTTTGCTAATTGCCTACCGAGTGTAAGGGGGTTAATTAAAAGACAGTTGAGCATCGTACGATTTTTTCAATTCCTAGCAGCCAGCCAGGCAACCACGAAAAAAAAATAAAAAAATAAAAATAAAAATAAATAACCAGTCGCGGAGAAGATGCTGCAATTCTTGCCAGAGTACGCGAATCGCACTTGTCGCGGATATCGTTAATCAACGAGCTCATTGGCCACTCGATCTCGCTTTCTCGTCCTCTCTATCTCCGGACTTTCTCGAGTTATTAATCCTCCGATGAAAAAATCCATGAGAAATATTGTTCGTTTAATGATAGACCCTCGTGCGAAGCAACTAAAATTGCGATTATCCGTTAACGGACGTTATAATTGATCCGTGCGCGTACCAACGTACGAGCTCATCCAGGATTCTCCTGCGAGCTCCATTTTTTCTCCTCTGGATTGTCGGTTATTTCGCGCACACTCGCTCGGACTAAAGAAACAAAAAACAACAACAACATATCGCGCTCCATTTTTCATCCCTCATTTTTTTTCTTTTTTAATTTATAAAAGTTTATTAAACTCTGGAAAAAAATGTCCTATTTTGAATTGGTCGAGGCAGAAGCTTCGTAATACCTGAATAATTGCTGGCTGAAAGTGATATGATTTATAATGGGCGGAAAAATGGTCCGCCAAGGAGGAAAGACAAAGAGAAAAAAATGCGGCAAATTAAATGAAATTAGAGGAAAAAAAAAAAAAAAGCAGGCGGTACTGTTCGTAGCGCGTTGCAGTCGCAGGATCAGCGAGGATAAAACGAGATGGGGAAAAGAAAGGTCAAAGAAAAAAAATAAAAAGTAAAACTGCACGAGAAAAGTCGAGGGATTCGTTTGGAGCTCCGCGTGCGCGCGATAAACGCTGACTCCTAAAATCTCGCGCATGTGGATTCAGTCCTCCATATACATTGACGTTATTTTGTATGTGTAAATGTATGCATAAGCGTGTTGTGCGGAAGGAGTGTAGCCACGTTACTGCCTGCTGCATCCTCCCTGGCAATTCTTCCGAAAAATCCTCTCGCATTGAGAGTGTACACATTGCCGCGATAACGCGGAGGTAAAGAAGGGCCCGATGCATGGGGATAAAGGGCGTAAACCGTATACGAGGTTTTATCGCGGTTCCGAGCTTTCGAACGTTATGAGAATCATATCGACATATACTAATATTTCGCAGCCACAAAAGACCCGTGGAGCTCATTGCAATAGAATTTTTCAGCTTTGGAAAAAAATTAATTGTTTGAATTCCGTTTTTTTTAATTTTTTTTATTTATTTTTTACAATTTATTCGTGTCAATAATTCAACGAAGGGATTTTATATTTTTGTTTGACGAAATTTATCGCTCGATGTATGAAATTTTCGGTTAGCTCGATCATCAAATTTCATTTTTTTTTCGCGTTAATTTCTTGAAACAGTGAGCTCGCGATTCGAAATTGATATTTTACATTTTCATTCGTATTTTCAGTCTATCGTAAAAATGATGAACTTTCGTGTGGGTTAAAATAGTTGGAGCTGCATGTCTGGCGCCACTACGTCTTTTGGTATATATATTTGTTGTGCATTACATCAGCCCACGTGCTGCGTACGTTAGACATAAGGATGAAGCAGCATATTACACGGTGTTGGCCATTATTTCTATATCGGGAGACCCCGTTTCCTCGTTACGCCGTTATCGTGGGCAGAATAAAATTCTTGAGGGCGTGCATCAAACGCGAAAAGCGATAAATATGAATGACATATGCGAGAATTAAAATGAAATGTGTGCTGGTTGCTCGCACGACGATTTGCAACTTTTGATGGAGCAACAAAGCTCCATTATCTATTTCGTTGGTAAGTTTAGTCTGCCTCTGCTCAAGAAAAACGCTGAGGGAAGAAAAAAACGTGTTTGCAATAACTTGGACGATGTTTCGTTCGCAAGTTTGCTTCGCGGGCTCATGACGCGCCTCGTTAGTAAATGAAAGTATATTTTGGAGAAAAAATGAGCTTTTTCGGATTGAAATAATGTTCCGTGTCGTTATTGACTGTTGGGACGACGCGGTTGGAAAAAAACGAGTTGTAAGAGCGAAACTCTATGATAATACGGGGATCTTAAGGGTCAGGATACTCGGGGCATCTACTGTTACTAAATAGCCAACGAGGGGGAGCGAGGACAGCAGGGAGAAGGGACGAACGAGGGAATAAGGAGAGAGGGGGAGCCAGAGGAGAGAAGTAGCCGAAGGAAGGTGCTCAGTGGAGCGACAATGCTCTCGTATTAGCTGCTAATAATATCGGGTAACAAGGTGTATGTCTACACAGTAGCAGGTATACACATAGCAAGACTTGTCCATTCAACGATCTATACGTATATATAAACCTTTTCGAAGAGGCATATGTATGCGTGCGATAAGTTGCACCAGTAGCGCTCAGCGAGCTCCAGTAGTTTGTGTTTATAGATATAGACGCGTGTATACACGCGGGGAAACGTGTCTTGGATTACGTTCTTCGATGGCTTAGGGTTACCACGTTTTTTGTTTTTTTTGTTTTTTTTTCTCGTGTTACGCACCCTCGTGCATCGATGAAACGTTCGTCCGATGTTGGCCAGTCCCGCTCGCTGCGATGATGATTTATCCGTTAGGACCTTGTCCCACAAAAAACGTAGAAATCCCATCTTATGGCTTCTTCTTTTTTCGAAAAAAGGGAATTTCGTACAGTTGGTGGGAATAGGCCTTTCGAGACTTTGATCATTGACAGATGTCACATTTGTCGGAAAAGCTCCAAGATTCTGTACATTTGCCACGAATAATCGTTAAGCCCGCGCGTGCATTCGTCCCGGTCCAACTGCGAACGCTGCTGCTGCTTGCGGAATTTCTCTTCTCGCTTTGCCAACCCTCGTTCTTCGCTACAATACAGATTTGTATCAGCATTGAGAAAGGAGGAAAGTATTTGGGAATCACATTTGCGGGGGCGTGTGTATATAGGAAAGTGGCAAACGTTCGCTTCTCGTATAGTCTGCTCGTATATACACAAGAGCGAAAAGACCGAGATTCCGATAAGGTGCTAATGACCTGGACGGGCTCCAGAACGCCCGCAGAGATTGATCGAGCTTGCCCTTTCGGGCGAGGGAACAACCGAACTCTCCGCTCCTAGCTCCTTTCGTGCACCAGTTAAGGTACCACCGCTACTTCCACTTTTCCTATCCTTCCAACAAGAACAGACCGTAGAAACGTCCGATCCAAAAGGGGCGATATAATGAAAGTAACGTAGTAACTCTCCTGGTCCATATAGCCTGCGCCCGCTTAACAATATCGGAGAAAAAGACAAACGAACATTGGTCAGCCGAGCGGTCTTCCCTTGAACTGAATCGCGTGTTGCCTCCATCATTGCCTGTGTATTTATACTTTGCGAGAAGATCAAAGTTTCGGGGGTCGTTCGGCACAGATTCTTGCTGCGATGACCCGGTTAACCACTAAGCTCTCTCGAATTATGCGTCATCAGAGATCGCCACGATCTCACCAGATATTAACGATTTAACACTGGGAATGAAATTTTGTTAAAAATAGTAAATAATTTCAAAAATTTTCGTTATTTTGGAAGTATTTTTCGTTTATAACGGAATCGTCAGCGAAATTTACTTGCTTCCGAAGAGACTTTCTAAAATATTTCTCGCTGCAGTGACACAACTTTTGGGATTATTAAAAAAAAAAAACGTTTAGTTATTTTGCAACGAAAATTTGTTTCCAGTCAACAAATCGAAGCTGACTCTTCGAGTACTCACGTTATTCGTTCTCTTGTAAAAGTTACCACAAGGCGGGGCACCATATGGCTCAATAGTGCGTTGTCATCGGCGGTCCAGCATCATTGCTTCGATCCCTTTGCATGTAACTCTCGTGGAGGTTCCTTTTACTTTATATCCCGCTGACAAGATGAATCCAGCCCATGCGCACCCCGTGTGCTCATGAAAAGGTGAACCATAGGGCCAATCTGAAATTGCTAATTCCGGATGGCTAATTCAATTAAGAGAACGCTCGAGCGCTCACCGGAACGACGCTTTGCCAGTATGCCAGCAGAGTTAGCCGGAATACCCGCTTTACTAGCAACACCCAGAACCATCATCCTCATCCACACCCACAGACACACATGTATAGGGATATGCAAAGCTGGCAGAGAGCGGAAACGCGAGAAGGCGGAGGAGGGACGAAGAGTGCCGCTGTAGTATATGCCGGAGGAAGAGCCCGTGAGATATTAGAAGGTTCCTTCGTGATGCAGCTAGTTCTGGTAGCCCGTTTAACCATCCTGAGGGTGTATATATATATTTACGTTGGAGGAACATGGTACCGAAGCTGTGCTAGTGGTGTCGGTGCGGCGGGCCATTCTCTGCATAGAATGCCTGTGGAAACTGACTTTGCGGTAAGTGCTGACCGGGGATATGCGGCGGTAGCCAGGCTTGCCTTAATTCGCGTTGCTACCCTTAACGTATTTCGAATGATCGGCTTTTCCTTGAGAGTCCTTCCGAGCATTGCTTTAATTTGATTATTTAAAAGCTCCGATAACGTTCGCCATTTGACGTTGATAGTAAAAAAGTTGATATTCTTTTGGGTAAAATGCGTCCTGGCAGGACATTATCGACATAACCGCTGGATTAATTTCTCTGATCCCACGACCGGTGATACCTGTCGCAATCTATATTTTTAGCAAACTATGAGAATATATTATTATCGACTTTACGTCAAGGGATCGGGGATGATGCTGGAGACGTTTTGAGCATACCACCAACGAAGATAAAATAAGATTCTTATCCCGGCAATATTGGGAGCGGACAGTGGATTAAAAATAATTCTATCCGATGGTGGCGCGCATCTTAGAGAGCCACAGGATGCCGCGGGTAGCGGAAGGTAAGAGGAGAAATTGTGTGACCCTTCCTGCTGCTTTTCGCTTCCTTTTTCTACCTTCGTCGATGCTCTCACTAACGACATTAAAATATTCTACAACCGATCCTCGTTAGAAAAGTTACGATTAAAATAAATCCTTTTAAGAAGGGACCTGCTCGGCTCTGAGGGGAGGGACAACGATGAGCAGGACTCTGCGAAGATGCTCGGGGGTTGCTTCGCAGCTAAACGAATATATACAGACATACGCCAACAACGTGAGATATCTTGGATGTCTCTCTTGCCTCGGATTTCCCTCGTTCTTTCTATCTCGTCTGCCAACGACGACGACGACCCTTTAACCCCTCTAGTCTACCCACCGCGCGACAGAGCCGGGGCTACTGTCATCCCAGCTTCCTCCGGAGCTATAAGCGGAAAAAAAGAAAGAAAAACGAGAGAAAAGAAAAACGAAACGAAACGAAATGTAATTAGAAGTGAATTAAAATTTAATCACTCGCTAAAGGAACTTATCCGGGCCGCTAGCGGTAGCTAGTGTCCTCTTCATTTAATTGTAGGATCCTGCACACCCTTCGACTCTTGGACTCATCCCCCTTCAAGTGTCTGGAAAGCCACAGCAAGAGCGAACCCATCCAGACATTGGATCAAGTCCCTCTCAATCGATGTTGTTCCCTAGCGTGTTACCCCCTGTTTCTTATTTTTTCTTTCCCTTTTTTGTTACCCAGTTGATTCCTCATTTATTGTAACGTGGATTTTTATCATTTTTTTTTGTTTTTTTTTTTTATCATTCTTTCCGTTTGGTGCGACATTGTTCCTCGCGGACGTCACAAATTGGCAGTGTACCGAGTACACGCGCACACAGTCACACATGTGAAAGATAGTCGCGGCAGTACCTATCGCCCCAGGCGAAACGATCTCGTTATACAGCTCCGGTCCCAGTTGTGTTTCATGTGTGCCAACACACTAGCAGCTCAGACAATCTATACACTACCCACACGCCGCGGACAAGGAAAGAGTTGCACATAGCATGCTGCTGCTGCTGCTGCTGGCGGCTGCGAGCGTTGCACCAAGCAGCAGCAGTCGTGCGAAGAACAAAGTCGGCCAACTCTACTCGACCCTGCAGGAGCTCGCGTTTGTACCCGAGAGCAATGGTACGAGGCTCTAGAGGAGGGGGCTTAATTAAACCGATTCTTTAACGTCCGTCTAATGGGAGGCTCGTTACTGGAGTCTGGCCTTCCAAAAGTACCGTAGGGAAGCTCGCGAAAAGTGAGACGGAATAATATCGATTCGGTGCTATACTTATTTCGTGCGCGCGGTCTATACTTTCGGGAGGTCTCGTTACTCTTTCCTCTCGATCCTCTACACCATCGAGAGGGCAAATGTACCATCAGGAGCTACCGCGCACTTTCTCGGACATTTTCATCTTCTCTCTCTCTCTCTTTTCTCCCTCTTCCTTGTTCTCCAACCAGCGGTAAGATCGTTTAGAGCTAAATTGACAGGGATAAAGTTGCTCCATTGTTGCTGGATATTATTCGATATGTAACATCGAACCCAACGTGCTCGTTAAGGCTCGCCCGCTGCGTTGGATAATTAGAGGTTTTTCAACAACGAGCTGCGGATTAAAAGAGCTCCTCAACTGTCAGAAAGTAGCCAATGATTATCTGTTGCTCAGACTAGAATCATTTTTCCCATTTTTCCTCGTCGCATTTCAATAGCGACGACCAATCAACCCGTTATAACGATCCAACCCTGATAAATGCTTTTCGCTTGCACATTGCTCAACGCACATTCGCGTCGCAAATGCTTTTGACTGATTGCGCGTTCAGCGTCACTGCCTGGACCTAGCTTTGCTTACGGTCTCTCCCAAGGTGACCGGTTGGCAAATGTTTGCCACTATACAATATTTGCTCGGTTGGATATGCACGATGGTTGTTTAGGTACTCATCATCCTCGACAATCACGGTTATGAAACTTAACTTTGCCAACTTGTCCAAACAATCAATACTAAACTTGCTACCTTGACCAGTTTCGTACTTTTTATGCTGAAATTCACGTGGAATAGCACTTTCGAACGATGCTGAAGTTTGCATCATTGGAATGCAACAAAGTTCGGTTTATTCTTTAGCAAAACTCTCGTAATTTCTCTCTCGCCACCTGAAAACTCAATCGACACGAAAAATTGCCACAATGTTGAAAATTCATTGTGACGGAATAACTAATGGACCGAATATCCAATCCGACGAATTTCTAATGCTTGCGTTTAATTTGGAAAAATGTTCGAATTTGACAGCCGCAAGCTCTGCGGGACATGAATCGAGGTTCACGTGGCAAACGGTTTTACGGTGTATATGGACGAGGAAGCATCAACAATGCATGATACAGGACACACTTGCACTTTCTGCAACGAAGACCGCACGGTCACCCATTGTCCAGTCTAATACACCGAGGCTGTTGTCTAACTCTCGGTATAATGTTCCGCTCTTGGTGTGTACCAAACTGCATACCCAACTATGAGGATACTATATCCTATTAGTATATGTCGTGGGTGGATGCATGCATTGGGAGCCGAGGGTGCGTCGCGTGAAACTGCGTTCAACCGCGTTAGATTGTGCGGTCGGTCGACAACTGGCGCTCTTGCTTGTCGCGTCTTTCTCTTTCTCTCTCTCTCTCTCTCTCTCTCTCTCGATGTTATCGGCTGCTCGCTACTGTGTTTAGTCCTCTCTCGGGACTCCTCTTACTCTCATTCTCACTCACTCATTCGCCCTCCCTCTCCTCCTCACTCTCTCTCAGTCCATCGCACTGGATCGTCGCTCTCTTTCTCACGCTCCCTGCTGCCACCCTAACATTGCTTCTGGTTCACCACCATCAGAGAACGAGGTTGCGGGGATGAAGGCTCGGGCAGATGGACCCGACCTCGTCCATCAAAGATTCAGGAACTCTCGCGCTTCCCTCTTTTGCGATCTCCCACTCTTCGGTTTGCTCTAACTCTGTGGTTCACGAAGCAACCCCATACGTGTCCACGTCGACCTTACTCTCCGTGGGTTCGAACCCTTGACTCCTGATGCAAACGTGATCCCATAGCCCGTTTTAACCCCTCGAAAATCTCACACTGCTCGCTCGTGCTTATGCATTATACACGTACACATCGCAACTCGTGCTTTTGATTCTTGCATAAGCGCATGGATTCACTCCGTTGAACAGAATCGAATATACAGACAAACACAGCGAGCTTTTCGCCTTTGCTGTCGTCGTGTTTCATACACGCAATTGACGGCCTGGCTGATATTCCTCTTCACATTCGTACGATCATTGTTTCTTCTCCATTTTTATTGCCCCGTGGAAAAATTTTCCAGATTTTTAAATGCCAAATTGAAATTCAATTATTCTGACGATAATCCGACGCTTTTCGTCGGCTGTGTTGGCTGACTGGTAAAGTTTCTGCGGAACAAGGTGGCGAATAGTTTTGTGAGTATAGCAGCAGCAGCAGCAAACGACTCGCCAAGCGAGGTCGCGAGAGTTCTGGCACGCCTTCGAAGACGAGGACGTCGTCGTATAATAATCTTGTGAAACGAGAGCGAACTAAGGATACGGAACAGTGTAGACAGACAAAGAGACAGAGAAAGAGTATATATGCGCGAGAGACGTCGCAATCCCCAGAGACTAAAGTACAAGCAAGAGTAATTAATTGACCGGCTTCACTCCCGCCTCTTTCATTTTGCCTTATCCACCACCGTGCCTCGAGTTTTCTTTCTCACTCTCGCTAAAGAATCAGGGAATGAGGAAACGATGTGATTTTTGCAAGAAATCTTGAAAACAGAAATTTCGTCTTACCAACTCGTCATTCTTCATCTCGATCTACCGTGCCTCTGACCGATTTTTTTTACTTTCACCTATTCCTGTAACCTGGGGTCAGAATGACCCCAATTTTGAAAAATTCATATTTCCGGTAAAATTTAATGGAAAGGGTCGCACTGAAAACAAAATTTTGTTGAAAACGATGGATATTTTGTTCGATACTGAACGTTTTTTTGAATAATCACAAAAATAGTGTCAGTGCAGCAAGAAATATTTTAGAAAGTCTCTTCGAAAGCAAATTTTTGTCATTCCACTCGTAAATTTCGCTGACGATTCCGTTAGCAACCAAATATACTTTCAAAATAACGAAAATTTCGGAATTATAAACAAAATATTTAGTTTACCGTATTCAACAAAATATCGACGATTTTTAACAAAATTTCATTCTCGTTTTTTTAATGCAGCATCGTGCAGTTCTCGAAACATTACGAATCACGATCAATTGAAAATCATTGGCTTTGCACGAGCTGCAGAGATCGACGTGTGTGCAAACTGCCTCGAGCAGAGATCCGTATTAGCTTTGGTTTTGATACTCGCAGTGTCTCCACGTGGCATACGTCACCCTGAAATGCTTGTAATTCATGTAACGGACTAAACCGAGTGTCCTGAATTATTGTTGAGTCTCGAGTCAGGAGGACGCGCTGCTACAGGATCAAAGCTAAAAAACAGGCAAGGAGCTTGTTGTGAATGAAAAATTGTAGAAACTTTGAACGCGTTGCAAGAAAAGTCCTTAAGAAAAATCTTGTAAAATCCAGCGGGATGTTTATTACGCATCTTTTTAATAAAAACTTCGCAAGTCGTAAAGTCTTGGCTGTTTCAATTATTCACACGAATTAAAGAAAGACGAGGAAGTGCAATGAAAAATTTAGCGAATTAAGTTTCGTCTTTATTTTCTTGTTTCAATTCATTTCCGTGACTCTCGTCTTCTTAGTCTCGCTCTCGTTTTTTCCTCATTTCTTTGCTCACGACACGCCCAATATTATCTCGCTCAGTTGGTAGCAAATATATATAGTACGGGGAAGAAGGGAAAACGCGGAGGGAAAAATGCAGTAAGCCAAAAGCCTAGCGATAATGGAAAGGAGCACGCGACACGGTGAAACGATGGATTATTTTTAATTATTTTTCTACCGGTTTCGTGCCTGTTGGTAGCTCACGCGGAATAAGATTGTTAAATAAGAAAAAAAGGAATGCGAGGAACGTGTATATAAAAGTCGGGAGATCGGAGAAAAAACAATTGCAAGTCAAAGAGTCCGAGGCTCTGTTTTTATCGACTCGACGTTTGACGAATGAAAGGTCACGTAATGTTTGCATATCTTTCTGATCTTGGCGGTTGTGTTGTCAGCGTCATTTCGACGCATCGACTCGACGTGCTGACGCACTAAAATTTAATGGACCGATAATCGCGGGGCGAAGGGAATGAGAAAACGAAGCAACACACACACCAAAACTTTTCTTATCTTTTTTGCTCATCGCGCGCTTTGCCGAATCGTGAGCTTTCACGGTAGCTGGAAAAAAAAAAGAATGGCCCACGGAACGTTGGTGGGAGTTACAAACGATCGAGGGAATCGTTCGCATTAGTCTTAGTCAGAATCAGAGATAAGCCAAATGAGGGATTGGCTGAGGAACAAGTGGGAGACGTGATGGCTCCGCTGAAACGGAGTTAAACATCCGCCTGTAGGTCGCTCTTGCAATCGTATGTGCTGTACTGCACGTACGTGTGTGTGCGTGGGTCCCAAGAGTCTCACAAGTCACCCATCGATGGCGACGAGAGTGAGAGAGAGAGAGAGAGGAAGACGAAGATAGTAAAACATAGGACGAGCAGGGAGTAAGGGAGAAAAAGGCGATAGAGTAGGCATGGCCGTCATGCACACACTGTAAATTGATGCTCGCGCCGCTTCGGCAGAAAACCGATAATCCAAACTATTAATAATGAAAAGGGCCAAACATGCGAGCCACAAACTTTTGCCACTGTCTATTTCACTCTTACACAACGAATTCGTTGAATACGTTAAGCCCGCGTGGCCCCGCGGTGCATTAATACGAACAGGGGATAACACGATTCGACTCTTCCACAAAATCGAGTCCGAAGAGTGGATAATTTGATTCTCCCTATCGCTACAATTAAATATACTCTCGATGCTTAATTCAATGAACCAAGACCGCCGTGATAGCGATTTTCCCAGCAAACGCAATTATTTACCAGCATTTTTCTTGTTTTTTTCTCGTTTTCCAAAAGTGGTTACACATTTTTTTCAGTTATTCGTTAAATTAAAGGATAAACAATGATTTCGTGATCGTCATGATTTTGGGGAAACTCGAAATGATTGAAAGCGNACTTTTGCCACTGTCTATTTCACTCTTACACAACGAATTCGTTGAATACGTTGAGCCCGCGTGGCCCCGCGGTGCATTAATACGAACAGGGGATAACACGATTCGACTCCTCCACAAAATCGAGTCCGAAGAGTGGATAATTTGATTCTCCCTATCGCTACAATTAAATATACTCTCGATGCTTAATTCAATGAACCAAGACCGCCGTGATAGCGATTTTCCCAGCAAACGCAATTATTTACCAGCATTTTTCTTGTTTTTTTCTCGTTTTCCAAAAGTGGTTACACATTTTTTTCAGTTATTCGTTAAATTAAAGGATAAACAATGATTTCGTGATCGTCATGATTTTGGGGAAACTCGAAATGATTGAAAGCGCCAAGCAATTGTCAAATGGCAAGGGCGGCACAACGGCAAAAACCATATCGTAGGGCTCTGTCACATTTTTTTACCAATCCTCTCGTCCAAGATTTTGTTCTTTCCACTCGCAATGCTCTCGCAAGATATCTGTTCGATTTACAGATATAAATCGAGCCGGTACTTACAGAATTGCTTCCGAATCGTTCCTTTATGTCTCTTGTTCCAAACCAGCACACACACACACACACAAATTCACACCCGCACTCACTCACTCACTCATACAGCTTTCCATTTTCTGTGCTTCGGTTCGCGCCCCCGCACAATGTGTCCAACTATCGTCTCTCGCGTATTACTGCCATATCGCTTCTCCCACCCTTTTTTATTCGCTTCTATCCTTGCTTTCTTTTCGCCGCTTCTTCGACTCCTCTTTCTCATTTTCGTCCTTATACTTTTACCACGAAAAGCTTCGAGTTATGGAAGCTCACTCGACCGAGCAGACACTATTTCTCATGCTTCTTCCCTCGACATCGCGAAATTATATCTTTGGATTTCTTACGTAAAAATACTCCATTTACAATCTCACTTCGATTTGTGTCGAACTGAGAAAAAACCTTTCCATCAAAATCATTTCCGAGGAACTTGTATTTTTTTTTTATTATTTTTTTTTTTTTAATTTTTTTTGCTGGAACTATCGAAGCTTTGGAACAATAAGGAAAGAGAAAAAAGCGAGTGGGAAAGATACAACTTCCGGGTAGTGGTAGAAAATCGACGGAAATAAAAATCATTATATTTCCCTTTCGAAGCCTGATGTTTTTTATGTGCGAAGAGGCGGCGCGCACTGGGGTGCCTTCTCTCCTCCGCGAGGGATCGAGAATGGCCTCGTTCCGGATTCCGAAGTGGCTTATCATCCGACAAAACGAGCTTTCTTCAACCTTCAATGATTCAGACTCCCTTTTCCATCGATCCCCGCCGCTTTTTTAACTTTCTTTGTTGCTCTCCGCACACCAAAACCTTGCCAAACGAAAATGTATATCCGTCGACAGGAAAAAAAAAAACCCTTCGTCTCAACTGACACGAAAGTCCGTAAAGAAACATTTTATCGTTCATGCGTTATCGTCGATCGTCCTTAAGGCTGCTCGCATCGCAGACAGATCGAACCACCGAGATTCAGCATTTTTCACACTTTCTTTTGACAGTAATAAAAATATTAACGTGTTGCCGGATATCGCATTGCGGATTATTATTTTTTTATCTTCCCCATCATCGTCAATGCAAATTCCTTTATAGTCCTTTGGTTTTTTGCCGCATGAGATTTTATTGGTCTGTTCTTCGTCTCATGACGAATGAGAACGAGGAGAAAAGACGCGCGAGCAGGCGAGAAAGTATAATCGCTGCGTATTTTTTAAAAACAAATTTTTATATTTTTTTTTGTTGTTTTATTTTCGATTCTCGCATTTTTCATAAATTTGAAAATATTTTTATCGCGGTATTATATGTCATGTGGTTGTTTTTATAGTATTTTTGTATTTTTTGTTTTTTTAATTTGAAACACACGCATACTGCGACGGTATATTATTTTATGAAAGAATTTTTTCATCCCTGTCCCTCTCCCCTGGCTTTCTCTTTGTCAGCTATTGTATATGCTACCTGGGTGTACATTGACATAGCGTTGTTTTATTCAATTAAAAAATATCTCGCTCGCACGTGGCAGCAGGCCCAACATGCCCTGAGGGAGAGGAAAAAGTGTATACGCGTGGAGAAGAGTGACGGAGAGAGAAAGCGAGAGAGGGAGAGAATTTCATACCAGCACCGGAACAATCAAGTACATCCGTAGGAATTTAATTTTTACTCGTTTTCGTTTTTTTTTTTTTTTTTTTTTCAAGCGCAGTTGCCGCACTTTTTTTCCCTCTTTTTGTTCAACGCCATTGCAGTCATCCTGGAAGTAAAATATTTTCATTAAATCGTCAGCCAGTATGAAAAATCTCTCTGATCATTCCTCGCAGTAATATCGTGCAAATAGATTTTTCTTCTTAAAGCTAATGAAAGAATGAATAATATGAAGAAAAAAAACAAAAAAATAAACTTGCTCAGCATCCGGATGGAAAATGAATCACAGTTTTATGAAAAATACTCCACTGCCATTTTTTCTGTCTCGTTGACTGCGCCAAGCCTCCATCTCAAGTCGCTGCATCCCACGTGCAGTTGTAGAGACATTTTTCGAATCAGGTCATCAGATTTTTTTTTTTTTCGTGATGACAAACATCTGCAATTACGAGATGCTTCATTTTTCAATAATCTGATTTTTTTTCGTGATACGAGAGCTCGAAGAATGAAGCACTGCGAGCTGGAATAATTTTCATTATTTACGAATGAGGTTTTTCGATATAAAAGCAACATTTGTCCAATTCTCGCGATCGGAGCTTTTTTTTCTCTTCGTATCCGCGAAGGGCGAGAACTGCGGTAATAAGGCACCGAATGAAGATGCAGGGCTTCAACTTTTCTTTCCTGTCGTTTTACTATAACCATGGAGTGTAATTTGATCGTATCCTGGACGCAGGGTTCGGGCATTTCATTTTGTAAATGAATCGTCTTTCCGCACCATACCTCGCGCACGGGTCTCTAGACCGAACGCCATCATTATAAATCATGACATAATTGCGGGGAAATTTTCTCGTCGACGTGTATGTCGGTGTCTGACGCAGATGGAAAACATACCGTTTTAATTTAGCGATAATTATTTCACCTTTCATATTCCATACATGCACTTGGAGGTCTCCGCCGCACTCACGTGCACTTACATCTTCGAGGAAACTCGTCAGCAATTATATAGTCGACGGTCGTGACGCTTCGGGACCGGCGAAGACTCATTTATACATTTTCTTTTTAAATGTACGTCATAGCCATTTTTGACTGACGGTGACGTCACGAGCGTAAAGTTTGGGCAAACTGGAATGATGATCACGCTTTTGGCTTACAATTTCCATCTCTTCTCCCTCGTTTCGATGAATCCTGGAAAACTGTTGAAGGGCCCAGAGATTTTGATAACACAAGGAAATAGAAAATTATTCTCATTTTTTCAAATTTATTTCGTACTGAATTTTTTTTTCGGGAAAAGTGAGTGAAAAATTTGCATTGATTGCAAAATGGTAGAAATTTTTTTTGCGCTTTCCAACAACTCGTGGCAATTGGAAATCTAGGGAAAAGGCACACGATGGGGTTGGAGTTTACACCCTGCGTCGAAAAATAAGTTTTTACTGAATTTTCTTGTTTATAAATAATCGTTTCATCGTCATTCCTTAACACCGACAATTTTTCAATTGGTACGAGATTAAGACGATGATACGTGAGAAAATGAAATAGTCGTGTATACATGGTTGTACTTAATCGAAGCTTCGTCGTGATTTTATGCGAAGCCACGAGAGAGCAGAGGCTCGAATGTACACACGTACATATTAGAGTGAGCTCTCAGGTACTCTCAGTGCCAGAGGAGAATGTGTACGATATTGCAACTACGGAAACACACGACGTCAGCCTTCTCTCTCGCGCGCATCCCTTCTGCTTCTCTCATGGTTTCAACGTGCAAGCATATTTACATTCACACACTCTTACACACACAATTCCAAGGTGAAGCTTGCAATCCACGTTTTTAACTTTTCTGTACTCCCGAATTGCCACGCTTGCATTATTATGGCGTTTACCCATGAAATTCCTCGACTCTGAATGCAAAATTACACTGAAAACAAAATTTTGTTGGAAAAGATCGATGTTGTGTTCGATACGTTCAACTGAACGTTTTGTTTGAATAAACCCAAAAATTGTGTCGTCGCAGCAAGAAATATTCTTGAAAGTCTCTTCGGAAGCAAATTTTAGTCGTTCCAATCGCAAATTTTGCTGACAATTCCATTAGAAACCAAATATGCTGCCAAAATAACGAAAATTTTGAAATTATCGATAAATATTTAGTTCACCGTATTCAACAAAATATGTCGACGATTTTTAACAAAATTTGATTTCCAGTGCAATAGAAATATTTTAGAAAGTCTCTTCGGAAACAAATTTTTGTCGTTCCAATCGTAAATTTAGCTGACAATTCCATTAGAAACCAAATATGCTGCCAAAATCACGAAAATTTTGAAATTATCGAAAAATATTTAGTTCACCGTTTTCAACAAAATATCGACGATTTTGAACAAAATTTCATTTCCAGTGTAAGAAAATAAAACCATCACAGCATCCAAAAACCAGCCACGTCCACCCACATAAAAATACGTGAAACTATTGCTAGACATACGCCGTTTTATCCATCAGAATCCAGCGTATGGATCTCGTGTACACTATTTTATTGCCTCTGGTCTGTTTGTTTTGCTGTTTCCTCCCCATACACGATGTTGTTCCTGTCTCATCACGTGTTTGCATCTCTGCTACGTAACTGGGCTTCTCCACAAACTAGAATTGTTTATCATCTCTCGCGTCGTAATAATCTGCAAAATAATCGGCCTCGCGTTCGCCCATTTCTACGATATTAACCCTAGAACTTCATTTTTTTTTTAAATCAATTTTCCGATGACTCCAATTTAGAAAAACTTATGTCGCCGGTAAAATTTGATGAAAATAGGATTCGAATTGGGCTCATTCTTTTCGTTTTGTGATGCAGAATCACGTGAGCCTCGGGCAATTTTGTTTGAAATAAAAAAATTGATGGAAAATGCGGTGAAACGATTAAAAACGCGAGAACGAAGGAGCGCGGGATTTTGAGTCGCCTGGTTATCGTTCGAGGGTTAATTGCGTTGGATATTAAAGTGGGAGCTTCAAGTCGCTGCGTGATTGTCGATCGAGACAATTTTTAAGAATGATTCGCAGTGCGAAGGTTTTTTTGTTGTTGTTTTTTTTTTGCAAGGCAGAATTGCAGCAGAATGAAGAATGTCATTGAGAGCGATAGTTAAGGGGGCGTTAGGTCCGTTGGTAGAGCGAGGAGTCGCGGGAATCCTTTATATACGCGTTTTACGAGCTTTCCTCTCGCTCTCTGTCTTTTTCATCCATTCGCTTTGGCTCTGATTCGTCCTTCTCTATTCCGTATTCAACGGTCGAGTTTATGTGAACTCTGTGGCTGGTTAATGCGCCGGGTTCCCAAATCGCAATCCATCCTCCCGATCGCTCTTGCAGGCGCGATGGTAAAATGCAATTCGAAATGCACGTGAAATTGCACTGCATCTTTTTCTGGAAACAAGCTCTGGTGGTTCAGTCGATCGCGTATCTATTCGATGCTCGATCAATGAAGACGACTCTCGTCTCGACTCTCGTGCATGTTCGAGCCATTTCAAGATTCATCCACATTTCAACATTTTTTTTGTTTATCCAAAGAATAGCAGACGAAAGTTTTTCTTGATTTTTTCTATTTTACGAGTATTTCAAAATTTATCGTGGGAACTCAAAGTCTTTTTTGAAATTTAGATTTCAGCTTTTGTTTCTGATGAAAAAAAAAACATATGCTGCAATTTAAAAATCCGAAGAATTCTCCGAGTTGAAACGAAGTGAAGATTTTTTTGAATACTATTTTTTGTCACCTAGTTTCTTTGTGTCCATTAGCTTCTTTACTGCGCAACGTGCGCTTTATTATCACACATTCGAGGAGTTAGGAGGGCTGTAGCACAGAGAGTATAAAGCACGACGGTCATCCAGCCGCGCGCTCGTAGGGAGTTTAGAACGTAGTGTAACGTATAGATGTATAAATCAAGTGGTTCCGCGTTGATAGAAGCAATAAAAGCACGGCCTCGGAGAACGGCAAACTGCAAAGAGAAAGAAACGTTGAAAATGTGAGAAAAAAGAGCGTGTGTGTGTGTGTGCAGCGATGAAAAGTGAAGGGGGTTGAAACGAAGTAAAATGTATGTATATACGAGCGGAGAGCGTACAGGCATTTGAGAGGTCGAATGTGCGGGCTGAACAGGAGAATTGCAGTTGCGAAAAGAAGAAAAAAAAATTCGAAAAACTAGAAAAAGAGCCACAGGGAACCAGAGAGTAAGAACCAATTCTGGGAGCTTGGGAAACTTTGTACGTGTAGGTCAGCCATAAAGGTGGCTTGCTGTTGCGAGCAGTTTTAGAAAAAAAACATAAGGGAACGGAAGAAACGAACTTGGTGGCCTCTTGGTCGAGAAGGCGAGAGTGAAAGACGTTGGCCAAATAAATAGCATGCAACGGAAGCGAACTCTTTTCGATTTCCACTCATATCCATTTTCGTTCGAATCCCCGCCTCGTATTTTCGCTAATTTTATGATCCGCAGGTAACAAATCCTTCAAGCTACGCGTTTGCTGCATAATTTTCATTATAATCGAGAGCGAGTCCCCATAACATTCTCCTACAACGACATTGTCTCTTATTTATAGAACTTTGCTCCTCACCGCTCTCCGTTTTTACCTCGAAGAATCAGATGTAGCGGCAAGAATCTCATGCATAAGAGACGATCGAGTATCGGGGAGAGAAGGCTCACCGCGTTATAGCAACCGTTGAGGGTTGTTACATTCGCGTTCCTTCCTATATACTCGCCGATATCGCGTAAGTGGCGCGTTGTACCGTCCAATGGTTACGTCGCGTACTCTCTATATGAAAATTGAGGGTTCCGTGGGCAGCTATACGTTTCGCAAAAAGCTCTTGCCGCGTTGTCATCGAGAAACACAGCGACTGGTGCAGAGAGAGAGAGAGGGCGACCGGATAATGTACTTATATCGTGTATATGAAGAAATAGCTAGGGGTCTTTGCAATTCTTTATATACGGTGTTGCTCGAGTTCGGAGACGATAAAGAGAGATTCATTTCATCGATCGATCCATTATCGTGACCCTCTTACTGCTCCCTCTCTGCCTTTTTCTTCCTCTCGAGTTTGTCTCCTATATGGACATGGGCCGCCCTAAAAAACTTGGCCGCACTCGTCCCTTATAAAGCAACTTATATAACGACGTGACTCAACTCTTTTTCTCATACTCTCGTCGCGCCTAATAAATTGCTCGTTTGACGTATCGTTGCCTAAAACTTTTTCTCTCTACCTTTTTATCCCCCGCGAAGCATACAGACGTTTCAAAACTTGGCAGCTCATTTTTGGCTTATTCAAATTTATTATTTTTTGTGCCCTCTTCGCGTATGCGACGCGTACGAAGAAACTAATTGGATTGGACTAATTATCACGAATTGTTGGGAATTATCGGGTTTTTTTAATTCAGTCGTTGCACGGTGGAGATTTTTAATCGAGCATGGAACTTTATACCAATTTTCATTCACGATGATTGTAAAAGTTTGTTTTGAGAATTGATCGAAACAAGGTCTGGAGCGATGCATCCCGAGATTTGTAGTTGGCGAACAGATACACGTGCGCGCGGTGTGTGAAGTTTAATGGGAGCAAGTAAATTCTTCGGTGAATGGTAAGATACGAAACTTTGAGGAATTGTGTTCGCGAGAGAGAGAGAGAGGGAATGAAAAGTTGGTGTTGAATCGATCGTAATTGAATCGCAACGTTGGCAATCTTGGCGGCAACCCGCGGAGAGTGCCGCAGAGTTATGCGTTAAGGGTAGTTTGGTCATTTCATCAGATACGGATCTTTGGAGCGTGCGGTTTTGACCCAGAAAACCAAAGCAACCACCGCCAAGATATCATTGCATGTATCTCTCTGTAGAGCGAATAACAAGTTGGTCCTGGCTCCGCGAATGGTGTAATAATTCGAGAATTCATTCGCCGAGATTTCGATCTTTTTTCCCATCGGTTTTTAATCGTCGTAATAGAATTTTCTCGCAAATCTGCGAGCGAAATATTTATTTCGAGCGGCAAAGCTATTGTATCAATTTTTATTTATTCCCGGTGTAGCTTCGGGCGATGTCGGCATCTATTTGCTGTAGCAACAGCGATATGACGCTCATAGCTCGAAGCGCTTTTTTTTTAAACTTGAAAAAAGGGAACGGTTTGAAAAAAAATGAAGGTGGCGAAACGAGGCTGCGGAATCGCGTGATGGAACGCTCGGAAGTTTAATTTACCGCTGAGAGTTGTTCCCTCGGAAATGGGGATAGGAAACGTGGCTATATTTTCTAGAAATAGCGAGAGGGAGGGGGACGAAATATAAGGGAAGCAAGAAGCTTGCTGTATAATAAACACTTGAGAAATTGGTTATTTTTCTGTCCAGAGCTCGTTGTCGTTTTTTCTTTGGTATTTTGTTCGCATCTACTATTAACATATCTCCGCGTGGCTGTGTACGTCAACCACAGAGATTATAGCGTGGTTATGATTGGTCTTTGTTTTCCCACTCGCTGAGCAAATCTCCTTGTCAGCGTCTTGCCGTTTTTCCCCTTCGTTCTTTCTTTTTCCTTCTTGCCTTCATATACATATATTTGCTTTGCCGATGTGACGTCGCTGCTGCTGTACGTCTTTTCCCCGGTGGTAGTCAACAACGAACCGACCACAACCATCTCGTTCGAATTCTTTCCACTTCTCGCTCCCTCGCTCGGTTTCTTTTTCCGAGCCTGCTCTCCGCGCGGCACATCTCGACTCGTCGTTTTCCTCAGCTTTTCCTCAGTCCCCAGGCGTAAAGCCATGTCGAGGGGCCGCAAAAGAACCATTCTTTATTTTCTCCTCCCTTTCTGCTCCTGCTTCTTTAACTTGAATTTGCAGCTTTGCTCTCTCCTTTGTTTCAACTCTCTTTCCTTTTCTGTTGACACTCGCGCGGAGCTTCGCGAGCCAGACAAAAACAGCGTGTTCTTAATCGTTCTAGCCTTTTGCTTTATTAACACGAAGCAAACTTTATTTTTCTTTAGATTGTCGCTTGGGAATCGATTATTTTTCACTCTCTCGAAAATACAAAGGCGACTTTGTTCCTTTCGTAATCGATGTCCACGTTATTTCAACATCCGCTCCCTCCCTCCCCCCGTTCATTCCCTCTCAAGCGAAGGACTTTGAAGGAACTTTGCCTTTTCGATTATTTTGCTAATCGATTTGGCCCACATATGCACAATGTTTATTCTAATTCTCGTGGATGTTCCAGCAAGCTTGTAGAATTCTCGCGCGAGTGTCTGAGAAAGTCTCGCGGTCGGGTTCGCATTAGCGCGGGGAACGCTCAAGGGGCATGCACCGCTTTTGCTCGTTGGCGCTTGGCCGTTTACCAGACCCTATGCATCTCGACGGTGTGAATCGTACCGCGTTAACTCCGGAGTTAGAGACCAACTCGCTCAACAGTTTCTCGCACAGAAGAATAGACAGAGACAACCAGAGACTCTAGTAGATAAAGAGAACGAGAGCTAGGCAATGGCTGTAGAGCTCGTTCGTTCATACTCATCTTTGGATATATATACAGGCCCTCGAGCAATTCGGCAAGTTTCCGAGAGATAGAGACGAGCGAGAGAAAGGAGAGCAGGGGAGATCGTTCGACCGTAAGAAACTTTGCTCTCCTCGATCCCAATAAGCCACAGAAACTGCAGGAAACGTGCGTTGAATCAGGATCAATGCGCATAACTTGCTCGCATATGTATTTCTTCCGCTGCATACAGAGAAAAATTCTTTTCGTTGGATTAAACCATTTTTACTACTTTAGTGACGATCTATCGAATCAACTTGATGACAGAAAAATCTCAAGTTGAAAAAATTATCGAAAAATATATTCTTTCGAATGGAGAACAATTATTTTTTGTTATTTTTGAGGAATGCGCATTTTTTCTCGATGCATAGCAACGCGTCGCGGAGCTTGTTAAAATTTTCTCAATAAAGCAACACTTTTCGCGTTGTTGCTTGATCGTGCGATGATTATATAATTGGAATTTTTAGTTTGTTTTGTATTCCGTCGAGAAATATCGTGGCTTTCGTGTCGTGGGCTAGTAAATTTTTGCTACTGAAAGCGGGAATGATAAAGGGTGAGAGAGAGAGGGGGGNGGGGGGGGGGAAGAGAGAAGGACGCAGCTAGCAATTTTCTTTACCGCTTGCGGGCAAGTTTTTGCAATCTTTGCATCTTGCAACCTAAATTGGCTCCGCGAGCACACGGCTAATCGTCGAGGCGTAATCAATTAGTATACTTGAATCCCTTGCAAATACCGTTCCCGTAGCGCCGCGTTAGTCTCTCGAAGTAACGCAACAACTTTCAACCATTTTCCATCATGATTTTCCTTTGCCAAATCTTTTTCCTCGTAAAACAATATTTATTTTGACATACTTTCCTCTTCCGATCATTCCATCGGCCAAACGGTCCTTTCTTATTCCTCGCTGAACCCGGCCAAAGAAATACATTGTAACTATGTATAATGTGATCGCGAAAAAAGACTCGGAGTAATTTCGGTCGTGAAATCCTCTTTGGATCTCTCCCTTTCTCACTCTCGCCCTCTCATTCCTCTTTTCTCGCTGTAGCAGTATCTTATCTCCAGCTTACGCTCGACTACACGATTTTTGCCGGGTCACACGGTTGGGTTAGTTGAAAATTCCGGTCTCTCCCGTGTAAGTTGATTTATCGCTCTCGAAAGGAAAATCAAAGGCAGTCACATTTTCTCATTCTTTTTTTTTTCACGTCTTTTTATTTCCACCAAAAAATCTTCAAGACTCCGCGTTGTCTTTGCGTTACAACACGAAATAGCTTTCTGGGGAAAAATCTTTCTTGACAGAATAAACAAAAAATATTGTTAGGAGTAATGATGAAAAATTCCCCTGCGAGTTGGGAGATTTTTCAAATCGCTTTTATGCTAAAACAGGTCGCGCAAACATCTTGCCAGTTTTTTCTTTCCATTGGGTCTTGTTTCAAGCGAATCCATCGATGGAAACTCGGGACATTGAATTTTTGAGTCCAAAATCGCAAATAATATGAAAATTCGGAAAATTTCGTAAACGAGATTTTGTGGAAATTTCAAAACATTAATAAATTTGTAGTCGATTGTAGTTTTATGGAAACAAAAGCAATGGAAACAAAACAAAGTTTATTGATAAATATTTTTTTAAAATTTGTTTCAAAAATTATTTTTAACGAAATGTTAATTTTTTGATAACGAGCTTCCTAATCGTCGTGGAATTTTTCCACGTCCTCTTAAATACAAATTTTTAACATTTTCTCATCATTTTTTATTTCGACCATTAAGGTGGTGAAAAATGATGAAATTTTTTTTAGAATTTGCTAAGTTTTTACACAAAGTATTGACGAAATCGTGTGAAAGTTTCACGACGATTAAGAAACCATTTACTGAACAACAATTGACATCAACAAATTTCATAGGCATCGCTCTGAGTAATCGCACGATACGGTTTTATATTTTGAATTCGTTCATGTCACATCGACTCGTGGATCTTTGTAGATTCATGAAATATCGAGTACGAGAGTTATTTGGAATAAAACAAATGTCTTGAGTGTGTACGATATATTAGTATGTGACTATCGAAGATTTAGAAGTGTTGGGAAACGATCCATACGTTTAAGCTGTCTCGACCGACCTTACTGCTCGGATTTGAACACCAGCGCGCCCGCACACGTATATATTAAAATAAGATATATCTGCATGAAACTTGAATGATGTACGAGGGCTTAACACGCGCAGCCACTTCATCCCCGCGTGGTGACTTATGTATAAGGTACATTTGTAGATATGAGACGTTCCACGCTGCTTTCGGGTTGCTCGATTTCTCAAAGTCGTAACAAACTTTCTCGAATGTGCGAGATTCCCCGACTGCAGTATATTTCCTAGAGAAAAATCCTCGCCTACAGATGGTCGAAGCTTATCGATGGCAACGTCGTCGTTGCCATTTTGTTAGTGGCAGAGAAAAAAAATAAAAATAATAATCGAATGCGTAGTTGATCAGCTGAGTTTGGACGTTAACGAGTTTGTCATGTTGTACAGCAACGTTAATTGATCGTTATATGGATAACTCGTGTCGAGAATGTATGAGAAAGCCGGTGGTCGAGTCCCCCAAAGTGAAATTCGACTGCCAGCCACTGAGAGTTAATCGGCTGATGGAATTGCACGAGCAAGTTTAACCGAAATGTACAGAGATACGCGGGGAGGAATGAGAAGAAGAGGAAAAGTGGAGGATGCGAAAAATGAGTGGATGAAAAAAGGATCTGTGCGGAAAAGTGTGTGTTTTATGCATTTGTGTGGGTGTGACGAAACGAGAGAGAGAGCGGTGGCGCTCGGTTGTAGCCAGCACTGGCTATTAGTCACCGCATCCCCCTAGCACAGTTTTCCATGGACGTAGGGACTTCCGGTTAGAACTGCAGCAGTCACCATTGCCACCATTGCCAACTCGACCAAGTGACCTCGCACGTTTCACGCGCTGCTCAACGTATGTATTACCTCACGCGTATACATGTCTATATACATGTATATTATGAATTCGCAGTTATATATATATATCTGTATATATGAATGTATATTCATATATACAGATATATATATATAACTGCGAATTCATAATATACATGTATATAGACATGTATACGCGTGAGGTAATACATACGTTGAGCAGCGCGTGAAACGTGCGAGGTCACTTGGTCGAGTTGGCAATGGTGGCAATGGTGACTGCTGCATTTCAACGTTCGAGACATATACACGCTGCAAAAGCGCTGCAACCGCACCCTTATCTCGTCGCGCGCGAAGCTTGCCTCGTCCTCTTCGCTCCCTGCCTCACGCCCTTTTCTCCACCCAGACGTTTTCGTTTCTCGTTGCTGTCTATTTTCACGTGGTTCCATTACCTCTGCACCGACACCACGCTGCTTTCCTATCTTCTACCGCGAGCTCTCTTTTCCCTTGCTTGCTGCTGCTTTCTTGCCTTTCTTTTTATCGTTCCCTCTCATTTTCTTGTTATTCTCAACGAATCTCTCATCTCGTTGAAAACATCCGTCTCTCAACGCGTCACGGGCTCAGACTTTAGCCTGCAAAAAGAGTTCTCATTTCTTGCCCCATGCAACCTGTACCAGCATCTCGTTCGTAATACGCTCTCCACCTTTCTCTTTTACGCTTCATTTCTCATTATTTTCTTTGTCCATTCATACAGTTTTTGTCATTTGCTTACCTAGTCGGTTTACGAAGTTGCACGTTGTCGAAAAAATCGAGTTTATCGGGAAATTGATCGATTTTGCTCTCGTAGTTGGTCGATTATTTATTTTCAATACTTTTGGAAATTTCCTTCGTATTTGTGACACGCGCGCCTCACCCTGAAACCACGACCACCCTCATGATCATTCGAGACCCTATGAAAAACGAGGAGGAAGATACCAAATGGCAAATTCACCTTCACCCGGAAAGATTCATTCATGCATGAATTTCATCACCCCGGGGGCTATTCCGTGCGGTTTGCATATGCGGTACAAGATTGATTCGGGATGTCCATCCGGCGTTTGCACGCTCGCCCTGATTCTCGTCCTGATTCTCCCGGCCCCTCCGTCGCCTGTTCTCTCTTCCCGTTCCCATTCAACGGAGACGACGACGACGACAACGCCTTTCTTCCGCGAAAGCTTTATTTATGAGCGCGCGTTGAACAATGAGAGGGAGATTTATTCCAAAGCGCCCCGCTGCGACTCAAAAAGTAGGGGGGCTGTCTGCAAAGTTGCAGAATCTTTTGGAGACGGTTCGCTGCACCTGTACAAACGTTTGTCTCGTACTTTTGAGCCAACATTCGCTTTACTCAATATTCTCATCAAAACGAGAAAGTTGAAAGTGAAAATCATATCAGCAGACTTCATTTGCCTCTTGAGGTTTTTTTTTTCTCCATTTTTCTCACACTTACATTTCGCTATGTGTGTGCTCCACATGCATCCACGAGAACGTACCTGCGTATGCGCTCAAGTTGGTTGAAGGGAAAAAGTTTAGACCCAAGAAGCAAGCGAAGTCGTGCTGCCGGGACAGATTCACTTGGAAAGTGTCAGGGCAGACAAAGGTCCAAGGAAAACGGTCGGTACGAGGTTGGAAATATGTAGACAAAGATAAAATGGAAGAAGAAAAAAGTACATAAAAGTAGAGATGGAAAGTATATACGGTCGCGAGAGAAATAGAAAAGCACTACCGCGAAAGCTTTCGTCCTGCTGGTCGCCATCTCTTCCGTTCATACGTCTCCTCATTGTTCTTGTCCTTATTTCGGGGAGTCCCTACGCGAGCCCGTCTGAAAAGTATTCCGTTCTTTCGTGAAAATTCTGGCGACTCTTTGCCAGCGAAGACGTTCCCCAAGCGGATTTCCAGGTGTCGGGAAAAGAGAGAGAGAGAGGACGCTCCGGAAGGAGTCTCCCCGCTTGGCATGTGCGCAGCAGCTTTTGCACGAGGTTCCTGCTCAGGCAAGTGCTCATTGCGGTAGCATCTTGGAACAAAGTTGTTTCCACTTTGACTATATAGCTGCGTCTCTCCGGCATTATGGATTACTTGGGAGGAAAGGCAGCTGGGGGTAGTGGTGCCTGACCCCCCGTGTGGTGAAACTCGAAAAGTTGGAAACTTGAGCCCCCGCCCGGCCATTATTGCTCCCCTTGCCCTTGGAAAGCTCCGCAGAGTCCATCAAACTAGTCGCCGCGCGCGAGGAGTACACAGCAGTTGATCGAGGTCGTAATATCGACTTTGCGAGTACATGAGTAAACGCGAGGCGATTCGCGCAAAGAAACGGGGCCAACTCGGTCGCAACAAATCCCATTGATTCTTTCGCCAAAAANAAAAAAAAAAAAACGAACGGAGCTCATCGGAAAAAAGAGACTTACCGAGTGACAGCATTGGCGCGTTCCCAGGATCTCACGTGGCTACGTCACATTGTCCTCTCGTCGATATATACAGAAATATTCATAAAAAGTCACTCGTCTTCGAGTTTATCCGGTCGGACAACGGCACGGTGAGACGAGAGTAAAACTTTCAATACGCAGGCTCTTTCGCACAAGCGGAAGGGTGTACGCGGAGGAAAAGAGACGTTGAAAGGGCCGAAGCGCAGCTCCTAACCATCTCGTGTCTTGCACGTAGAAACTGCGTCGGGGGTGGAGGTTGTGACGAATGGCACGAGAGTTCCACCCTTTTCGTGCTAACTCGGCGGCGGCGGCGGCTCTACTGTATATATAGGCTGTGTGAGGAACGATGGCTAAAAAGAAGGAGGAAGGGGCAGGGGGCTAGGGCTGGATGAAAAAGCCGCGAGTCTGGATGATGAACTCGATTTGAACGACGCTCAGAATCTCTTGGGCGCTGTGTATTCTTCCGTTTCCTCTTTCTTCGCCTCTCCTGCTCCTTCTATTTGTCTTCTTTATTTCTTCTCTTTCCACTTTCTGCAGACTTGAGTTGAGATTTTGCTGAATAGTCATGAGCCCATTATGATAATTTCGTTGGGAAAAGAAAAGAAGTACGTCAATAAAATAAGCTGGTGTACGTCGTAAAGATGGTGGAGAGGTTACGACGTCGTGGCTGTCTTATTTTTTATTTTCTCTCCTTTCGCTTCTTATTTCCTCAGTATATACAAAATACGTAAATGCTTTTGGCCCTTTTAATAACTCGGGAATAGCTCAAAACTCGCGATTCCCCGATATCGCTCATTTCCGGATATAAACATGCGGAAACATACGTACGGATTATGTTTTTTTTCTTTTCGCTTATTTTCGAAAAATCACGACAAAATTCATGTCAAGCATGAAATCTCCCACTTGAATATTTTTATTTTATCTCTCGTTGATTCGAGGATTTACGTGTCTATGGTTTTACAGCCGCGATGCTCATGACAATCCGTAATATACAAGCTTACTGTAATATACGGAAGTAAGCCACAGAGAACGTACACGTTCTTTTCTTTCCACGCTTTTCTATCCCGCGGAGTTTCCGCTCGATGCCCCGTGCGTCATGTGTCTCAAGGAAAAAGCTTCCGCCGGTTTATTCTCGCGACATCTTCCACGGAATCCAAGTCCGTTTGTGCCCGTATGTGTGTGTGGCTTTGTGCATATGTATAAGCGTATATGAATATCCTCTGTACGCGAGAGAGTAAAATCTGCGGTTGCCGCGCTGACTCCCGCCGGTTCTCTAGAACTTACGACGAAAATGGAGAAAATATTCTATTCGCCTGGAAACAGTTGAACAACTACCGCATGTATGTGCGCTTTCTCGAGGTCTCTCGCGCACTAGTTACGAGGCTTTTTCTGCCTCTCTCTCTCTCTCTCTCCGCTTTTCCCTGCTCGCCATATATCCGTCTTACTTTCTTTTCGCTCTCTATCTCTCTTTTACTTGAGAAGTAAACAAAACTATAGATACAAGGGCGGTGTGGTGTACCGCGAGACACGAGTTCTTGGCTATGCAATTCGCTGCAGGCGCTTGCATATGTCACAGTCATGATAACACGTTCAAATGCGTTTCAGTAAGCGCTCCGTGAACACGAAATTTTTCTGCATTCTTCATTTTTCTTCTATTTCCCTGCATTTTTTTCATCTACCACGCTTTTTCCTCTCAATGTTACTTCCTGTTGCGGATAAAATGAAACCTCGTGCTATTTGCGTGGAACATGCACAAAAATTATTTCCCAAACCCAAAGGATTCCGGGGGAGCTCGCGTTTTGAATCTCGAACAAAGATTATGTGCCACATGTTTTTTCACTTACGTCCCAAGCATATTTTAGCATAATACGCCGCATCATTTAACCTCGTACGATAACTCTATACGGACGAGCATAATTTCGAGATTTCCTCAATTATTTCTGCCTCACGAGTCCACTCGCTCGCGGTCCCCCCCCTCCACGTAAGCTCCACTCGCTCTAAGAGCTTTCTGGTACTCGGCAGTACGTTTCCAACTCCTTTGGATTGCGTGCACATATCTAGTCCAGCCACGTGTGCTTCGGAATGACGACGAGCGAGGCACCGCGCGGGGGAGTCAGTCCCTTTCGATGGGCTTCGTCATTATACACAAACACACACATGTGTGTGTATATATCAAGCCGGTTTACGCTTTCGCCATGTACAACACATGCGAGCGAGGCATTCTGGCACGTGGCGCTCGCAAGAGTACGCAAAGTCCTCGTTAGTATCCGGCACGGTCGCGAGCGTCGTCTGCGTTACGCTGTGAGATATGAAATTCGAGAAGCAAGGTAGAGAACGAACCGAGCCCCAAGTACGCAGAGAAGTACTGCTACGAACAGATGAAGTGGTATTGAAATAGAAAGAGAGGAAAAGTGTGTGGCTGTGCAGTGCAGGAGAGAGAGCAATAGAGAGAGACTAACCGCAGAAGTAGCGACACCCTCAGCGTCGTATGAGGAAACTAACAGGGTAGATGGAAGCCGGGAGCTCTCGACTACTAAGAAACGATTCCTCCCGCGAGAATAACAGTTCCCTGCGTACTTACAGAGCAAATTATTACACTTAGCCTTCTCGTATCCTCGGTGCTTCTATATACGCCATATAGTTTCTCTGCAGTATATGCCCCTCGTTATTTTCGAAAATTTATCCGTTCCCAGGGACTCGGGTGAGAGGGATGCAGAGAGCATGAGCGTATAATGAACAAGTTGAGGCTCGCGGAATTATCGTTTTCTTCGTGAGTGATCGCACCTTCTCCTTTTTTAATTTTCTCGTTTTTTTTTTCTACTCGTTTTCTAATTTAGAAAAGATCGTGTGAGCGAGCTGCGGGATTGACTGACCGCTGAACATCCGAGACATTTTGTAACTTATCGATCTCCGAATAGCCACGAGGTAATAAGTTGCGGTTTTCGCGCGATGAGACGCAGCGATACAATGTGACTGGTTACAAATAACTTTGGAAATGGTACGGTGTTAACCGGATACGTGGACCAAAGCCATCTGCACTAGGATCTTCTCTCAGGTCGAATGCCCAGCCAACTTGTAGGGTTTGGAACAAAGAAGCTCGAAAAGATAAAAAGGAAGTGAAAACGTTGGGGCGCTCTATATACGTTCTTCAATGCCATTAATCACGTTAGCTCGGGAGTAGTTCTCGGTTTTGCTCTGGCGTTGCTCCTCGCGTCGTTTCGGTAGGGCGAAGAAGAGAACACGGAAAGTAGAGGAGGTAGGTGTGGGCAAGCGGAACAATCGGCGGTGTTCTCTGCACTCTGCCACATCGAGTCGTTGGGTTTTACTCTCTGTATGTGTACCCGGCCAAGTGGTTTTCACGTCCTGCAAGCCCGTCGCTGCCGCTGCTGGGATCCTTCCAACCTCGCAAGCCTTGCTTCCACCTTCCTGGAAAGCATGTTTGCCTTTTTGCACACAAATGGCTCTTCGACCGGTTGGATGATGATGCCTAAATGGTACCAACATTTCTGCTGATTCAGCAACGACTTTGTTCACCGTGTCAACACATTCTAACTGAATGTTATCATTTCATTAAACGACGTGCGATCGCCTTCATTCTGGCTGTTCGAGTGTTCCAGATTATTTCATTCTTCCAACATGATCACACGATCTTTCAAGATTTTACGCGTGCTTAGCTCTCGCAACTCTCAGCTTCGTCTTTAAGGTCTTCATCTCTAATTGCCATAGTTTTTATACGTTTATATGGGAGGACAGGAAAGTGAGAGGGCGGAGGACATATAATTCACTGGCTACGTGTAGTAAAGCGAGAAGAGTATTCGTTCCAGCAGTACGTAATAATAACATACACTCCACTGGGACAAGCCTTGCCCCTATAATATAATATATAAACTGAACATAGAAGAAATTATGAGTCTTGGTAATCTCCGGATGGGTTCATGTACACGAAGGAAATACTGCTCGAGTGAGTTGGCCGCGAGTCGTCGTCGTATAAGCCGGTAATTAATTGCCCATAGTGTAAATCGGCGTTACCGAGTACTCGTCCTCGTAAGATCGTTTTACTGCGTCCATCCACTACTGAACGGTCCGGTACCGGTTGCAAAAAGAAAGTGAAAACTTTGAGGGGGAAAAAAATGACAAAATAACGTGAAAAACGAATACAACGTCGTTGGTGAGCTAAAAGCTGAACGTAAACTCTCTCTTGGTTCTTATGCCTTGCCTGCTCCTGCCTTCATCGTTTCCTTCGCTTCTGAGCGAGGCCTGAAACGTCGTTCGTGTCCTCCGCGTCTTATTCTTCTCGATCGAGTATTTTTTGTTTTTTTGTTTTTTTTTTGCCAACCTGTGGGCTCTTCTTTACGTCGCTTATCTTTCTTCCTCTCTGCTCAGCGTATCTTGGTTTTCTTTCTCCTGTTCATTCCCCCCGAGAAGCGCATCTCTTTCTTACCGTTTCTGGCTCTGTGGGTGTAAATCTGTCTTCCAGATTAAGTCCAAATCCTGAGCCCTCAGTCGTATAAGTTAAAGTGGAGGCAGCCTCCACATATCCACGAGAAGAGACCCGCGCTTTTCTCCTCGCTCCTCGTGCACGATATTTCGGAGCTCTGCAGATTCGGCGAGCAAGCCCGCAGTATCAGGCACGAGTAAGTTGTTTGCAAGGGGCTTTCGCTGTGGAATTTTCAGGACAGCGTGAGCTACTGTGCAGCCTCGTTTTTTTTTCGAATACTTTGGACGTTCTCTCGAGCAAAGCCTCGTCGAAATTTCATCGTCAAATCTACGGTCACAAGCATCGAAATAAATTTCGTAGTTGCCTTTTTTTTTTCTATTTTTCAAAACTTTATTCAATTCCAGTTATAACGTCCCGTGTAAATACTCTCGCAGGATACTCTCCGTCTGTCTCTTTCGCTCTTGCATCGTCACTTTATTTTCGTTTATTTGCTGTCGGCAAACATGCCTGGTGTGTCTCTTCTTCTTCAGGCCTCTCTCCGAGGCACACGCTGCGTTTGCTCGTGTGTGCTCTTATGCCAGCAGGAAGATGGAGAATCCAAGAGAGAGGGAGAGAGAGAGACGGAAAAGTAGTCTCAGCATCCGAACCTTGGCTCGTACTCCTTTTTCTCGCTTGCTCTCTCGCTCTCGCGCGCACAAAATAAGGTGTATCGGCGTACGGCTGTTTCTCTTCTCTCGGCGATGCGAAAAAGTGTGTTATACCGAAACCAGGTTGCAGCAGTTTTGCATACATATACGTCTGTATTTTCTTCTGGAAAATCTTCTCGGTTCTCTATCTCAGCTGTTTCGTTTGAAATCCCCCCTGGGGATCAATAGAAAGAATGAGAATTATATCTCAACAGCTGGACACTTGAATCAAATGGTATTGTTGGTTTATATAAATATTCAACATTTCCTTTCGTCGGATTATTTGAGTTACAAGGTCATTGGGAATAATCATGTTTGCCAATTATTTATTTAATTTTCCTTCTTATTCCCTCGCGGGATTTTATCAACACCACTCACTTCTTTTTTTTCGTCTCCACTTTTCTCGATCCCACTGTCTCACCTCCCAAGAGTTCTGTCCCTAGCCACTCGTTTCTAATGAAACTGCATCGCATTTGCACAAATTTTTCCGCATGTTTTAGAAACTCAGCAAGAATTTGTCTCGCTGAGCGATCTTTAAAAATCATGAGGTGCGAAAAAAATTCGATTCGTCGCTCGAATTCTTAACGTATTTGGGCAAGATATTTAGCAACAATTTATACAGTAGTTTTTCGTATAGCGAAATGTTAGCGAACAAGTTTAAAGCATCAAAGGAAATGATGGAACGAGAGTGGGATGCTCTGTCAAACATTTATTTTATATGGAGTCGCTCATCCTTTTTACCTGCTGGGCTACGTGTCTGTTGCATCAGAGCACTTTTCCACTTTGCCCTCGCAATCTTCTTTTCCACGCTTTTCCTTCCACGCGGTCTTTTTATTCTCCCACGCCTCTACGTTTCCGTATGTTGGTGTATACGACTGTAACCTAACATCCGGCTGCGTTTACTCGAATCGATCTCAACTTCACTCAGGTTTGACACCCGGGACGTTTATCAGAGCTTATCCAGAACGAAAGCTTCCTTCTTCTATACAAACAAGAGCCTTTTTACTCATTTTTTCGCGGCCTCCGCTTGGCCTTGATCCGGAAATTATTTGAAAAATGACAAAAAAATTTTGTTATTTAACGAATAAATTTTTTTTTCGATTCTTCAGACCACGACTCGCCACGTGGAAATTTAAACTTTTCATTTTCCTTTTTTGATACGCGGAGCTTCGTCTCTCCGATACCGCAACATATTTTGCCAACGTTTTTTCCTCCGGTGCACAGATAGGACGAGTGCATTTTTCAAGACGACTTTTCACTCTCATAATTCTATCAGAGTGCCTCCAGGTACTTTGCACTTTGAGTATCAATGCTTCTCGCGGTACCTTGGCTCCTTTTTTTTCTTACCTCGCAGCTCGGAAGCGCTAGCATGGAAATTTCCAAGCCGAATTGATCGCCCGTGCGTCGAAAGTGACGAAAACAGAAGCGAGGAAAGTGTCGTGCGTAATAAAGAGTAAAATAATGTTTGGAATATTAATTTCAACTGCGAGATTTGATAAATTTCCAATCGGTAAAGATTCTCTTCACTTTTTTACTCGCACTCGGAGGACTACAAGTTTATTGATTTTTTTATACACCACCGAATAAAGCAATTGAAAAAATGAGGTCACTGGAGTTTCCCTGCTTCTCGTTTACAGTGTCGGCGTAAATCGTTTTTAGTCTTCTCGCGCATTGGAGTGCTCATAGGACTCGAGAGACAGCTTACGAAATTTTGACCGTCACCGATGGCTCCGCCGCGCGCGGAGACGTTAGTGCCACAGCCTCAGACAATCGATTTTCAACTGGACCGTAAGACACTTCCTTTATGGAAGACTCAACGTGTTTCACTCCTTCGGCCGCGCTTTTGAAACAGACAAACGATTCTGGTTGAACGATTTTCGGATTTCCACTCGATTGATCAATTTTCACTTAGTTCATATCTTTCTATGGATTGAACGAATATCTCTCTCACAAATCAATTTTCCGAATACACGTCGATCGAGCAACTGTGCGAAGCGTGCGAGGAGGGCGCGGGCGAGCAGAGGGAACAGGGACAGGGTGGCATGGGGAGGCTTTGGAAAACAGTCGATATCTGCGAATCGATTGACAATTCTATTGGACAATTCAAATTCGGACAATCATCTGATAAATTTAGGCTCGTACGAGCCTTGAAATTTATCGCTGCGAAATGAAAATGGAGCATTTGCATGGGAGACAGAGAGACTGCGAGAGAAATCGTCGAGTTGAACGCATTTGTACGTGTGAGAGAACATGAGAGCAAGGACAATGGCGCATTGTGTGTCTCGTGCTAGAGAGAAAACGGTCACCAATGCCACATATATAAATTCAAACCTCCACGACTGATTATGTCATTGTGGGAATTACTCGCCTGCTTTTGTCGTCATTTCTCTCTCTCTCTCCCTCTTTCTACCTTGGCTTTGCAATACTTTTCACCTTCAGTTTACACCCCCAATGTACGCTATTGCCGTTTAACAATGGGCTGTTACCATGAAAGATATCTGCAATGGACTTGTACCGCAATTTATCAAAATTATACAGCAGGATAAAATATTTCTTTGTTGCCTCTGAACAGACTGGCAGTGAAGTATTTCCCACTTTTTTTTTTTATCGATTCTCAACAAGTTCGTTTATTTTGTTCGTTGAGAACATTCATTTCGATTTTTTCCTTCTCACACACATTCTCTTGATTTTCGAGTGTTTTATTTTTATTTTTTTTATTTTTTATTTCTAAGACTCATCAGTTACTCCGCGTGTATCGAGCATGACCCCGAGACATCTGAAAAGCACTTTGGCTCTCGTTACGCTTGAGAAAATTGGCAGTTTCGAGTCGTTCACCTCCGAATTGGTTGGTGTGCATGACCAAGAAACTATCGAATGTCTGGAGGGTGGGCGTGGTCGCGATTTCCACTCGGAATTGCATTAACCTAAGAATTTTTGTTGAGGAAATGATTTGTTACGAAATTTTTTAAATGCAAATTTGAGAATTAAATAAAAAAAATTGATTGTCCTGTAATTATATTTATTTCTGTTAATTAACGTTCCTCGCGATCTCATTCATTGGAATTCCGCACGATTGGAAGAAACGTTTCGCCCAAATGTTTCTTTTTTTTTCGTGGGACATTTTTTTTAGACCCCCAATTTCTTTTCTCAATTCGTTTTTTTCCAACGAATTCGATGTCTTTCCTCTGGGAGCTGCATCGTAAATCGATCAATCGACACATTTCGATTGCCAGAATCAGCGACATTTCTACTTGGAAATGAAGACGCAGACATACGTGCGTGTATCGAAAAGGGAGAACGGACTGAATGTGCGAAACAACTCGCGTCGCATCATTGACCGCGATCTCCTGCCAACGAAACACATATCGCGTGTCTCTTTAAGTAACGAACGTGTTTCGCACATTAGTCCAATTAATTAAATGCTAATTATGATGGTCCTATGGCCGGGCTCGCATACTGATTCTTAGCGAGACGAGATTTTCATCGTGATTCATCTTTCGCTTAAAACCTGCCATGCATCTTATTATTTCTTCCGAAACATTTTTCAAACAGCTTTTTTCCTTTTTTTCATTTTTTTTTTTATCAATTAATTTTTTTTTCCATCCTTTGCTTCGCTAATGGGATTCGAAATATCTCGTTCCGAATGGTAGGGAGGAACGAGGGACAGTGACATTTTTCAAATATTTTTTGCATCATATTTTATGTGCGATTTAAAAATTCGAGATTTCGAATCACTGAATATTTTCCTTTACATGCGAATCTGCACCGCGCCAAGTCTGATGAGAAAGCACAAGCTGAAGAGGAAACGAAAATGAGAACCCCGAAGCAGGCCCAACAATTACTCGACCGCTCGCATTCGCACCGTAATCACCCTTAATTTACGACAGGGACGTCAGTCGCACTCGGTGCCGATCAGTAATTAAAGTCAATCGGTAGGAACGCCCGAGAACACCAACCAACCACACACCCATTGCATACCTTTCCTTTATCATTTATATATATACATATATGTATAAATACACGTGTCCCTTTCTCACTCGATCGAACAACCTCCGCAGAACTTTAGTTTCCTTTTTATATTTAAGAATAAATTGCTCGTACACTCGGATCGGAAAGTTTCTTATCGATGAGAATTCGATTAATTTTATTGGTGAATTGAGTTTCCTCGAAAATTAATTACGAGAAGGTTCTCGGGGAGGTCATGCATTAGAGGTCAAATTAATGAGAAGAAAGTTTTAATTGCAAGCTACCATTCGTTTTTATTAAGTTTCGTTTGGTGGAATTTGGTGGAACGTTGTTTAAAAGAAAAGTTTAATCGATGACGGAGACGATTCTAACGTCGACGAACAATCGAATATTCTTTCCCTTCTTGCAGGGATTCGCTTTTTATTTCAAAGGCATAGATCTCGTCGTACCCATGCGATAAAGCCTCCATTTCCATTTACCTTGTCGCGAATCTTTGTACCCAAAAGCATCAAAATTCAGCAGGAAAAACGAGAGCGATTTAATTCTTTGTGGTCTCAACATAATCGGGGTTTCCCACTTCGTTCAATGCTCTTGGAGCTTCCGGAGAGTCGTGATTCATTATTTATTTATTTCTTCATTCACAATACTTTACGAACCATTGCAGAAATAAGTGAAGAAGATTCAAATAAAATATTAGTTTCCATATTTGTAATGACTTGCGGTCTCCGCAGAGGGAATTAAACGTAAGCAAACATAATCTGAGATTCTTTTCAACTTCAAAGCGAATGAAGCCAGCAAATCATAATGGAAGATTAAGGATGTTGAGTCTTGTTAATGTTAATTGTTCAATAAATAGCTTCGTAATTATCGTGAAATTTACACACGACCTGCTGAATAATTGATGTAAAAAACTTGACAAATTTCAATAAATTTTAATTTTTTTAAATGATAAGAAAATTCGGAAAATTCAGTATATTTTTGTACCAAGTATTTAAGAGGACGTGTAAAAATTTCACGACGATTGGGAAGCTAGTTTAAAAAAAAAATGAACATTTTTGTTGAGTAAAATTTTTTAAACAAATACAAAAAATATATAGCAATAAATATTTCGTTTCGTTTTCGTTGCTCTCGGTATATTGTGGATATAAAAAAATTAATTTATTAATTTATTAATTTTAATTGTTCAATAACTCTTAAAATAAAAAATCTCAAAAAAACACAAAATTTTCTGAATTTTGTTATGAGCTGCGTTTTGGGAATCAACGTCCTCGAATAATTCGTTTCTGGCCATGCGAAGCTTGCATTTTTGCAGCGTTGATAATCATTCGCTTACTTCTTTTAATAAATGCACACCTTCGGAGACATAAAACATGGCAGCCGGAAACTGCATGAACACGAAGAAGCGATTCTGCCGTGGAGAATATTCAGCCTGGTTTTCCGTACCATTGAGCAAGCGGACCAGTTGTCGTAATGAAACGTGAAAATGTCGTAAAAATCGTAAAACCAATATGAGAGCAAGCTGGAGTAGATATCTTACGTATATGACCGAGATCGGGCAGCGAGTATCGGAACTGCGAAAAAGCAGCTCCATTCTCTACGTAAATGCTCTCGTATCGTCGCATATGTATATCTATACGGAATAGCTGGAAAAATGTAGAGAGAATGGAGAATATTTGAAAGTATGTGTAGCCATGACGCGTGCATGTATATAGACGAATCTCCGCGTACAGTGGTTTCTGGATGACCGAAAGAAGAAGCGATCGCGTGTTCACTCTGGTGTTCATATTTTTATGCTGTATCCGAAGCTTCGTGCAGGCCGCACTGGCCTCTTTAGACTCGCGTACTTCCTCTCACGGGGATTGGAAAAATTTCTCTCCTTTTGCCGCGATATATAGGCAAAATCCATATGGCTACGTTTCGGAGATTCAACTGACCTGAAAATCTTCTCTTACGTATCCAACTCACTCGCTTGAGTTACGTGTTCTCGTATCGCAATTGCAGCTTCGACATTTCCCCTGTATCGCGTTCGGTCAACGGATTTTTCACACACCGTACCAACGTTTTGGCTCTCGAGACGTTACAACGAAATCGCTTTTTCTTATTTCTTTTTTTTTCATTCTTTATCGTCTCTCTCGCTCAGCAGTTGATGTGGCTCAACGGTCACCCATCTGAGTAGCGGCCACGGCCGAGTGTCCTTGATTTTCGTGTAGTAAACAAATAAATTGATTAACATTTATAATAAATTTTGAATTTTTATTCGTTTTCATGTTTTTTTTTTCGATTCTGTTGATTTTTCGTTATACCGATGATCTAACCTCTGTTTTTTTTTTCGTATGCTTTCAGGTGAGTAATTTCCTGACTACCGTCACTCGTGAGGATTATCGTGAAAGGTTTGTGCGAAAAAAAAAAAAACATTGCAATTGTTCACAAGCAGCAACGATACGAAGCGATTTTGTAAAACGTACGAATGCGTACAAAACATTTATCATGGTAAAATTCCCAATCTTAACATTTGTATGGGAATAGTTTGGAAAATATATTTTTATCCATTTGTGGGGATCGATGTGGGGGATGAAACGCTGCGATATGTTTGCTCATATTGGCAAGGGACGAAATGACAGATAAGGAAAAGTATGAGGGAAAAAAGGAAGAGCAAGTTGCCAGCGGAGTTTCTCTGTTTCTGAACGTTAAAGTTGTGTCGTGTTTGGCCGTTTCCCTTGAGATAAAATACGAGCATAGGGTCAAGAATAGCCATGAGGATTTCTCGTTCCGCGGAGGATCGAATATCGAAACAGATCGGCTCAACGATCTCGCAGTGCTAATCGATGCCCAAATATACACATATACATACATATCTACACGCGATAAGAAAGGACAACGTCTTGTAATTGCAGAGTCGTGTCTGTCTTCCCAGCAATGTTTCTCCCTTCGCGATATGTGCAACATGGAATAAAACCATTCTCGTGAATCGTATTCTCGATGATACGATTCTTTCCAGTCGTTTTCGAAAATTCAATATTTAGAGAATCGAAACTTTCGCTATTATTTTGTGGAAACAGTTTTTTTTTTTTTTCAAATTTAAAATTCACGAAAAGAACGAAAAGTTGCTAATTTGTGTGGAAACTTTTCCGGTGCTGAGATTGAATTTTCGTCATTTTTTTTGTCAGGAACGAGCTCCAGGCGAGGAAATGGAAAAAATGCACGATATCTGGGATGCAGTAACTTTGACATTGAATGCCCCGTAGACATGTGTATACGAAACTCGAACGTTTCGCGAAGAGTCGAGAACCTACTGAGAGCGCGTTATCTTAACGGGCTCTCGTTTTCGAGTGCCCACAGGAATATTCCGGTGTATTTTGTGGTTTGCTTATTTTTTTCCTCTCTTTCTCGTTTCTTCCTTTCCTGCGCCCCACGGTATAAACTACATATTTTCGAGTCAGCATGCCACGGAAATCTCGTGGTCCATCTAAGAGAAAAATGTATCTGCAGTTTCGTTTCTCAAATTCGCAAGAACCAGGAATAAAAATGTAGTTCGGGCTCATGATGAACGGTAAATGTTGCAGAATTTTTTTCTTCACTCCAGAGTCGAATAATTTCGCAAAATTTCAACTTCAATTAGCGATATTAATTGAATATCCGTTCAACCGAATATCGCACCCTCTCCTCCATTTGTTATTTTTCATGTTTATGGAAATTGAGAATAAATAAATAAATAATATAAATATCAAACGATTATTCGTTGTAGGACATCGAATGGAAATGGCATGTGCGTAGAAGCCAGTCCATTTCGCGGCATATAGTTCGAGTATTGCTACCGCAAATTCAGTCGACGGAATTACGCACTCCGAACGCTGAGAGAGAGAGAGAGAGAGAGAGGGAGGGTGGTAAAGGTGAAAGGGGAAGAAGGGAAGTGGAGAAAGAGCAGGTGGAGAAGCGAGAGGTAGAGAAACAAGATCGATTTTAAACATGTCAATTGGGAGGGTACGCTTGACTAGGTTGTGCATATACAGAAGCAGAAAAGAGAGAGAGGGACATACCGATACATACCGATGCAGGCACACATAAACAGCGATAGCCGTTGGCTGATAGAGGGTCGTATTACACAATAGCTTTGGTATTGAATGGGCATACTTGTTTGGTGGGGGGCTGTGTCGTTCATTAATTCGGAAATGCAATATTAATGATAAGTAATCAGGTGAGCGTTGTTCCGTTCCTCTTGGTAGTTTGGTAGCAAGCTTGGCAAATCGTTGGAATCACCTATTACAATAACTAATTATTGTCAAACTGTCAGGCGCGTATAATACGACATGGATTTATGTTTATTCGTGAACGGGTGCGGTTTGTAGAGGTGGTTACAAATCTCTCATTCACTCGATCTCACGCTCGCGCCCACATATACATTAATATCTATAAATATATGAATAGATATGTTGAGATGTGTATACCTGTATGTAGATAAATGTGGAAACTTTATACTCAGCTACGATTTGCCACGGCCCGCTTATCTCGATTAAAACTTGAATTTACCTTGCCACGTAGCACATCCAATTCATATTACGATCTGGTTAGCTACAAGTGCGGAGAGTAGATCCAAGTTGTGCATCAATTCGTTCTGCGAAATATCGGGTCTGTAAACGCTTTGGCTAAAACTTTCTTCCTCGTAACTTATTTCTCAACTTTGCTCGGTTTTATCACAGCTTTCTGGATTATTACTACTTGGGTTAACGAATTTTAATCCGTCTCGTCTTCCTCCTCCTCCTCCTCATGGTGTTATTAGGCTCAACACAAGTTTGCATCGACAGTTCGTTTGAGTCGGACCCTTTGCGTAAAACAACTCCCGTTTCGGTCCCTCATGACCCAATGTTGCCTGAGGATTGAACTTTTGAGCATCCGACATCTGATGAGTTTGATAATGGTGTAATATGATTGAAGTTGGGGAGGTTAGCCACATCGCGTTAGCCATCAAACACGTACAGCAGAGGTAACTGCGATAAAGTCGTAGGGAGAGAGAGCGAGAGAGAAAGAGAGAAAGTTAGCGATAGAGAAGCGCGATCACGAAAGCTCCCCATGCTGTGCGAGAGCTCACATCGTTGACGTCTAACAGTATATATACGTTCGACTAAACATATCCAGAGTATGACCAAAAGCTCGAATGCTTGCGGATCGGAGGTCATAGCCAATGGTACGACATAGACGAGCATGCTTTCGGACGTGTGCATGTGTGGCCCTTTGTGAGATTGGTTGCTGTTGTGGACCCTAATGAAGCGCGGCAGAGTGTGCGATACATTCAAGACCGCAAATCGACTAGGCTTTACGATATTATATACATACCTATGTATATGTTGAATCTACCACTCGCAATACAAGTTGTTGCCCGCACAGTAGTATTAACCCTCGTGCTATATGCGAGGTTACATTGAGGGATATTTCGGTAGTGAGTGCGATCGAGCTCATAAGCAAATCCCGGCTGAATACGCGCGTATGTGGTGCTTTTATGGTTTTAGACCATGCCAAAATCCTGCAGCCAAAAGAGACTCGCGGCTGGCTTCGTACTTGTGCCATGTAATCAAAATACATTTGGAATCCCATCTTCACACGTATATTTATATTTTAGTCTGCTATATGTATAAACCTGTTTATCTGCTGCTTCTGGCTGTATAATTGCTCTCGCAATTATCCCGCCCTGGTATTGAAGATTTACGGGTCCCTTTATGCTTCATCGCGATCAAACGGAGCCCAGTGCTTTGCCAAAGGATTCCACATGCTATTCGTACTTGCTTGGAATTTGCCGGCTCAATTCCTCTTTATTTTGGAGACATATACGAGATGACGAGGAACCTATCGAGAAATGCCATCATTGTCGTCACCAAGATCAGCCTCACCTACCCAGACCTCGCTATATCCTTTTACTACATCAGACAAGTTCCATCGGCCAGCCAGGGAGGGATCGTCTCACGTATTTTTTGGGATGAGCACACACGACCAATAGATTCCGCAAACTCCAAGGCCACGGTCAGAGATATTGAAAATACCTCGGGGGCTTATACCTCGAGAACAGTGAACGAGCGACCAAGAGAAAGAGAGCGTCCCCCCAAACTTTCCTCTCTGATGGCATGTCGATCCAGTGAAAGCGGACAATCGGAAAATAAATCCAAGAAATAGATAGAGACGTTGGTGGGCTGGGACTAAAAGAAAAGGGGCAAGCCAGTCCCGAGAGCTCGCGAAGAGGTCGAGAGAGAGAGAGAGAGAGAGAGAGGAAAAAGGGAAAATAACTTTTCCTATTATCTACAACGCGGCTATAGGCTCTCAACGCTCGAGTCGCTTTCAAGGTGTGCTAGGGATATAAGTTGAAAAGGACCTAATGGATGAATGCCGACAGATGGCAAGTATATAGATTCTCTCCAATGGAATGGCACCAGGCTCCAAGATGAAGAGACTGTAGCGGTGTGACGGTAGAGATTAGTAACTAAATAGCGAACGCGAAGCTTTAAGGACTTTGTGTGCTACATTTTTTATCGATAAAATTCCTTCAAATTTGCACCACGCACACACAGAGTACAGTGATGTCTAACAGCTCGCACAATTTCACGAGGTTTAACCATGTACAAGTCGAGATATTTATAAAAATCAAAAATTCGAAAAATATTACAAAAAAAAAATTTTGAAATAAAAAAAGTTGCAATTTTCAACATTAAATATCTCGATTTCTAAATGGTGAAGCCTCTTAAAACTTGGCATACACTTTTGTGTAACATCGGAGAAGCTTTATTTATTTTTTCAAATAAATCGATCGTAAAGTTTTTTCGAAATTTTGTTTACTATCAAAAAAATACAGATTACCTCGGACAATCTGGGATTCAGAGTATTTTGATCTTTAGTCAATTTGTTGAAACTTTTTTTAACGAACTTGGGCTCGAAAACATTTTTTTATGTGAAAAAAAATTGAAAACAAAAATTTAGAGTTGACAGTCGCCACCCAACGTCCTTGTGCATAAAGTCCTCACCCCCGTAGGGTTTTTAGCCAAATAGACGCGATAGGTGCGGAACCCTGTTTTGAGAAATCGAGCTTTCCTATGCTCCTGCGTCGCTTCGTGTGTTACGTATCGAAAGAGCCAAATGCGAGCGACGGGGACGAAGAGATTACGTAGTAAAACGGTAAAGGCTATTAACCCTTGCCGCTGCTGCTCGATACTCCAGTTTTCTCATACTATCGCCCACTGCGAGCCCATCATCGCCCGCACACCGTTATAGGCTGCATCATTCCCTTGCATAGATTTGTGTACTCATAGAGTTGGAGGTATAGAGCTCACGAATATGCGAGACCAAGCCAAACGGACGAGAACTTAATTACAGTTATAACCGTATCGCTCGGAGAATCATAATAAACGACTCGCTGGGTTTCCATGCGAGCAGAGCCACGAGAAGTGCGAGTGACGATACGCTGATGCCACGTACAGAGTCGCTCGCGCTGCTTCTGGCTCCTCTCTTTCTTTGCCATAACCACAAAACTGCAAAATTTAAACGATCATGCATAGGACGCTGATTCGCCCATCGTGACTCTGGATGGGCCAGGAATCTGTTGGTAAAAGTTTGAGGATCCCGCCGGGGCTTATACGGCCAAAGATATTCCAACCAGAAATTTGCATTCTGCTTTTTATTCTTTGACGAGAGTTGCCCTGATGTTTTGCTTCATAACGCCATGACAATGGCTGCTACAGAGACCTTCAGAAACTGCACGGTAAATCCTTTGATCATATCTTGTTGCCCGCAAACGGACGATGTTCGATCAGTCTTCCGGTCGCAGAGTATATAATTGTATCGCCTGCAGCGTATGGACATTCGGCTCACGCGATTTAGGCTCCGCAAAGGGTCAAGTTGGTTGCGTTCTCATTGACGGGCCAGATTCGGTGTGGCCGAATGGCCGTTTGGGTTTCGCTGGCATCACACGCAGCATCACGGCGTACCCAACGCTGCAATGGTACATAGATAGCCTGCTTCCAGTTACGTGGCTGCATCGTGCGGTAACGCGCGCTTGTCCGCATGATGCTGGAGCCTTTGATCGGTTCGAACGGAATACGGGTCCCCCTTCGCGTTGATGCTTGGACACACGCACATATACATCCCAGCAACCAGCTTGTATCAGTCAGTTCGACGCTGTGCTCTCTCGCATAGAGCGAATGAGAGAAAGCCCACAATTGCGGAATAGTCGCGCGGCCTGGCTAGAGCAGGAAAGAGCTTTGACTATGCCTCGTCGCCATTGATGCCAACTTGGATCACCATTGCGACAGTTTAAGCCGGACCAACATTGCGTCCGACATGTCGAAATCCGTTGATGCTCTCATTGTACTCTTTTGCCATACTCACTTTGAGTCTGCCGAGTCATGTGTTTGGCAACATTGTACGATGAAGCAGAATCATGCCGAATGACACGTGCTCTCTTCCAAATACCTTTGAATCTATATCTTCAACCCTTTCAGCTGATAGCTAGGAATGTGCGTGGAAATTGAGATTTAATCCAATGCTGAAAGCAGGTGCAAACTTGAGTCACGCTAATTAGGTTATTGGAGTTAATTGGAGTCACGATATTGCAGAAGAAAATTGAGTAATATACTTCGATGCAACTTCGAGAAACTATAACGAGCAAAGTGATCGTTAAGGGTTGTAAAATGGGTTGGTTTAGGATTTTCTTGAAATTTGGTGTAAAATTTTCTTGGCATTGAAAGAAACAAATAAGACGAAACATTTTCTGGCGTCTAGCCTTTTGAATATTCAATTTCCAATTTTTTAGAGTTTCGTTTATTTTTTTCTTGCAACATTTTAACGAAAATGTGACTCGACTGTACGTACGTTTAGATGGGAAAACTCTAAAAAATTGGAAATTGAATATCTTGAATTCTAAACGTCAGAGGATTTTTCTTCCCGGGAGAAAACTGTCAGTTCTGGTGGCAAAAAAGTTTGTACGAAATTTTGAAAGAATTCTAAACAAAGTCGTTTCGTGATAGTAATTTAATTTCACCGCAAACAGGCCACACAGAATCTTTCCTTTTCAGCGTATAAACTCTTATTGGTGAGTCATGAATCGTCCTTGCCATTTTGGTCTCGTCCTTAATTTTTTTTTTTTTAATTCTCCATCTTTCTCCGTTTCTATCGGTCTCGCCCTCTCTCGGTATAGTCTCGTTGTCTCGATGGGCTTGCATCTAGATTACAATGCCGAGATGAAGTAGGCCACGCCCGTAGAAATTCGAAACTTGTCTTTGCGCTCCCTTGTGCTTCTGGTGGAAGCGCGTTTCTGAGCTGAAGGGGTTAACGGTAGGATGTAGGATAAAGGGAGAGAGCGAGCTGCTACGGGGGAAAGATGGCGTCGAGGGGAAACGTTAGACGGTACCGCACAGTTAGTGGCGCAGTTTCCTTCATGCTTGCCTGATTCTCTTACTGCACCAATCCCGTCTTGTTGGAGCGATAATAAACGTCGGAGACGTGCCAAAAGTTTCGCCAAATTGGACAGGTACGTTTTGGACCGCTTGAAAACAATAAGGCGTACACGATGTTGCCGCGGTACACTCGTTCGCCTCGCGAATGCTTTGCGAACAAATGGACCGAGAAAGACTTTATTCTCCGAGCAATCGAGAGGATCGGATTATCCTCTTAATAACAATCATAACGATAAAAATAATAACAATTACGAGAGGCAGAGAGAGAGAGAGAGCGGAGACTCGGAGTGTAGCGCGAACTTTTCACTGCGCGACTAATATATCGCGTCCACTGTCATCCGCGGATTTTCCGAGCACCGAAACATCCTCGTAAAAATGTGTATACGCGCATTAACTGACCGAGCATTGCGCATGGACTGCTTCCCATAATTTTAAATGTAATTCATGAAGGGAAAAAAAAATGAGGTAAAATGTTTGCGCGCGAACAGACGCGGAGAAAAAAAATGAGGTAAAATGTTTGCGCGCGAACAGACGCGGAGAGGAGGGATATGAGCAGAGACCGCAACCTCTAGCTACGTGCGCAGCGGCTCCAGCTATCATAAAAATGAATGTAAAAAAAACAGGATGGAATTATTTTTTTAAATATTTTTTGGTGGAAAAAGCTGCTGGACACTCCCGATGGTTTTCAGCTCAGGGTCTTCGGTAATTTGTAGCTCACATCCCTCGCATTTTTATCTATATAGTCACCAACAGCTTTTACTCTGTATCTGCAAATAATTCTCTTTGAATTTTTCTCTCGCTCGCGGTTCAACTCGGATCGCCTCATCTTTCTCAGTTTTGTATTATCCCAACGCACCGACTCACTGTACTCGGGGTTTTGGCTTTGCGGCACCATACCCTTCGCACTTAATGCTCCACGCTTATATTTATATTTATATGTATACATACCGCGTTCGTTGAAATTCTTTATGTTGCTGAGCCCTCGCCCCTTGCCCCGCGTGGAGCCGCACATCCCCCGAAACAAAGAGGTCCGTAGTCTCCGCTTAGGCGTCGGGGCAAACGCTCCACGAATAGCTCAGCTATTTCATCGAGTTAATTCCTTTATAATCCGAGCGGAGAAAGTTTGCGGAAAACGCGGCAAGCTAAATAAAGGAGGGTGGAAAACGAGGGGGCGTGGAAACGCTCACCCCGTCCGACGAAATTTATTAACGAAATTAGGGAAATTAGCGGTCACGCAAGCGAGTTTCGGCGCGCGCGTTATGCGTCGCCGATTTTCTTTTATCATATTATTCTCCGCTCCTTTTTTCCATCCCCCAAACTCTCACCCCCACATCCTACCCCTGTTGTTTTTCTTCTTCGACCGCTTTTTTTTTTGTTCGTCTGTGGCTTGTTTCGCGCTACGACTTTCCGTGCCGGAGAAGTCGAGGATTAATGCCTTTTGGTAATTTAACCTCGGCGAACGCTCCGTATCATACACGCTGCTCTGTACAGAACAAACACTCCGGACCAGGCATTCATCTACGGCTTAACTGACAATTACAGTAATTGAAAATTTATCATGGATCCTCCTCCACCTGATGATATATATTTCTGCCAGACAAAAAAAATTGAGCGACTCGTTAAACAGAAAAGTTTCGTACGAAGAAGACTTGGAGAGAAAAAAGTTTCGGAAATTCGATATTTCTGGAAAACGTCATCTGAAGCATGACCATCGCTCGATCATTCGCACCAACTCGGTGATTATCTTTTCGCACATGGAAAAAAGCTCAATTTTGTTTTTTTTTTTTTTCATCGATTCATAATAATGCGTAGATTATGGAGCCATTTCAACCGCCAAATCCTCTCTTCACGAGCAAAGCCAGTATCCGTTGGACGTTGGCAAACACAGGGATAGGGACAGAGCAATGTTACGATTGCGGCTGCTCCGATGGAAGCGAAATGAAAAGAAAGGCTGTGGAAAGAGACGGAAGAAAAAACGGCAAAGCGGGAGGAACCATCACTATCATCACTTCTCGTCGTCCATTGTGCCGAGTCACTCTCGTTTGACTGACAAACAGACTCGTTCTCCCTAAAATCTCTATGCATCCATTATATAGACATATTTGTCAGAAGGTAAGAGCTGACTCCTCGTAACTCCCCTCTGTATGCGTTTTGCCGGAATACCATATCGCATAACTCGAAATTCAAGCCAAAACCCGTGCGATGCTACTCCGTAGCTTCTGCCACTTTTATTCGTGATGGGCTCGTGGCCATTATGCGAAAACGCATACATCAGAATAATGGAGAACTAAATAAAGAAAGAAAAAAAAAACAAAAATGTTTTGCCCATGGTAAGTAGTATTACCGAGTCGGAACCATCGTCCGAGTGATGGTTTCGGCACAAAGAAATGCACATCGAGCCATGGAGGGTTTCTTCTTTTTATTTTTTTTTTATTTATTTTTTTTCACCATACACGATAGGAACCTTTTGGGCAAAGTGGCGTTCCATGCTTGTGAACGGAAGTATAGACATGAGCACAAAAGTGGATTAATGATGGGAGCATTGAACGGACGAAATATCGAACACATGGGTGATGTCTCGCAAGTCCCCGTGCTCGAGGCCCGTCGAGGGTTCGTCGCAAGGACAAATGTTCATCATCGGATGCACTGCTGAAAAGCGGCAAAGAGTGCTCAAAGAAAAAGGAGAAAGCAGGGGGGGGAGAAAGCCGGAGAAGAAATGGGCGGAATTGGCTTTCGTTCAGGGATGCGGCACGCAGAGGACGTTTGCATTAATTTGAATAGGAATTGGCCGAGACACTCTTCTCCCTCGTTTCGTCTGCTGATCCAAACTGTCACCCATACGCACCAACACACACACGCGCGCGCGCTCCCCAACGTTCACATACAAAATCGTGAGAGAACGCCCGCTCAGTGCTCATTCCCTTAAACAATTCACCGCTATTCGCTGTTTGTTATCCCGCGGATAGGAAGTTCGCCTCGTTCCCAAAGCACGAGCGCGGTTCGGGCTCTCGAGTGTAACAGACACTCGAAGATCCCCATCGGTTCGTTTCTTCTACTTGAAGCCTTCCACGCGTATCAGAGTGGAGCATGAAACAGAGCGCTAGCTTCCAACTTGGTTTCGTCCGTTCTTATGCACCGTGATGCTCCTAATTGCGCACGTTAAATCACCAGACCCTAAGGTACAGAAGTAAACGTCAAAGTTTAGTGAGAATTTTGAAATGAAGAATGGCAGAGTTGGAAAATAGAAACGGGTCGTTATTGTGACGGAGGCAGTGAGTATCATTATCGATGACACGAGCTGGGGGCTAATTATAAAAAAAATGTGATTTACTAGGGCAACGGAAATCTTGAGCGGTATTCAGGCTCCTGAGGCATGTGTGTGTGTGGAACGATGCTGGATGGTGCCAGTGATGTAACGCGCTGGAGATGGGCTTGATAGAAGCGAGTCGTCAGTGCCAGAGGCACACATACCGCTAAATCAAAAGCAGCAGCGCCGGAGCACCCCCTGGTGACTCTGGATGCCCTCGGCCATAGTAGACCCGTGGCGCGGCTTTGGACTGACCACTATTCCTCACTCGGTGTTTCACGCGCAACATTTTGGAATTGGCTGGTGCTAGGCTGGTGGTGCGACTCCAGGAACGTTGCAAGTGCTCGATGCAGGCGTTGATCGTTCACTGTTCTCTCGTCTGTAGCCTATATCTCTGGCATCGTTACTCTCCACCACATCCATAGATTCCTTCGATTGAACCACACGGACACGTATTCTGAAGGCTTTGCCTCTAAACCGGAATATATGCTCCTCCATGCATGTGTATGCGTTCAGAGATGTTTGCTAGATTGGCAGGCCATCGTATCTACATGATGACAGTGATTTAACCGTCCTGCTGCATCTCTCTATTTGTGTCTATCATTCAACAGGAAGATGCTTGACCTTGTGTGAATTCCTTAGGCTACGGGAATCACGTACGTTAACGATGATGGACTCTTTGATGGAGCATTGTCAAGACGTTAATGATCGTCATGCCATCGATGAAGATCATGATGAAATTTACTTCATAATTCGATTAAGCAAATTCTCTCGATCTCGTCTCCTCCTCCCGTGCTCTAGCAATCTCCTCAGGTCCAAGCTTTTTCTGCTCTCATTGTATGAACGTACATCGAAGCAAAGGAGCCAACGAAAACTTAGTTTCTCTTTGAAGAAGAAAGAGCTCCGGGGTTGAGCGCCGTTTCGATACACTTTCGATCTAGCTCTGCTGCTGCCTACTGCTCATGTGCCTTTGCTTTTTGTCCCATTCACAACGCTCTTGCAACGCTGCTTCATGCACATGATTCACTGCCCCGTATAAACGCTTCAAAGACGAAGAGAAAAGCGTCCAAAGAACCTGCAAGAAGATTGAGAACGCGTGTAGAAGCTTCGCAGAGCCGATGGGCTCAATGTCCGGACTGCACGTTACGAAGAGTGGTTTTATGTACTCGGAGTAATTTTTCTTGGCTTTTCACTGTAGGGGAAAAACGTCGTATCTCTGGGAATAACTGGCTAAACATCCCATTAACGAGGCGAGGAAAAAAAACCAAATTCACGATGAAAAATAAATGGAACATCGATTTTTCACTTCCTTTCTATTGAGATGCTAATTTATAATCATCAACGTCCTTTCAACTTTCTTTTTCGACGTTGTATGCAAAATCGATCAATTATAACGCGATGGGTTCGTCAAAGGATGCAATTCCAATTGAATAAAAATGTATCTGCTCCAAATCCTTGAAAATTCATCGATCCGATAGGAAAAGCATGGAAAAACTTGATTCATCGATAGGTCGATGATGGTTTCATGAACTCTGTCGATGTTTTATTTCACACACGAGCTCGCGCTCAGTTGGAAGCCAGCCGATCTCCTACTTTAATCTCTGGCGATCTGATCCGCATTTATATGTACTGCTGTAAAACGTTGATGCTTTTATGGCAATAAACGATGCACCACGCGAATTTGTTTGGACGTAAATTTTACGAGCTCGTTTAATCATCATCGTATGAGCAAATGCATTTTATAACGCGGAGCGACCAACCATAATCGGTCAACATATATTTCGAGGCGTAAATTCAATGAAAACATCGCAGGGTTCGATATCGCATTTTTGGGAACGATGTTGCAGTGATTTTGAAATTTTTTAAATTATGTTTGACGAGATTTCGAGTGAACGGAGCTTTAAATTTTTTTTTTTCATTCAATCGACCAAAACGCCAGCGTTTTTATATTTTTTTCGGTCTCTCATTCATTCGATGTCGAATAATAATCCGTTGATTCCGAAATTTCACACCGTCGTTAGGATTTGTAAACGAGAAATTGGATTCACGAAATTCTCAGTAGTTGCGCAATTATCAAGATTTCTGCATTTCCGAATAGTTTGCCGAGGGATAAGACTGTATGATCGCTGCCTAATCACGTTGTTTAATCGGCACGAGTAAACTCGTCGTTATCGATATGGGACTCCGGACGATTGGGGTTACCAAAAGGTATAGGGAGAGGAGGGAGAGAATGGAGTCGTAGTGGTTTTGTTAAACCCACAATGAAACGTACTCCGCTCAGCCTATTCTCGGAGATGGCCGAAGCAACGATAATCCTCGTATCCCATGCGTATTCAACGCTTTGTGTGATCGGCTAATAACATTCTTCTCATTTTTACATTTTTTCGATCCTTCGCTTTCCACTCAATAATCCATTATTCATGGCTCGACGATTCGCTGCACTATTTTTTTTTCTTCGATATTCTCAGAAGAAGATATTGACATAAAAAATGCAAAATGCACAAGTTTCTTGCCCAGAATACAAAAATTTGAGGAAGCAAATTGATTCAAAAATCGCTTGAAAAATTATTTAGCTCTTACACTTGCCAGTGACAAAAATTGTTATAAAAAACGAAATACTCGTAAGCTCCGAGTTCTAGTTTGTTGGATTTTTTGCTGGGAACCAAGAGGCATTGAGAGAAAGAAGCGAAAATGAAAATCAGTAAAACAGAAGCAGCTAAAACTGAAGACAGAATTCGCCATACCAATTGCACTCCAAAAATGCAGTTTAATTTGCCACCATGGAGTAGATTTCCACCCCAGTGACAAAAATTGTTATAAAAAACGAGCCACTGAATATTTCGACTTGAAAATTGTTGTAGAACATTTTGAAAGATTCTTTTCAATAATTGTTTTCTTCATTTAGCCAAAAATTAAATTTAAAAACACTAAAAAAAATGCTAAAATGACTATTTCCCTCAAATTTAAGGGCCTGTGGTAGTTTGTGCCCCACGGTGGCAAGTGAAGGTTATTTTATAAATTGCGAATGAGTGAGAAAATATTTAGGATTTTAGGGAAATTTTTGGTTTTTGGGCATAAAAGTTAAACAATTATCCGGCTTAACGGGTCGCGGGATTGAAGCGACGTTGAAGCTTCCGCTACTGACATTATTATGGTGTTGAAACTGTACTGATTTTCCACTAGCTAAATGTGTTTTGTGTATAAATATACCGAGTGTTATGTGCGCGAGTGGTTTAGAGACTTTCTGACGGTGTATATATATGGGAATAGATACAGGAGAGTAATTTGTCGCCGTGCTTCGTAATCCCGCTATAAACTGGAGCAATAATTTTGAATCAAACATGCAGCCCTGCGCAGGATTAATTCGTCGCACGTGTCGTTCAGTGGTCCGTGCCACGTTGGTGCATTCGCGATATCGAAAAAACGCAAACGACCTCTTCTCCATCGGCGAAAGAGCAAAGCAGCACAGAAATTAATGGAGCTACAGAAAAAAGAAAAAAAAAAAACATTATTCGGAGGCTAAGCGGTCACCCAACTTATTAACTTTGTCCGAGGCTGCAGTCTTATCGCTGGTCATCGCGCTAAAGCCATTTTCCTCATGGTTTTTTGCCCCAAAAAGATTCTGCTCCTTTTCTCGTCTTCCGACCCTTTTTCCTCGTACGAGAAACTTTGGCTCGACTCGGAGTTTAAATTTTCGGGCAAATCTGTCGCGTATCCCGCTTTTAAGGTTATAGGAGCTGGTATCGGTTGAAAGTATATACATAGCGTATGGAGTGCGGAGTGCAATACGACGATTTTATTCGTTCGCTCGGAACAAGTGCCCCGGATGCTTCTTGCCTGCTATTTCTTTTTCTTTTTCTCCTTTTCGACTGTTTCAACTTTTTTTTCTCGTTGAGAAAGGGTGGAAATTCAGGAGACGATCGAAAGAAATCGTTGAGAAACTTTTGCGTCCATGTAATCAAGCGAGAATTCTAGATTATCAGAAAGCTACGAGTCGCCGTTGCTCGCAAGGATCCCGAGCAGCTGCGATTACACAAATACGTCGAGACAATACGCGATCAATCATTTGACGGAAGGAGATTATTTCGGTGAAAAAAAAAAGAAAACAAACGAGAATCGTGCAACTGCGCGAGACAAAACATAAATAAGAGAAATTTTTCGTTCGTCTTTTCGTTATTTTCCCTTTTGTCTCCGAGCGAAACTTGGCTCTCTAAAAGACCAGAAATGGCGTTGCTCCTGATGGTTCATTGGGAGAAACTGTTTGCCTCGCGTCTCGCAATAACAATTGTTTTCTCCTCATCTTGTCCTTGTTCGAATTTCTCCTCTCGTACTGCTTATCTCTTTCTTCTCGCCGACCCACTTAATTGTTTAAAAGCTGGGCAAATGTCGTTGAGAATAGCCAAGGAAACGAGTACACGGACGGAGAATTCACGCGAGAGAACGGTCCTCACCATCAACGATGAGGCGAGAACGTGTCCTTTGCGAGTCACTCGGAGGGTGGAGAATAGACTCCGGACGAAGATAAAGTGAAAGGGACGAAAAGAGAGAGAGAAAAGGGAGAAAATAGATGAAGAATGAGAGGAGGACAGAAAGAGAAAGAAAGATAAGGCAAGTTGTATAAGAAAAGAGAAAAGTAAAAGGGAGACACGAAGTAAATTGTACGAAGGTTATTCGAGAGAGGCGATGACATTTTCCCTTCGCCAATGTGAGTCAATATTGAATTATAAATTTATCAACTTTCCCTTACCAATCCCAATAGATTGTGTCGCCTCGCTGATAGTGACGACAAAAGCTCCGATAAAGTGCAAGCGAGTGCAAAACGTCTCCGTCAAATAACTTTTGCTTCTCTCGCTGACACAAGATTCCCTGGGATTTCGTTCGCGTTCAGTAACGTTTAATTTCTCTCTCAACTTAACAAATTCTCATTTTCAAATTTTCATGGACGACGATTGAAAATGGGAAAATATTTTGACGAAAAACAAAAAAAAATTTGCCAAGATTTTGCTCAGTACAATTTTCATTCTCAACCCAGTGTTCCACGGTGTTTTTTTTTCTTCAGATTTATCGGAATTATGTTTCACGTTTATATACACATTGTAAGTGCGTGTGCATGTGAAATATTTATCTGTAGTGAAGTCATTCGGGGAGGAAAAAAATCCAATACCTTTCCTGCATTTTTATCGGATCGAACGATTTGCTATTCGATTTCAGTGGGACGTTATGTGGGGAACACGAGGGTATTCCACACAGTTCTCGTACCAACCAGCAATATATTCTGTGACCGAGGTGTTTCCATTTATTCTGAGATGAAAATCCAATTGCGGCGGCAGCAGCCAGCCAACGCAGCTCGTTCAGGTGTATATGGGTCAACGTCCCAAAAAATTTATCCATACATAGATATTTATATGCAGTCGAAATTTTGATCGAACACGATCAACGCAGGACGATCCATTGCAGAAAATTTCGTTTCGTCTTCTATACGTATGCTCGTTTATTTTCCATTTTCAAATCCGATTTTCCTGGACAATGATTTTCAAGGAGCTTGCAAAACTTTGATGCAATAATTCGTTCGTATTAAGTGCATCCGGAATAAAAAGCTTTTCGATTTCGTCGTCGTCGGTGTGTGGCTTCGGCGATTTGAAAAGTTAGTCCTGCGAGGTCAGTACTGTTTGTCACGTCGTGCTCATCGCTAAATAATCTCAAAAAAGATTGACGAGAGGAACGATTTGTTTCTCAAGCTTTGTAAAGATAAAAAAAAATAATAATAAAAACAGTGGTGGGGATGCTTTTTGGGAGCCATTGAGAGTTTCAACAAATGAGCGAACAATGAGGAGGTATAGATAGAAATACAAGTCCTGTCTTGAGCCCTGTCTATTAAAAAACAATGGAGAGTGTGGACGTCGAAGCTTTTGAAGTCGTGCTAAGCGAATAACTCTTTCAACGTTGCGCTTTCTGTCGGGCATGTGAATGGAAAATACACAGAAAAACATACAATGGACTGTCCGCGGGGTTATTATAACAATATAATTACTCCGCTGGTCTCGTTTCCGGTTTGGATTCTTGTTCGTTCGAGCATATCGATGTTTACGTACTTTTTGTTTCCGAATTACATTTTTCATTTTTTTGTGCGTTTTTTTTTTTCTTTCACATCGTCCTTCGAGCGCAGGAGCTTTCATCTAGCTGCTCGTTAACTATATTACCTTTTCATTATACGTTTGACGAGCTATTACCAGACCGCTGGTTTTATCAAATTGACAACAATGAAAGACAAACGCGAAGTAATATTCCGATTACAAATATGTCGAGAATGGAATCACAGCAATAAAATGGTACCAACGAAAATTCACTCTGCTGTTGATATTGCAAACCCGCTCGAGTTTCGAAAGTCGAGTCGGTTCTTGAAAAGCGTTTCACGGAAGCGTATGCATACGTTATTCCAACACAGAATTCTCTTTATTTTCGGGAAACGATACAAAAACTTTAATTGAATACAAATTTGTTGCGTCCTTTCAGAAAGGACACGACGCCAGTGTTTCGAAAATTGGTCAATGCGTTTGGATGATAAAATGAAACTGACACTAATTTTTTTTCTTCACAATCGATTTCTGGTTATTAATTCCGTCGGTTGTGTGAAACAGAAATTGTAATTTTTTTTTTTCGTGTAACGATTCGGTACCGAAACACTTTGAGGGAAAAGGAAGCTAAACGTCTCCAGGAGTCTCGGCGCCTGTCGACTCCTTTCTCTCCTTTTTTTCACTCTCTCTCTCGCACTCGTGCGTCTCATAGACGAGGCGAAAAGCTGGACAGCAGGATGAAGACGTTTTCTTTTCGGAGGAGAATCTCTGATCGAAACACACACGCTCGAGAGACGAAGAGAATGAGAGAAAGAGAGAGAGAGAGTAAAGAAACGAGAAAGACTGATAAAGCCCGAAACTCGAAATGCCGAAAATTTAACCAAGAAAATATATACAGGGATGAGCGTCGTAGCGTCGTAGCGTTCTATGTATATTCCCGAAAATGCGAATCGATGGCGTTGTACTTTAAATGACAAGATCGTTGTCCCTGATACGCTTCTCCGTTGGCCGCGAAGTAATTCGACCTCGAGTTTTCTCGTTAGTCTGGTCCACCAATTTTTGGGAGACAGCCAAATGGTCCATTGCCTTAGAAAACTCTTTTTGCCTTATATTCTCGGATTTACATATATACACGCGTATAGTTTGTCGAAAGGCTTGTCGTTACAAACGATATTGAGAGAATTCAGACGTGCGTATGGTAAAGGAAAGTCCGAGTCAGGACAGCGAGAGAAACGTCAAAAAGCTTGGTGCTTCGTCGTTGAATTGCAATGAAAATAAATGAAAAAACGTCTGCAGTGACAATTTCATTGAAATTTTCTCAATTTCCAATAAAATCGATTCCATTGATGTAGCAAATCAATAAATACAAAATGAATGGTGATCGTTTCAAGATTTCATAGATCAATGCTTCTTTTCCATGAGCAATCTCGTTGCTTTGGTGAAGAGCTTGACATGAATATGGTACACGGATTAAATACTGTATCAAGCCACGTACTGAGGGCTCATAAACTCACAGAGTGAGAATAACCCTTACTCTGGGCCGTGCCATTGAAATTCAGATCGTAAAGAACGCTGCTTGTCGTTTCCACGATTTTTCATCAACTCTCGAGATCTGGTATTTAAATTTATCGGTTTTTACATCGAGAAGGAGAGAAAGAGGAAAAGCGATAGAAAGCTTACCTCTCGATACTTGAAAAGAATTTTTAGCCTCGTTCTACGAAGACGAAAAAACACAGAGAATGAAAATAGATAAATTTTTCATTTTTTCTTCATCCAATAAACTTGCTATTTTTTGGATTCAACGCTTCTGTATCGTCATTGAAAGCAATTCAAGTTTAAGGGAATCCCTGAACAAAGGAATATACACTCTCTGTATTTTGTTGGCCTAGTTACTTTTTATTTTATAGTTTAATCGATTGCAGAGTGGTGTACGTTGCAACAAACGCAACAGCATCGTTCATTCGGGAGGGGTAACCATAAAAAAGCCATGGCGATGCACCAAAGATAAATTGATTTATAAACTGAGCGAACTCGATGTAAAAGCCTGCAAATGTGCTTCAACATGTATATTTATTCATTATTTGATTGAATTGGCATCCAGGGAGCAGCGAACAAATCGCTAAAGGCATGAGTGTAATTTTTTTTTCCTCTGTTATTTTGCTCTCATGGGAAAAATGAGAGAAGCATCTGAATTGAGCAGCAAGTTAAAAATCCCAAATGTTTTCTTTTTGAAAAATAAAAGGCAATAGAAAAGTGAAATTAATTTTTCGATAATTTAGTTGGTCGTTGATTGCGAGCAGTATAGGGGAGTATGGGGCAAAGTGGCCTACTTAAGGAATTAATCGAATTTTATGGGTGAGCACAGGACCATTTACTTATTTTGAAGTCCCAAAATTGATTCCGGCTGCTTGTTTTCCGAATTTTGGCAAGAAAAAAAATCGGGGCAAAGTGGCCACCCCCTCGAGTCGGTGAAAATCCATAATTGTCAATTCTACGACCAAAAAAGTAGTTGAAAATCATCGTGCAATTAGCACGATGATTTTCATCCTTCTAGGCCTAGACTGCCTTAAGTTTCTCGGAAAACAACCATTTTTTTCGCGCCATTTGTCTCAGATATCAAAATTTTCGAATGGCCACTTTGCCCCATAAATCGCATTTTAGTGAGTGGCCACTTTGCCCCATGTGGCCACTTTGCCCCATATTCCCCTACACTTAATATTTATGAGAATAATTGATTGAAAAGAAAGTGATTGCAGTTATTATCGTATCAGTACGTCGGTGTGAAGGAATATCGTAAAATTTGGATGAAACTTTAGTGAAAGGAGAACGGAGAAATCGCAGCAACGCCCTTTGTAAATAGTGATGCAAACGTGAGAGAGAGAGGGTGGGGGATTATTCTCTCATCACGCGCCAGCTCAAGGGCTCGAAAAATTAGAGGAAAAAAAAGGTCTGCCTCGAATGGCGATAAAAAATTAGCTAAAGTCAACGTAGACATCTTCATCGGGGTTGGATTCGTTCGTTTTTTCTTCCTCCATTCGCTGGCTCCTTTTTTCTTCTAGTCCTTTTTGCTTTTCACTGTTCCTCATTGAGAGAGACCGAAAGCCCAGAGCGCAGAAGGGTGAGAAAGGGCAAAGAAAAAACAAAAAAAAAAACGTACGAGAAAGAGAGATATTCGTGCGGTGACAGGGAAAACGTTTCGTTTAGGGGCGACACGAATTCGTATTTGCGTAGAAGGCTAAAACTTGCGCGGACCCTCTCGCACAGAGAAATTCCCAGTCCTTCGGTACAACGGCGGGATTCCCAGCTTTTTATTGAAACCTTTTTTTCCCATTGTACATGATATTAAGGGTATACTTTGAATTCCCACTTTCTCTACAGTCTCACTTTGTGCTTTGATCTTTTTTTTTTTGTTTTTTATTCCAACAGCTCTGGTAAAAATCCTAAAAATTCATTCGGAGGCTTATTCTCTGAATTGAATGGGCTTTGTTTAAATTCTGGTGAAAAAAATGCATGAATTGAATGGGCTTTGTTTAAATTCTGGTGAAAAAAATGCACGAAGCTATACACTTTTTGCGATTCGAATTGTTTAATCACTTTTGCAATAAATTCGCGTCAAATTTTATCCGCGCGATGTTTGTGCCGATAAAAAATCTAGACACTCGATTAATCAGGCTCATAATTAATTAACGAGCTGTTGCTGCTAATAAACACTTGTGTTTATTTTAATTGGACAAAATAAGTAACGGAAGAATTTGCTCGATCGTCGTTAAGTTGGTCGTCTGAAGTTGGTCACGTATGTATATGTATTTTTATGAAGGCCACGAAAGAGCTCACGATTCACGAATTTCCTCTAACGGCCCGCCAGCAGAGCTCAGCGTAGGAATTTCCATTACGATCTGGAAACGAGGATCGTTACGACGTAATCTCGCGAGAGGTTACGTTCTTGGCTATTTTTACTGGGGGGTCGTAACGTTTGACTATTTTCTTTCTCATTCTCCGCACCACCCACCGTTTTTCTTTTCGTACGGGAGAGTAAAGTAGACGTCATCGAAACGATAAACGGTCAAGATACAGGTGAGCCATGCACACGAAGAGTATAATTCATTTTGCTCGTAATAAGCTTTATACGAGCGTAGCCAATATAATATTATTATTTTACGATCCTTGTTCCAACGCCAGATTTCTGTTTAACCGAAAAAAAAACATTTACGTGCCACTTGACATTTGTACACCTTCAATTGATTGGCAAATCATTGACCACGAGACTTTTAATTAGCAATTATTGCGACACAAATATAGTAGCAGCTGGATCGTTGCTAAACTATTTTTACAATGTACAAATTTTATTTCATCTTATTCGCCATGTTTATAGACTTTTTAATTTCTGTACTTTGCATTATAATTACCAGCTGCTTTTATCATCCCCCCGAAGTAATTAAATATCCATGGAATCATAGAACGAAGTTGGAAATATCAACGTCGTACGTATCGTGCTTATTATTTTTTTTTTTTTGATTTTTTCAAACAGTAAATTTTTTCTTTCAAAATAATTCGCTCACTTTTATTGACCTAGTTTGTGCGCAATTCGTGGCACGATTCCCCATGTTCTCTCTTGAAAAATGACACTTTAATTCCCTCAATTCTTTCGTCTCTCCAACTGCGATTCTCTCAAATGACTGCTCGTTACCGCTAAATAAAAGCAGCAACAGCTTTTATTTTAATTTGTGCGAGCTTTTTCCTCACATAACAGCAGCCATTCGAGTCAATTTGTTAAAATTATATTGGAACAAATGATTTTTTCTGTAACGTGAATTCTGTTTTCCTCCGCACGACCTTTGTTTCCTTTTTTTTTGTGTTCGTACGCCCCGAGCGACCGATCGCAGAGGACTGTGTGCTTTACACGAATCCGAACTTTCAATTTATAAAATTGGCGTTTCTCTTCGCCTCATTATTTGAAGTGCAAGCCGAAAAAGATCATGATCGATCTTTCTGCTTTTCTTCATGCTGCTCTTTCGACCCATCCCTTCAACGCGAAAAGATACAATGAGGAAAAAGGAACTGAATGAGGGTTAAAAAAGAAAGGAAAAAACAAAGCCTTTGTCCCTTCACGTTGGCCCGGATGATATACACATTAGGTATATATATGTATACATAAAATTGAAAGAATTTTCTGGAACAATGGGAGATCGTTGATGAGGTGGCCGAGCGGAAGTTTTGTGGAACGAGATCTGAACAGACGAGCACTTAAAAGTGATAAAGACAAGGCTAGAAAAAGATAATCGTTCATGCGCGTCTTGTACTTTTAGCTGCTTTGGCTCCTCTCCAAATCCGTAGAATCTCTCTTGCGAATCGATCGAATTGCAATATCTTGGTTGTAATTTTCTTGGCAATGATAAATATGAAATAATGTAATTTTTTTATTAGTTACGAGAGGGAAATAGCGAATTGAAAAATCGTTCATTGGGTTATCGGTTTTTAGACTCTCCCGGAGTTTGACATTTGAGGCTACAAATGGAATAGTTTGGCATTCGCGAGTGTCCCAAATACGAGTTGATATTTCAGTGGATACAAGTTTAATAATGAAAATGTATTGGTACTCGTGATTATTGTCGATGAATATAGAGGTAGTTGAGATTCTAGTCACCGAGTGAAATCAAAGTTCAATTAACTTTTCCGGCCAAACAATCAAGACTTGATGAAGCATCGGGTGTGGGTTACCACGTTGCGATCGTGGATTCGCGTCCTGTCTCTCTCTGCTCGTTCCCTTTTCCTCCTCGCAACCCTCGCGCGAGTCTCCCAATTCCCATTGCCGTAAAAATCTACACGGATAGGGAATATATATTTTTAATTTCGCCGCACATCCCCATGGCCTGCAACGAGAGAATCCTTGTTTTTCACTTTTTCCCTGTCGCCCCCTCCCCGCGACCGTTCAATCGAGCCGAACTTGCTCGCATCACAAAAGCCCGAACCCCACGCGTGCACGCGTCACGAGCTTGCATAAACAATCCCCTTGTTTTTTCCTCCCATTCTTATTCCCGGCTTTTTGCCTAGAATCGCAATCGAAACCTCTCTATAGTTTAACGCGTTTACAGAACAAATATATCACTCATTGATTGAAACTGATTAGATAAGAGAGACACGAGCTTATCTGTGCTCGTTAATTGAGCGTTCTTTCGGCCAGCCTCGCGGTGCTTTTTGCATTATTTTCATTAAGGAGGCTGGATCACGACATCAAAATAATCAGAATTTAAATTATTAAATTAAATTAAAGTCATATAAATTATTAAAGAATATATTTACCAAATTTTATAAAATTCTTATCATTTTGAATTTTTTTTATCTTTTTCGGATCACGAAATCTAAATAATGAGAATTTGATTAAATTTCGTTATAACATTCTTTGGCATCGAGAATAGAAACACAAATTTTTTCCAAATTTTTTACCACGTGGTTATCGAATAATTGAGAGTTTAATCGAACTTGTCATGCACGAGAAAAATTGTATTGTCATATAAATTATTAAAGAATATATTTACCAAATTTTATAAAATTCTTATCTTTTTGAATTTTTTTTATCGTTTTTGGATCACGAAATCTAAATAATGAGAATTTGATTAAATTTCGTTATAACATTCTTTGGCATCGAGGATAGAAACACAAATTTTTTCCAAATTTTTTACCACGTGGTTATCGAATAATTGAGAGTCAAATCGAAATACACATGCACGAGATGTTTACCTGCATATGTGTAAACTCTATGCTTATACACGTGAACTTTAGTGTTCAATAACTCGAGTACTACGTGGTGGAAAAATCTAAGAAAAATTTGTATTGTCATAAAAATTATTAAAGAATATATTCACCAATTTTTGTTGAATTTTTAAATGTTTTTAACATCGTTTAGCATGTCGTCGTGATCCAACCTCCTTAAACGGTGACTCTCGATTTTTCAAACATAATTTTTGATCGATCGGAATAAATTTAGTAAAGACATCGAAACGATAATCCGTGGCAGGTTTTCTCATGCAAAACTTACTGTCTCGTGGCTTTTCTTCATTTAACTCGCGTATAGAGATGATTCACTGCGAGGGGAAAAATAAAATAAAAAGACGAGGAGAGAAAAGTGAATGAAAAAAGTAAATTAAGTCAGAGGACGTCCGCGGATTGGGAATCATGTTTTGTTTCAACTTGTGACCTTTTTCTTCTCTCGCGTCTCCGCACGACGCGACTCTCATCTCTTTTCACCCGGGGGACTTTCTCCTACTCGTGACAAATGTCTCGGCGTTAAGGTTATAATAAGAGGCGGTGGGCAAGGGCGGGAGGGTGGACATGGAAGGGGGAGAAAGCCCAACAACTGGCCGTTGTTTTGCCCGTAATTGAAGAGCAACTGTGCGGTCCCTGAATGAAATTAATTATTGTGGCGAGGTTCCCCGCGTCTCTCTCTCTCTCTCTCACTGACTCTCTCCGGTTCTCACGAACCCTCCCACCCCGCGCGTATTTCCTTCTCCCTTTAGCAACATAGCCACCGGAGAACGCGACTGAATTTCCAGCTTTTCCATTCCTACAACGTATCATTTCTCTTCCAACGTTACCATTTACGGTCTTCCATAAATTCAATATAATTTTCTACGCTATACGAGAAATTCTGCGCTTATCGAGCACGCAGGACTTTGTACCTTTGGCAAAGCGAATTCCTCTTCAATTTATATGAGAAACTCAATATTATTAAAGAAACTATGAATTCTGCATGACCGAACAGCGGGGCTACTAATTTTTCATAATCCAATTAATATTTACAAAATGACGTTAAAGTTTTGATGGTGGTCCCAGGCTACGCCATGCTTATACAAATTTTCTCGTATCCCGTTCAATCCTCCATAGAAATAGAAAAACATCCAATAATCGAGCCCTCATTCGCGCGAAATATTGAAACATTTCCGAAAAGATTTAAATTCGATATTGAAACTTTGAGATTTATGAAACGGTCGACGCGAGGAACGCCAAGTGCATTAAATGCATCACACAGTGTATATAATTTATATATAAATCCAAAGGTTCAACATGCTTGTAAAACAAGCCCGCGGATAGCTTACAGAAAATCTAAACGATAAGTGCTGTCGATAAAAGATCGTTGCTTGGCAATTACCCTCTCGGCCCATACGACCATATCCGTGAATCCTGATCGCGTCCACCGTCCATCGAACCAAGCGCCTATTCGAGAGAACGACAGAGACCAAAAAAGACGATAGAAACAGAGAGAGAGAGAAAGAGAGAAAGAGAGAAAGGGGGGGAAACAGAAATGCAGGTAAACTTTGCAGCAACGGATCGCTCGTAAAGCCAAGAGTCCGCAAGAGTCGTTAAAAGATAACCCAGCGTTGTGTCTAAAGAGACCGCGATTCGCTCTTAGCTCTATGTATGTGCGAGTCGTTCGTTAGATGCGGCGAGCTTTCGGAATTTACCACTTCAAACAGCTGTTTTCTCTGTTTAAATATAATCATATTAAGTGCCTGAAGATAAAATCGTAATTTTTCATAATAATCCATATTGTACGATCGGGAAGAAACGCCCATGTTTTCTCGTGCTTTCTCTCGTCTATTTTAATCTTTGAGCTTAGCGAGCACGTATTTAAAAAAAAGAAAAAAAAACCTGCTAGCCGCTAAAGTTTTCGTCCTTTTTCCCTCAGGGTTGAAACTTTTCGAGCTCGTTCGTTTCCGATTAAATTCGTCAAGTTTTAGTAGGGTTACGAGCTCTTTCGCGGACGACCGCAATTCTCGAAAGGTCCGGTTGCACTCACGCTCTCGAAAACTGTCATTACGTCCTCGGAAACATTTAACTATACATACATATACATTATATACGTCATTGTAGTTTAAACATGCGCATACGAGTTTCGTGAACGTGTGAAATACTCAAAACTTTTTGCATCCCCTGGACCCCATCAAGCTCGTCGCTGTTTTGGCGACAAAGAACGTGGAATATATAGAGTGAGAGCGCGCTCGAATGCACTGTCAATGGGCCAGAGCTCCTCCGCAGCGAGTATCCGAAACACAAGAAACCTCAGTGAATTTCGAGTCGCAAACTAGCTCCATGTATTTTGCATATACTCGAGTTTGAGCGCGACAAAACCTTCACGTCCGCGAGAACTTGCTGCAGCAGGTGAAAAACGAGGACAAACAGTGGAATCATGACGACACGAATCAGACGTGTGTATCAAGAAAATAGGTCAAGCGAAGTAAGAACGCGACTGGAGAGAATTTCAACAAAATTGGGAAAAGTATTTTTTTTTTTAATGACTTTTTCGAGCCTCGAGAAAACAAAATGACGTAAAAAATATTTTACCCCTCGACATCCATTTTCCTTTAGAGCATATACGACGTATACCCACTTTGGCCGCCGGAGCATTGTCGAGCAGGATAGTGTCGCAGCACAGTGGCATTATAGGTTGAGCGCTGCAGCAGCGAAGCTATCGCTGACGCTTCTTGCAGCCAATATATCGATCGTAAATTGTACGTTGTGTCAATAATTTAACACAAGGGAAGCAGGAGGGAGAGGGAAGTAGAAAGAGTGAAGGAAGCTTCAAGTGAGACTAGAGTGTGGGAAATATAACATGGTACGTGCACAAAGATACATGGACAAATATCGATGGGGGAGAGGAGGCCATAGGACGGGGGCGAGCACTTTCATGATTCCACTTCGACTTCCATCTTCGGTGCTCTCTACCCGGCCATTAGAGGACAATAGATAGATATATGTATATAGATTGTATGGGTCATGGGACGGGATATTGTAACCATAGGCCATACCCGGAGCGATCGGAGCTACAAACCAGCTCGTCGTATTGATACAGAAATAGAGAGCACGAGGCAGAAGACGTGGGAGAGGCTGTGGAGAGTCCATGGAGTGTTGTAGCTTGAGAACTCGACAAACCACTGTGCGGATACGTCAGTAGGTCTCTCTGTACAACATCTGACGTGCAAACCCTGTAACTCGTGCTCCCTTGTGACATCCACGTGAAGGAGAAGCTCAAATTCTCTCGCTCTCGCTCCTTCCTTCTTCCTTTCATTCTCCCACCCCCACTCTACCTCATGGTGTTCTATACATAACGTGTAGCGTCAGACATGTTAGTTTTCGTACACTGTTAACGCACCGTTGACACAGGATTGAACACACAAGCTTACTATTTGCTAACACACGTTATCCTGACAATTACAATGTCACTTGAAGCAAACCAGCCTTTGCAATATCTTGCTGCTTCTCTACCACCAAGCCATCATACTGATATTCGTGTTACACCAACTTTTAGCGATTCTTACATCAGTTATTCTCTTGCGAGCTAATTTATTGTCGACAAACTTTATTCCACTTGGTACGCTTGTCTCAAAGTATTGCTATCACGAAACGACTCTATTTAGAGTTGTTTACAAATTTTTTATAAACGTTCTAGGCACCAAGATATTTTTTCCTATGAAGAAAAATTTTCTGACGTTTAGAATTTGAGATTTTTAATTTCCAATTGTTTTTTTTTCCCAGCATTTAAATTGAAGTCACGTTTTCGTTATAAAGTTGCAAGAAAAAATGAAAAGAAGCACGAAGCGTGGAAATGAAATATGTCAAATTCTAAACGTCAGAAAATTTTTTCTTCGCACGAGGAAACTGTTAGTTTTCTGAATTTTGAAAGAATCCTCAATAAAGTCGTTTTGTCATACGGCGGTTTCCGTATCTTTGGAGTATTTTGCTATACCGTGAATTATAACAATTAATTACTTTACCTTGGCTCAGAGCGTGTTGTTAAGACTTTAACATTGATCGCACGGCGCGTGCGAAACTTTGTCATTTCATCGAAGCTTCTTTAGGGACTCGGCATTATCGTTCAAGCGCAAAGTTAAAAAAGGACTATTTGTAAAGCAGGATAGGCGACGGAGGGAAAGGGCGCGCGCACCTCATACAAATAGAAATATAGTGTGCCGTGGCATGTTTACCGAAAGTTTTGGGCAGCTCGAGTACGAAAACGAAGCAAGGGTTATCTGCCTCGCGGCTTTTCACCAAGAAGACCAAAGTTTTCGACAAAGAGCTTTCCAACTTGAGCTTTACACACAAATACTCACGTACAGGCGCGCATACACAGATATTGGCTGGAATGTGCTGTCACGCGCTGGTAAATGTTTAGGCGTTATTAATTAGTGGCTCTTGAGATAATTAATGACACGAGTGACGCGTGACGGTTGGGATGAAGAGTCGGTGGGAGGAGATAAGTTTAGTTAACAGTGGTCTGAGTCATGTTGGTCGGAGGCTTTTTTTTTGGGCTCCAACGCCGCAGCAGGATGTTCGATATCTCGGGGACAACACGAAAGCAACAAATTTATGTGAATGGCAATATATTTACATGTTTTTTTCATCTCCACCGATGTGGTGGATGCAACTATGCGAGAAATGGTTTTCATCAGACATTGTGGTACAAATTTCACGTGAAGAATTTCTGTTTTACATAAATCGAGAGGAAAGAATAAAAAAAAAAGGAAATATTTGCTTTCCACACATTTTGGGGACATTGAACAAAGGGAAACAATCGGAAAACGCTGCAGCAGCGTTTCCTAGGACTTAATATATATTTCCGGGCTTCTCTCGCATATAAAATACTTCTTATCTGGTTGGGTTATGGGCGAAGGCCGGGCTCAGGCAGCATTAGCTTTAAAATAAGTACGACTGAATAATAATGGAGAAAAAGACATTACGTATCCGCGGCTGTACTTGGTCGTTGCTTATCCTCGGCAAACTCGCTTCTCGCCATCCATAGCAAACAAAAAAAAATTCTTATCATATTCTCTTTTTCATTTTCTTATGTTCCTTTTTTCTGTATATAGCGCTTTTGTCGCGATCGCGAAATAAATTTTTTCCCGGAGGGATATCTCGCGGAATTGTTGTTACGAAACTCGTTGATAAAAAAAAAAAAAAATCGAAAGACTTTCCGCGATTCGCATTCAAAAAAATCTCTCACGGGGAAATATTTTTTTTCCGAGGTAAAAGGTCCGGACGCGGCACACAACGCGTGTAATTTGTTTTTCCCAATAATCTTATTGCAAATATCATTAATTACCATTAATCCTATTTATTCGAGATGTGATGGAAATAATGAGAGCAAACAAAATTTATCGCTGGTTATGGCCAAGCGATTTTTGTTTTTCGATGTGAATACACAAAATTAGCGTGTGTGATTTGGAATCACGTTGATGTGGCATAGTTAACGAGGTTCAAAGTTAAATACGAGGTTCCCGGTGACAGCAGGATCCACGTGTGTGGATATAAAATTGTGAGCATGGATATTGCCGCGGTTGTGCGAGTGGAAGATTGTACAGGCAGTCCCCGTGACAAGTTCATTCCATAAGCGTCATTTCAATTTGTTCGCGGGATAGACTTGACAAATATCGCGCGCATATACATATATATAGGCCAACGAACAGGACAGTGACGCGGCAAAAGCTGTGAGAAACGATGGAAGAGGAAAGAAGAGCAAAGGCAAAGAGGGGGGCAGGCTATGGAACGAATCAGGGGAAAGAGGATGGTGCACACTGTCTCGCGCTTTCGCCAACCCTCTAAGCGGCCATCTCGGCAAAATTGCTCGAGAGATACTCAGCCCCCGAGGACACTCTTATTGTTTCGAGACCGACAGGTTTATTTGCTGCCCGAATAACTACGTCGAGTTAGTATATACGAAGCTTGTGATGTGATGCTTTCTCTTTGGTGTCTCTCGGAGCAGATTTGTCTCGCAATATATATTCCACGAGATGTTACAAACTGGAACGATTAGAGTTTCTGAAAATCGTACTCCATCGCGCTCGCACAGATTGTTGAAGAAATATTTTCGCATTGACGGCGCGATGAAATATGAAAAATCAATTGCGAACGAAAAAATATAATTTGTAGTGAAATAATTTGAATCAAGTTTGGAAGCAGAAATGAAATCTGGGTCGGGACCATTAAGGGCAGGCTCTTTTGTCATCGCATTGAGAAACACACGAAATTCAATTCCATTTGAAAATAGTTGGTTCGCACTGTTCCGCGTCTCGGAAAGGACCAGCGGGTCAAGGAACGACGAAACGGGAGATTCCCTGGAGTGGGTCACTAAACTCAATGCCTCCCAGAGCTTTTCCAATTATTCATCCTTTTATCCTTCCATCCCTGGACGGAAAGGTGGCGGACTAGAAAGATGGAGGTTTGACTCTCGGGCTTGATTCCAAGTTTTCTCCATTGCAGCGTCGTCGCTCCCGAAGCTTCTTTTCTCATTCTCTTAATGTTTTTTTTTCTTTTCTTTTTTTTTTCAAGTTTCATGCACCCGGGAGCATTTTGCTATATAATGTCCATTGGATTTTATCTCCGTCACAGATTTTTCTCTCTTTCCCGCATTCATTCTTCGTTAAAATAAGATAAAAAAAGGAGGAAGCCACTGCTGCACTGCTCGGCCATTATAGTCGCGAATAAAACCTTTCCAAGCACCACTTTAATACCGTTGATTTATTTTTCAACATTCCGAATAAGAGCACCACCTACATTTATATACATATACGTTTGTAATGCCTTGGATCCTTGTTTTCTCCCAACTTTCTTCACTTTTGCCCCTGCTGCCGCGTTATAGTCGCGCGCGAGCTAATCGGCTTGCCTCTCTTTATGCTCGTACTTATTAATTCTCAAAGTGCCTCCCTTTTATTTACCATTTCTCCTCCCGCGATCGTTGCATTGCTTTGCTCACAGCAGATTTTCAGCACCCTTCAACCTCCGAGCACAATAATCGAATACTTGATGATGCCGGAGACAGTTTCACTGTTTCCTCTCGTTACGACATTTGAGAAAACGAGCGCGAAAAATCATATTTCACTTGCCGCTAATTTCCCTGCTGCCTTCTGTGCATACGCCTCAAGATTTCGAGCTATCAAGTTGCTCTCTCGATTGTCGTCCGAAGAAAAAATAAAACAGCAAAGTGACTGCGTAGGTAAAAAGTCTTTGTGACGAGTACATTTTTCTCCAGTCATTTTTGCTCTTTTGCTCTTTCTACACAATCGCTCTACCTGGCACTTACGAAAGAATGAAAAAATCTATGTCACGTAACATTCTGCAACGTGTTTGCAATTGCGAAAAATTCAGGGTGGAATAAAAAATGAATGGAGGGTCGAGAAAAAATAAACGTCAAATCGTGTTCCATGTGTATTTGGATATTGGACGTGTTGGGCTGACATATAATATGAATAGATGCATGTAACCGGATGAGAAATAGAGGTGAAGTGATCGAGCTCGCGGAAGGGCTGTAAAAGGATGGGCAAACGCGGAAAAGGCAGATCGAGGAAGGGGATACGATGGGTTTTCAAGCTTGTTTGATCTACTCCGGTACGATATCGTATTTATGTATACAGATACACAGTGTGTGTGTGTGTGTGTTTGTGTTTGTGTGCATATACTTATGGTAGCTCAACAGGCGAGGAAGCGAGCAAATATACGTACGCGAGTTTCAAAACGAGTTGAATAAACGAGAGTGAAAATATATTAGCTTTCTTCGCGAGGAGAAAACTATTTTATTTTTCACGTCGTTGTACTGAGAATCTTGAAAAGCAATCGATGGAATTTTTCTCGCACCAAAAAGCGCTCGATTCGTGAAATTTCTGGCAAAGAGTTCATTGAAGCCTCTGGAAGTTTGTGAAATATTAACGCGAATTGTTAATTGAAATTTTTTATCGTTGATTTTGTTGAATTTTTATTGCACATTGTTTTTAATGGTTTTTTGCAAAGCCAGTCGCAGTCAACTGAATGAATCTTTTTTCGTTTTTCACATCGTGTTGTGAAGCATCGGTAGACCAGAAATTATCAAGTCCAGTAAGGGTGAGAGGGCGCGTGGAATATATACGAGCAGGTCGGAAAAATATTGTTCTTCGTCGCTGGTATACTCGTTAGTTTCTGACTGCAGTGTAGATTCGTCTGGAAATTAGTTCTGGGGTATAAGAGATTGTTGCCTGGGAGTTTTCCACGGTGAATAATATTTTTCTCTTTTGTCATTTAGCACGCGAGGCATCTATGCGAGGAGGAGACGACGAAACGTGTGTCACATTAAACAGCAGTACCTTTGCCCGATTGGAGCGCGTCTAATTTTGCGAGGTTTCCGGTGGGAGACGCTTATTAAATTTTTGTTCCTCAAGCTCGAAACGAGCCCCATTTCCGCGCGTGTGTATACGCGCAGTGTCATTTCACCCTCTCTCGTTTAGGCGACAACTCCAGCGGGAGAAAAAAGTTGCGAGGGTGTCAAAACTTTCATGGGATCCTTTTTGTTTTTTCGTTTTGTTTTTCGTTTTTGTTTCTGAAGTAGGGGTTCTAGTTCCCGAAAGGGTTGCACAATAATGTCGCTTCCCTGGTTTCACCCACGTGTCCATGTTTTTCGAGTGCTCGTATACCAACACCCACCAACGCAGTTGACTCTTTGACCAGTTAAAATTTACGCACACGTATGCGTGTGTGCAGTGCCCACTTTTATATGTGTTTTCTCTTCCCTCTTGGTCGCGTCTCGTTCCTCTTTGTGAGGGGACTATTCACCAAGAGAGCGAGAGTAGTTCTCCCAGATAACATTGCATCACCCTCGCTCTGCGTACAACGGAGTCTGGGGACAAGGATTTTGTCCTTATGCTCGTACAGGTTCGCTCAAAACAAGTTTAAACTTTAATGAATTTCATTCTAATAACGTCAAATCCATTTGATCAATGAATATTGCATGGAAATTGAAATGAAAATTTATTTTCTCCGATTCGTCACGTCCCTCGTAAAGATCGAACAGGCCCAGCCAATTTATTTAGTCTCGTAAGGTCGGACAAACGATTACTCGTTTCCGGGCGTTTTTTCGTTTGTTTTTCTTCTTTTGTCTATTTTACTTCGCCCCCGTCAACTTCACTATTTTCTACTCTCGATATACACACACCCGAGTATTTCGGTCGCTCTCTCGCTCCTTTTATTATCGCCTTGCTTTTCTATATTCTCGACGAGAGCAGGACCGTGCGAAAAGCCCGTTGTCGTTCGTGACGCATTGCATGTTTCAGAACGTGTCATTACGAAACGACAAGCTCACACAAACCCCCGTTTTAGTATGCTTGTTCTCTACGTGCGTTATTATATCACCCTCTGCCGACCTACCTGTTATTATTTTCGTGAAATATACCGTCTCTCTCTCTCTCTCTCACTCTCTCTCTCTCTTGTTTCTTCTATTTTTCGTTCTCTTCGAGCTCCAGTCTCACTTTGGCCAAAACTGACCGATAAAGTTGTACACAAAGGCGAAGCAATTGCTGCTTTTGAAACGTTCCCCATCCTGATACAAAACTCATATACATGTTTCAATATTGCCCTCAATGCACATACTATTTTAGCATGGGACTGGCCTTTAGCATCGATAATTGAAATTTTCCATAATTATGTTAGCCGCGTGTTTGAACACTTGGCTTTAATGTCAACCATAAAATTTCCAACGTGTTTTCCAGCAGCTGTTATGCAGTAATTGAACACCTTTTCAAGCGTCGCCATGGTAAATGATTTTTCTACTTTTTCGCAGTGAATTATCAACAAATGTGCGTGCGTTTCATTTTCTTCACGTGTATATTTTGACAAAGTTTCTTCAAGATGCCGAATGCGATTTCTTCGTTCGTGAACGATTAAAAAATGACAAAAATTCCATCGGTGCAAAAAACTTGGTGACGATGGAATTGAATGTACGAAACGTATGTTACGCGAGAGAAAAAGCAAAAAGTGGATAATGGTCCTTTGCCGGTCTCGCTGAAGCTCGAACTATGCTTCTCGGGCTTTCAGAGCCCACCCACTGCGCGGCACAAAAATTATTGCACCCCGTAATTTAGACGCGGGACAGAGTCTAGCCGATGAAGGAAAGAGAAAGAAAGTAAATGTTCACGATTTCTAAGAAAAATTACCCTCCCCTCCTGCAGCTCTCTTTCTCGGAGAACAACGGGGTGTGAAACGCGAGCAGCTTTTGTACACGATTCGCTACATGTACAAATGAGACTCTCGCGCAGCGCACTCGGGGAGCAAAAAATGTTGTCTTGTTATCATTATTCCAGAGTATTTATGTAGATAACTGCGCAAACAGCCCTGTGAAACGTGATAATTTCATTTTTCGCTCAAATTTGCACGAGGTATTTCATGGCAATTGAGCGGCAAGCAATTGTTTCGAAAGCGCGCGGAGCTCTCGGAACGTTAATCACTATTTTATAGAAATTCCTTTCGGCTCGATAACGAGATTGGAAAATTTTAATCATTCCTTTTGGAAATTCATGTTACTTTGGAAAACTCTGTAGAATAAGTATTACGCGAAATACCTCAACTCGATTCACATGGAAATTTATAAAAGGAATTTCTTTTTCTTCATGAAAGTGAAAAATTCACGCTTTCTGTATCATCGCCTGCAAGAGTTTTATGCCGGGCTGAATTTCACGAACGAAACTGAACGTTATAACCAACCCCCAAACACAAGTGTGTGTTGGATGAGGTTACGGGGAGGGTGAAAATGCGTAAAAGGAGAGCTTTGCGCCTCTCTGTAAAGGATGTTTTACTCGAATAATTACTGGAGTTCAATTGGAATTCCACGGGGGCGTGGTTTAATTTCCATGGCAGATCGGACGGTCGAGGGAGAGGGCGAGAGAGAGAGAGAGTCTCGTGAGTATTCCAGGCTGTTGGAGCTTTGTGTGCTTTATGTGCGTGTACGTGTTGGAGCAACACATTCGATGTAAATGTGTGTCGCTGTTGCTGGCGCTGGGCGGCGGCGGCGGTGGTGGGGTTGTTGGTGGACGCGTCTCTAGCCTGCACTTGCCGGAAACCAAATTGATTTACAACGTCGCCTTTATTGCCTTACTTGGTGCAGCGTGCTCCCGGTGGTTGGTCGCGTTTGCTGCGGCAATCCAGAGTCAGGACTACTCACCGGCACTAAAATGTTAGCAATGTCAGCCATACGCGAGCTCTCACCGCGACCGAGCCCTGCTGCGATCTAGAAATCGTCAGCGTTTATCGATTCCCGACCAATCAACCAATCGCTCCAGAGATGTCAAATTACTTCCACTTTACATTTCGCCTCGTCCTTGTAGACCGATACGTTTGCCTCTCTGCCTGATCAAACTTGAGCCTATGACACTTAAAAAAAAAAAAAAAAATGAGCTGCCAATTGCTTTCTAAAGATACTCAAGATGCACGATGCTCGAATCTTCCTCCATGAGGAACTACATTTTTTGTTTTGGCTTCTTCATATAAAGGATCTTCGTGGATCTTGAGCATCTTGAGGGAGCATTTCGCGAATTTTGCATTTGAATAATATTTTTATTTGCATTTGAATAATAAAATTTTGACAGCTATGTTGTAGAAAGTAAAGAGGAAGTACGGATTTGTGAATGTTTTAGAAATTTAGCAAAAATTAGAGCAGCTGGACGATTTTTCGAGAAACTTTCGTAAAATTCGAAAAATCATAAAATTCTAACCGTTCAACCAATTATTTAAAAAAATGAGCAAAAAGCGAGGGGCCATTCACTGTTCATTAAGTGCAGAAATGATTTCTAAGAGCGGTTGATTTCGAGTGATTTCGCGTATGATTTCAATTATTAAAACCCTGCATGATTTCGACGAATCATTCTTCATGTTGGGTGATTTCGTTGGGTGATTTCGTTCGAAATCATGATTCGAATCATGATTTCGAAATACCAATCATCGGAAAGAAATCAGGAAGAAAATTGGTCCACGATAAAAAAATTTAAAAAACGAGCAGATTACAATAAATTCTTTATTTTTTGGTACACACCTCCATCAAGTTTTATGCCCTTATCCGTTACAACCGGCGGAGAAATGGTAACATGGTATTGTTTAATATTCAAATAGCCATGNTTAACTATACCACCGATTCGCCTGCTCAATATTCGACAAACAATAACACGAAAAAATATTTCTGGAAAGTACGCAGTACATTGTCGCGGGAGTCGCGATCGGTCACGACCGTAACCGTCCGCTATAACTTTTCGTAAGAAGCGTCGATATTATAAGTATTATTTCAAGAATTATAAGTATCATTCTTCCAAGAATAAAGAATCCACGTGATTTCATAAATGCATGTGATTTCACGTGATTCCGTGTGATTTCAAAGTGATTTCAAAAACTCTTCAGAATCCTTTGAAATCGACGATGACGGATGATTTCAAGCGATTTCTCATGATTTCGTTCGTGATTTCATTTGATGTGATTGAATGATTTCACTAGTGAATGGCCCCTCGGCAAAAAGTCTAAAAAAAACGATACTGAAGTTTGCATCGTTCGAATACAACGAAATTTTTTTTTTTTAAATTAATTATTCCGATAATTAAGGCACTTGTTCCAAATTTTGTCCTCTGCTATAAAAAAAAATCACATTTCGTTGCATTCCAACAATGCGAACTTCAAGATCGTAAAAAAAAAGCCAAATAACCGAAATGGCTCTTTCCGAAGAGTTGCCCCAGCGCAAGATTGGAATTTTCTTCGTGACGCTACACTATGCCGAGCGTTTGTTATATTTATTATTCCATCGTGATTCGTATACCTAGTCGTTGGAAGGCTAGAACGTAACAGAGATGGACATCGACGACCGACTTTCGCTGACGTTTTCAGTGATTGATATCCTCCCCCTCCTCGAAAACTGATAAAAACGTTTATCCAAATATATATACAAGAAGCTTTGGTGCAAAATGTTTCAGTTGGCACGCAACATAGATATATATTATTTATAGTTATAGATATTGACAAGCATTTCACGCTGAGAGAAAAGCCTTCGCCCACACACGTCCACCGCCTCACATATGCACACACAAAAGTCAGATTAAACGTGTATATGAAACGTACGTGCAAACGGTTCACGAAAGGCGAGTGATAGATGGCTGTGCGGTGAATACAAGCCTCGCCGTTCGGTGACCACTCGAAAAAAATGGCCCAAAAAACAAAGCCAAAAAACTGTTAAAATCACTACCCCATGAGGCGTACGCTGGGTGCTCGGGCAAAAAAATCCACCAAATGGTAGACGGTTGACATTATTTTTTTGACAAATAGTTCTCTGTTGGTATTTCCGACTGTTTTATAAGAAAAAAAATAACATTAATCAACGACTTTCTTACGTTCATGACGAAATCCAAAAAAATGGCATTTCCCAGGAGAGGCTTGAATTCTTTGCTTCTTTTCTACATGCCTCCTCTTTCTGAATACACAAATTTATGGGATTGCACTGATTGCACTTATGTATTGGCATTCGGTGGACTAGGCCTCGAGCCAAATGATTTTTTTCCCTTTCACACTCTCTGGAACGTCATTAGCAAAAACTACACACAAATATGGACGAAAATGAGTGTATATGAATACGTGTGAATATGGAGGGATATTGTACGAGTAGAAGGTTTGCCAAGGCTTGGCAAACACTCGATGTCATACATGTATATCAATCGCATCAACGGACCGGAAATATGTGTAATCGACATTCGGCGCAATTCCGCACACGAACGAGCGTCATCACTCTATAGTCGGGCTACATATTGGCGGGGCTCTAGCGGTTATATATTAGAGGGAAACATACGTATTATATGCACAGAGGCTAATACATATGTAAAACGTATTAGCTTATACGGGAATAATTATATTCTAAAATTCAATAGCTCCGTGCGTTATGACGTAAATCAAAGTCAAGCCTTTGAAATATTCATTCAAAGTATTGCTCCTATAGATATTCACATTAACGAGTTACGCTTTAAATGGGTGATTCGAGCTAATGATTGATAAATATATAGGGATTTTTGATCGAGTGTACTTGTTGTACTTGGATCAATATCATTGTAATGACGATCAAGGTACAGCAGCGAACGAATCATTTTTTAAAATACCAGGGATCATGATAATAATTTTCTGAATCAATTGTGCGTCCGGGACGCTGAATTATTACTAATTTTCAATGCACCGCGGTTTATTCACTTTGGCCACGAGTCACTTGGAAACTATAACCCTTATTTAACCGATCGCCATTTTACGATTAGTTCCTACACACTGTGGACGTGAAGGGGTTGTTTCAACATATTCCTCTCCCTCTCGTCTTTCTCGTTTCAACGGAGGGACAAGAGGCCGAACAAGAGCGAGAGAGGAAAGAGCAGAACTCGCGCGCGCGCGCGGCCCTTTTGTGCTCGTCAGCGAAACGCCAACTCTCGCGGTCTTTCACTCAAAATGCATTCACGTCGTTTCGTTTGATTAATGAGAACACGCGATACGATTATATCCTCGTGTATATAGAACTGCTGCCTCTCTAAAGAAACCTAAGAAAGTAAAAAGAATAAGAACTCGCGCGAGAGAAAAAACCCCTTGCGACGTCGATTAAGGGTAGTGCGCGATTTAACTCGTGCCAGCCAGTCTTCTCCACTTCAATTCATTCCTTTTACGATCTTATTATATACTCTCCATTTTATTGTCCTTCCAATTTATTACATACCACGTGATCAATATTACGAAATATTACGAGGCTTGACAAGCTTTCAATCTTTCACGAGCCCCTCTTAATTCTCTGCTATACTTTCAGCCTTTTTTTTCGCTCTTTCGATCCATCGAGCTTATTTTTTCTTGTTCAATCAATTAGACACTTTTTCATAAATCCATTAATTCCCCATTAACGATCCTGCTGCAGTCCCAATGAGGGGAATTTTTTCCGACGTACAAATCAAACAGAAGACAAAAAATATTTTTCATTTATTTCTCGTCGTTTCCTTCAACAACGGCGACTCGTGAAATATAATCGAAACGTACATATCTGCGTATTGAGTTTATAAAAGTGCAGCAGATGCATGTCCACGAAACAGGTGTTAAGAAAAAATAAAAAATTAAACTCGATGGTCCGGGGCAGAGGTGCGAAAGAGTTTCGTGTAGAGTTTCGCCGAGAATTCTTCCATGACTGCGACGATAATTGGCGAGAGGATAACGAGATCCGCGTCAATGTCAAGCTAGTGGCTCGATGGTCACGGCATGCCCAGGAGAACCACAGATGCTTAAGCTGCACGTAGTACATGAAATTACAATTGATACGCGATGAAATATCGCGTGAAGACTTAATGCAGAAATGTACAATTTTTTTTTCCCCATAATTCAAATTTTTCTCTGGAACAAAAATTGAATTTACTTTTTTAAAAGTAATTATTTATTTGTCTAAACGATGCGATTGATTTTGCTCGGAGTTGCTACTTGAATACTCGTTCTTTATGCTTCTCGTGCTAATTGAAGGTCTGAAAGCTCTGGAGCTCTCTCATTGACATAAAGCGAGAGAGAGAGACAGAGGGATGGAGAAAATTCATTCAATGTAAAGCTAGTATTGATGCGAGAATGCATATGTAACGAGAGGAGAAGATTGATGCGAGAATATTGCAGTGATATGGATGTAAACCGAACCTCGATAAATCTTTGTTATCGATACCGCGATTGCGAGTAATGTTGTACGCTGAGCCAGATTGTTACCCACGTTTGTTGTTCTCTGCTCCTTGCAATGGTACGGGCTCTTCCATGGTCCTCGAATAATTTGGCTTTGGATATTTATCCGGATTGCCATGATCGAGAAGACGAAAGGATTGAAAAACTTGTACTGCAGGACAAAGTCGAACAATGCAAACGAAATCTGCAAAGTATTGAAAAATTTTTCTCGTATTTTTTTTTTTTTTTCATTTTTTCGATCACGAACACGAGTCTCGATAAAACGAATACGTTTCGTCGTAGCATTTGGAAACTGGTTCCTCTCACTCGCCATCTCGCTTTCTGACTTTCTTTCTCACCGGCGCACCATCATTTTCACGTCTGCACGATCAGCATAATTGAACGTTGTACCGAGCGAGTGCTCGATGAGAGTGCACGCATGAGGGAGAAACGAAGAACGCATGAGCGAGCGATTGGTTAACGAATATACACACGTATATAGAGATAAATTAACATCCGCGTAGAGATTTTTGTGTGAATCGAAAACAGATGGTAAATTTACACCTTCCATGTGAGGCCAATTATCTGTTGGGCTCGCAACTATTTTTTTTTGTAGAAAAATGATAAACAATGACTGAGAATATTTATTTGAAAAATTTGAAAGGAAAATAAACGCGGAATAATGAAAAAATAATTTTTTGTTTTCTATTACGAATTGTTACAAATAACCGCGTAGTATTATTCTGCTCGCGCGCAATTTTTTCAATCATTTCGTAATCTCCTCGCGTCCATTTGGTGAATAGATGAAATTAAAAAACGAATCGGACCCTTGGATTAGCCTATACATCGAGAGGTTACCAGTGTCCACGCGAGTACATGGCGTTCGTATATATAAATGTTCACATGTGTGAGTATTATATTCGAAGCACGCTCGAACCACCTTTCCCCGGTTATTTTCACGCTTCCGAATATATCCGATAGAGTTCCATATTCGAGATGTCCCGGATGCGATTCTCGTTCGTCGCCTCGCGATATGGATATTTTTCAAGCTGATCCTCGTGTACTCCGGGGTCGAATGATATGCTCGGCAAATCAACGTATCGGTATAGCAGAGACAGATCCGGTAGGACGGGCTAACAATATGCGATATCTGAATTCAATGCAGTCAGCCAGACATCATCGAGTTCGCAGTGTGACGTATGTAATCAATGTCGTACAACAAATACCTTTGTTTCAGCAAACAAAAATAAAAAGAACACACAAATATGTACAAAATGTTGGAATTAAACTTAATTTTTTTTTCCCAAAATTATTTGCCAAAATGCAGGAAAATAGTATCGAAAATCGACATTTTTAAAATTATACAAATTCCTGTATGCATAAAAAAAATGTTGTAAATAATCTTCATATTTTTCGCAAAATTGTTTGGGAAAATGCAGAAAATAGTAACGAAAATCGATATTTTTAAAATTATACAAATTCCTGTATGCATAAAATGTTTTAAATAAACTTGATATTTTCCGGGAGAAATTATTTGCAAAAATGCGGGAAAATAGTATCGAAAATTGACATTTTTAAAATTATACAAATTCCTGTATGCATAAAAAAAATGTTGTAAATAATCTTCATATTTTACGCAAAATTGTTTGCCAAAATGCAGGAAAATAGTATCGAAAATCGACATTTTTAAAATTATACAAATTCCTGTATGGAAAAAAAAAATATTGTAAATAATCTTCATACTTTTCGCAAAATTGTTTGGAAAAATGCAGAAAATAGTAACGAAAATCGACATTTTTAAAATTATACAAATTCCTGATGCATAAAAAAAATGTTGTAAATAATCTTCATATTTTTCGTCAAATTCTTTGCAAAAATGCAGAAAATAGTAACGAAAATCGACATTTTTGAAATTATACAACTTCCTGTGTGCATAAAATGTTTTAAATAAACTTGATATTTTCCGGGAAAAATTATTTGCAAAAATGCGAGAAAATAGTATCGAAAATCGACATTTTTAAAATTATACAAATTCCTGTATGCATAAAATGTTGTAAATAAGCTTCCAATTTTTCGCAAATTAGTTTAGAAAAAGAAATGAGAATTAACACTTTTGAAACGTATACAAATTCGTGGATAGTTTTCCGATTGCATAAAAGCCACACGTGCACCGTTCAAGGAGGATAAATACTTGATGAATTAACGATGAGGATACCACGATATTCACACGTCAGTTTCGACATGGAGGCTCGATAATTGAACGTTTCTCGGATACACCAGTGTGTACGGATTCGATAAAAGATACACTAAAGTCTTGAGTAAAGTGTGCCAGAGTGCGAGAGGAGAGAGAGGGAGGGAGGATAGTCTCTCAGGTCGTTGGAAGTCTTATCGATTCTCCAGGATCGAGATTCGATCTTTCACCCATTCACGATAGATTTTATTCACCGATCCCTGAAAGAGGGAAAGAGAGAGAGAGAGCGAAGAGGAAGGACGGGGAATGGATGAGGTTGTGTAGAGAGAAGGGTAACCCGTGTAACCTGTCCCGTACTTTGTGCTTATACTCTCAGTTACTTATCAAACCCCACTGCTGCTTCGTCCCTTCTTTGTAGATTGCAAAAATTTACCTCTGGCGTACGACCAGCTGTCTCAAAGTTAAAGAGAGGGAAAGAGAGTGGGAAAACTGGAGACTAGCGATGAAGGAGAGAATAGAGCAGGAGCGACGAAGAGGCAACGATTGAGAGAGAGAGAGAGAGAGAGGATTCATCCAACTCTTTCGCGGTACACGGTGCGCGTTAGTTGGCAATGCTCTGGTGGCACGAGAGTGAGTGCGATCGGACGAGGGAGAGAGAGAGAGGGAGGGCAAAAAAAAAGAGATACGAAGTAGAGGGATGCTGCAATAAAATTTGCTGTAGGTTCAAAGAGCCGCAATCTCGCGAGGTAACGTTTGAAAGGGTCGTTGGCGTGACAGCCGGTGATTTCACGATATGCCAATAAGGAAAGGCACATTGGCAGGCGTTATCTAGATAACGTTCGAGAGGGAGTTTAGCAGGGAAAAAGAGACAAGATATCGAAGAGGAGGAGGAGGGAGACTCTGCGAGATGCTCAAGTCGATGAAAGTCTGCTTCTCCCCCTTGCTCTCGGTCACTCGAGCGAGGAAGACAGAGATCAAAGCGCAACAAAGATAAAGCGCGAACACACTGCGGCAACCATCAACGATAAAAAAAAACAAAAACAAAAAATCCAATCTGTTGACCGAGTGGAATATCGGACGCGAAAAATCGTCCGATAAGCTCGGAGATATCCTCACCGACGTAAATTTTAAGTGGCGAAATAAAAAAATTCAAGGATTCGTACAACTTGGAGTTACGTTTTTCAGAGTCCTAAGCAGGCCGAATAAAATTGCTCCACGCACAAGGGGTCGAGAAGCAGCATTCTGTATTTGGACTCGTTCGAAAGAAATACGATTCTGAAGTTTGCAACGTTGATATTGAACGAAAAATATTTTATTTATTAATTATTTATTGAATTTTGAAAATTGTTGCAATTTTTCGTGTTTATTGAGTTTTTAAGGGCAAGGGAGGGTCGTTTTATCATCCAGACCAAATATTCAATAATAATTATTAATTTTGTTCAAGAAAAAACAGAATTTCGCTGCATTCCAACGATGCAAACTTCAGCGTCATAAACAAATTTGTAGCGACAAAAAGGCAAATATTTGAAGGCCAAACGTTTTCTTACATTAATTTGCAACTATTACGTCACAGTAGTCGTTCAGTCTGGGTTCTACTGGTTATGCTCGTTTCGATCATTCACTATATCCTTTTAATTAATTCCCTCGCCTGGCAATGCATTGGAATTGGCTTGTCGATACGTTAGTGGTTTATTGACATGTCGAAAGGTCTTTTTGTAATTGTGGGCTTCCATTACTCTGCCATCCGAATAAGATTGTAGCGGTAGCAGCAGCAGCAGCTTGGCCGGGTTGATGAGAGGCTAGGCCAGCAGAAAATTCTTCTATACAATCGAATGGTACTATAAAATAGTTGAATATATGTATAAAATAGTGTATAGCGCGGAGCGTAATAGGCGAGGGTCGAGAGAATATAGCGAAGGGTATTTTGCGAGCTGGCCGATCGCCATCGGATCGTTATCTCGATACTCGCCGTCCCATTGTGGAAGAGAATCCTCTCCCTCTCTCGTTCCCTTACGTGCTGCATTAAACGAGCAAGTAACGAATAAGAGTGAAATCCCGAGAGGAACGTTGCTACGCCAAGGGAATCCAGGAGACAAAGCTCGACATGGACTTGATGCTCTCGTTTCGATGTCCGACGTTTTGCGAATATCCACCATCTCTCTCTCTCTCTCTTTCTCTCTGTTTGGGAATCACGAGATGGCAAATGAAACAAAAGAGAAAAAGCAGAGGCTTCCTTTCGTACGAGACGAGAATTTCGAATTAAATGAGAGTTGGAGACATGCGTGCTCGGGATGAACGGGAAGAGGGGGATTGCGGAAATCAGGGACTAAGGAAAAAAGGAAGACGATGACATTCTTGAGAGCTAATTTTCCTCCCTTGTATTCGATACTCCGAGGAAAAGATTCCTTTCTTTACTGAGAGCTGTCGCGGCGTCGAACTTGCGGAAAAAAAGCTGCGATCTTCGGTTCAATCGAGAATGGCAACTATTTTCGTAACTTACACTTTTGCAGAATTTCTTCTTTCTTACGTTTGTCGACTCGTTTCCTCTCTTTTCTCTTCTCCACTATTTTCCTTTATATGCCGAAGAAAGCTCTTGCGTAAAAGCTTTTCGATTTCGTCGTTGATTCCGTTCTTTCACCTCTTCGACAAACTGCACCCCGTGCAGCACTACCGCGCGTGTGTATATCACATGGAAACCCAATAGCCTCCTGCGTCTAATTGCTCCGCAGCCAGGAACAAACTACACAGCGGATTCGTTACACTTTGTCCAGCGACGAAGAAAATAATGGAGAGTAATGGGCTACGGATCTTTTCCTCCTGCCACTTGGACTTTTGTGAAAATCGTCAAGTCCTGGACGAAGGATGAGCCAAGACTTTCCGGAAGGTGATGGCAGAGCCTCGTAAGGGGATGAAAGGGAAAAGAAGGGTTGTGAGAACGACAGTTTGCTGAGGATCCTACCGCACGAAATAGAGCTCGAAAAAGCCTAATGGCCTGGTCAACTGTACGAAATAGGATCACTTTAGCCTACACAAGCTCCCAATTTTTTTTTATTTACCCGTTCTTTTCGAAGCCTCTCAGGAAACCAAAAAGAGGGTTTGCTGTGAGAAACAGAATCTCAAGGCAGGAAATATAAAGTTCTCCGATAACTCAGGAAAATCATGAAATTCGTAAATATGCAAACATCACTTTTTCATTATTTGCACTGGAAACCAAAATTTTGTTGAAAAAGATTTTGTTCGAAACGTTTGACTGAACATTTTTTTTTTCTAATAATCCCAAAATTTTTGTCAATGCAGCAAGAAATATTTCGGAAAGTCTCTTCGGAAGCAAATATCGTCTCGTTGCAATCGTAAATTTCGTGGACAATTAGAAACGAAAAATACTCTCAAAATAACGAAAATTTTGAAATCTTCGAAAAAATTTCCACAACTAAATATCGACGATCTCCAACAAAATTTCATTCCCAGTGTGAAAAATAGTTAAACCCTGACTTGCACCTCCGTAGCATTACGTACTTGCCACCATGGGGTAGATTTGTACTCCAGTGACAAAAATTGTTTACAAAAAATGAACCACTGAATATTTCGACTTGAAAATTATTGTAGAACATACTGAAAGCTTTTTTAAAAAGATTGTTTTCTTTACAGAGCCAAAAATGAAATTCAAGTACATAAAAAAAAAGCTGAAATTAACAAAAGTGGAAAAATGACTATTTTCCTTGCCTGGGGTGGTTTGTACCCCAAGATGGCAAGCAAGGGTTAAAGTTGGAATCCCTGCAGAAATGTTCATTTCACACTGTCTCGAAAGTGCTCTGGCGGGGGGGGGTTGCGTTGAGATGTTATATGATGTATCAAAGGGTAGGAATTGAAGCTAGCCCTAATCCATCGTGGCTTGACACATACTTGACACTTGACACGATTAATCAGCCCTCCGGGCTGAGTAGTAAAAGGACGAGTGAGAAAGAGGGTTGGGAGGAGAGGAAATGTTGGGAAAACAAGGTTGCCCGGAGGTTGGAACCGCAGGAAGTGGTGGAATGACGAATACACAAGGCTTCTTGGTTGGTGTTGGTCTCGACGAACAAGCAACGCGCCGAGGACTGCCAACAATGTTGAGATGATTCCAAACATTGGAGGCTATAGTGCTGCGAGCCTTGAATATAATAACGTCTCCTTTTGCCTTTCTGGCATATTATCCCATCAACCCCATTTTCGTAAATTGTTGTGAGAAAAAGCACCAACCACTCGCAACCAGTGATGTCCCATCAATATGGACACACGACACACACACACACACACGAACTCTATAAGAAAAACTGTGTGTATAAGGAGCTCAGTGTATTCAATGTATAGAACTTTTGGCTTCTTACCTTTTTGTCTCTTCGCGTGGCTCAATGTTGACGCTATTGAAAGGCTCGTGAATTCTCGTTGGGCCTAACCCCTTGAAAGGCTTTTAATGCTTGAGAGGGGTGTGTAAGCACGACCTCTGAATTTCTCGAGGGTATATCGATCCCCGAAAGTGACTTTCAGGCTCTACTCTCAACCAGTAGTCCTTTCACTCATAATTCGAGTGCCTGCGAGTTGTCATAACAACCTGCTTTGACTCCAAACCCGATGAAAAATAACTCTAAATTGCGCGCCACTCTCTCGCGGCTCTTCCAACCACTTAATAAGTTTCTTTAAATACTGGCCTGGAGGGAAGAAACGAGACGGGATGGAATGGCGACCACCCGATGAAAAAAAAATGTCTCTACGTTTGTGGCATCGCTACGTTTACGTATCGTTCGAATTCCGTGACTATTCGAGTGTTTACCATTTTTTTTTCCTCTTGATAAAAAAATGAACGGATTACGCAGGATTTTCGGAAACTTCCGATCGTTATAATCGAAAAATAAGATTCAACGTGCAAGTAGGTCACGCGGGCATAGAGAGCCTCACGTATTTATGAATCTGTAAATAGCCATAACGTGCATGTGGCTATGTGCATATGTAATCGCGCGCGCGGCAACACTGTTGTACATCGAGAGTTAGATACGGAGTGACAAGCGTAGAGTTGAAGCGTGATGCACGGCGTGGTAGATACGCGCTATCATAGCAATAACCGTTCAAATAATAGTCCACGAACTCCCGGCTACGGTTGGCTAAGCGATGAGCCAGTTTCGTCGGTATACACTACTGAATTGTTACCAGAGCGCGAGAGCGACTCTTGTGTTCCATGAGAGAGAGAGAGGGATGCTGCTGCGTTGGATAGAATGCCGGGAATTCCTTCGTGTCTGTCCGGTGTAAATGGAAGTCGCACGAAAACGAGACAGAGAGAGAGAGAGAGCGGGCGGAGGGCGAGCAAGAGAGAGAGAGAGAGAGAGAGAGTTGCCATGGAACGTGCGGTTTCGCCGAGCTCGAACAACCGTTACATCCACGTTACGTCCGATATAATAAGTATCATAAACGCACGTTACCGATTGGACCAACATAAGCCGAATACAAACGGCCGCGAAACTTCATTTCGCCTACCCCATTAAAATCTCCTTCGTGCCAATGGAAAACGTAACGAAAAATTCATAAATGTGGGAGGGAGAAAAAAAACCTACGGAACAATTAATATTTTCCCCCGTAAATGTAACGTTGACTCGCGAGTGAGCGATTAAAAATTGACTGAATCGAGGACTCGATGATGTTAAAAAATAATGAGCGTATAAAAATAATCACGTACACGTTTTCCATTCGTTATATATTTCCACTCTTGATTCCGCAGTTATTCGCGAATGCCTCGTTGCCTGAAAATAACTAGTTGGCATTTCGAATTTTAATTGAATGTTTTTTCGATATTTGTCAATTCGTTTGGTTTTATCAAATTTGGTTAAATGTTTCGTTGCAACGAAGAAGATGTTCTTTCGTTGCTCGCGTCATTTCGACTCGTGCAGCACCCTTGCATATATCTCGGGTAAATAAAACGTGATGCCCGGTCATGGATAAAAGTTGGAAAATGAAAAAAAAAATAAAAAATAAAACAACAATAACAAAAATGCAATTGCTGGCGGGTCGGGCAAAGTCATGGATAACATTTCACCAGGGAAGGCGTATGTGGGACGATAGTTGAAACGCAGAAAGAGAGGGAAGGGCAAAAATGTAATATAGATTCGCAGATATAGCCGTCGTCCAATTAGAAAAATACGGTCGTACGAGAAACAGCGTTTCTACATGTGTGTACACTGAATACACTATAAAAAACAAAATAAAAGTAACGAAAAAAAAAAATGCCCATATAACCGTAGCGAGATAGAAACGCGGCCAAATGCTCGAGGTACCGTTGTATTTTTTGACTCGTTTTCTCATTCCTGCGTCCGTATACATACACGATCGAAATGTTTCCTGTCAATCTTTTTCGTATCGAGCACTTTCGTCCTAAAATTGCAACTTGCTATTTCCGTTTTCTATCATTTTTCCTCGCAAGAAGGAATCCAGCCCATTTGAATTAATTAGTCACTCGTTCTGATTTGACGTTCGAAAATGCTCGACACTGTCACTCTTCCTTAAAGAGCGTCTGGACTCAATGAGGACATGAAAAAAATTGAACACATCGCAGGAAAGGTACAAAAATATCTCGATCGTTGGGGAGTTTTTTTTTCTGCTGTACGGTCAACGGAAAATTTAAAGGCGACCTCGTCGTTCCGCATTGTTATAGATTTTCTTCTCCGGATATTGACAGTGATGCAAATCAGCGGACCGAACGTTTTTCCACAAGAAATCTGAGAACAATCGTTGGGTCCAATGAGGCTCGTTGAATTCGATCGAACGCGCGCGTGGTTAATCGAGGAGGAAAATAAGATATCAGAGTAAAAGCCAATGATCGTAAATACGCGAGAATGGATCAAAACCGTAGCACGGAATAGAAAGTTCGATAACTCGATTACACGATACTCCCACTGGACGTTGCAGTGCGGTCTGTGTCCGGAGGTATATCTGTTGCTCAGGATTAATTTGATGGTCAAGGGGAGAGTCCGATGCGTCGCAAAAAAAAAAACCAAAGAATAAAATCCGGCTGTATGTGCACGTCGGACTGGTGAGAATTTCAATCCTTTTGCAGGGCTCAGTCGTACGTGAAAACCATGAAATCATATATTTATTTGTATGAGTAATTTTACGTGAAATTTGGATTTTCAAATTTCGACACGATTGGCTCGATATGAATTCATTAATGTTTTCGATTTATGCGACAAATTAGCACGTGGTCTGTACCACGTGATTTTTAAAAATGTTCGATCTTTTCGTTGACCCAAAATTCGTACAAATTGAAAATGTTTTCGCTGCAAAAATTTGGCCTGAAATCCCTCATGCAACTTCACGCCCTTCTACGTTCGTAAACATGTTCAAACGACACGCGACGTTTAATTTTTTCGTTGATCGCTTTTCACCGTTATCACTCGACAAAGCAGAAAAATGATAACAAAAAAAAATGGGGCATGTTATTTTTTCGGTGTCTGTACATCCAGTTCCGTGATTTTGTTGCACACAATCTTTCTGTGAGACTGATTTTTTTCTCACTCGTAACGATAGCCCAAGTTTTACCGATTAAAATTTATCGAGATTGTTCCCGCGCGGAGGAATAAGGTTACTGTGCAGCAAGATTTGTGAGAAACGTTGCAGAAAAGAGGAGAAACGAGAGAAATGTAAGAGCTTAACGCAACTTTGATAGCCGAGTTGGCAGTAAAACGCTCTCGGATGAAGATTTTAAGAGATATGCAACGCAATTAATTACGCTATTCGAAGGAAGTAATAGGTCGATTTTTCTCCATGTATACTCTCGAACCAAGACTCTGAGAGTTATTCCAATAAAAAAGTTTTTAATGCATGTAGTTTTTAATGATTATGCAAAAAATTTATTTTCGTACTTTCCATTATATGGCGGAGGATTAATTGTGATGTGAAATAATTTATAGCATATTTTCACATATTCATAAAGATTGAAACAGTCCGAAAACGTAGAAAAATCGTATCTAGAAAAAATTTCCAGATGCGTGAGTGTCTATGTTCTGGCACTGAAAAATTCAAACGTTCATAACTCGAGAACGGTTTGAGCTACAGCGCCCCCGTTTCGCACAGATGTTAATCCATACGAGCTCTTCGTTCTCTGAAAATTTTGTTGGAATTGCTTGGAAAATACGAATTCTAGGGCAATTTTAAATTTTCAAAAAAAAATTGTTGTCGCTTTACCTTTTTTTCCTTTTATTTAGCGTTGTCAGTGTTACCAAATTTCTATGAAAAAAACGACCATGTTCATGAACAAGAGTTTGTGACACTCGAAATTCGAATTTTGTGAAATTATCGAACCGACGAGTTTTTTTTTTTTTTTCCACCACGAAAGAGTAAATGGAAAGGCTCCGTGCACAGTTTGATGAGAAAACTATTAATAAAGACTTGTATGACGATATTAATAAGCCGGCAAGGTAATACGAGGCTGCGAAACTCAACCCTATGGTAATATGTTGTTTGCAGACTTTTACGAGAAGGCTTAATGAAAATTTGATGGTGCATAGTTAGCGCTCGGTCATAGATGAGAAGAAGGGGACGGAAAGCGGGGTTAGAATAACGGGAAGGTACGAATTCTTTCGCGACAATGTAATAATGAATTTTCCAAGGGCAAAATTACAATGAACCCTCGCGCGTATTCATGGCAACGGAGGTGGTTGACGCGGGACTGTTGGTGGTGATTCGGGGGGCTGGAATGGAGTGGGTGCAGCTTCAATATTCGGTAATAGCTGTGCGTCAGACACCGGGCCCCGTTTGTTGCGGTGAATGTCGTTCATTATATCGAAGGCCTTCATACGTGAGAAGGCGAGCAATACACAGCGATCGGTGTGAATGCCTGTCAAGCCAGGTGTTCTGCCATGAGAAATGGATTACCATCGGAATCTCATCCCCCTTGTATTTCTCTATGATGTTCCTTTGATCTTTCGTGCCCTTTGAGACGAAATATTCCCAACCTCACAACTTAACGAAAAATCAAATTATCAAATTTTCATTTCATCATTGTTTTACTGCTAGCGTCAAAATGTGTGACTGTCGCGTTTTATGTCCTTACTTCCCATCGGTTTTCTTTCTCACCCTTGCCAAAATCCTACAATTATAAAAAATATCGTCATTTTTTTCTATAAGCAAGGACGGAGGGTGCGATGCCAAAGGTTTGAAAGTCAATCCCTTCGTGAGGACCTAAAAATATGAGTATCGAGTTGATGAAAATATTGAATTAATATGCAAGATTTAAGGAAGAAGCGAACAATTGGATTTCATTGATAATTAACGTTCGTAGTTAGTGCGTCCAAGTAATTTTGAAGGTAGTATAGAAGTCGTCGAAGAAGAAGAAGAAGAAGAAGGAAGAGAGACAGGATTACAAACAGGGTTATATAGCATCGGGGCGAAAATGGTCGAGGAGTCACGGAAATGTATAAACTTTGTTAACAGCCTCGTGGTCGAGGCTCTATGGCCGGGACTTTGCAATCGTCCTCGCAGAACTAAATGGTACCACACGATCCGAGTAGAAATTCAAGTAGAAGAGGTACAAGGGAGAGAGAGTTGAAGGTCGTGGATGAGACTAAAGGTGGAGGGGATTAGAGGGAGGGGGAGAAAGCTATAATGGAAACTGGGACAGTGGCGTTTAGAAATTGTTCCCGTAATCGGACCGGATAATTAAAAGCCACGTTAGCATTGTATTACGTATATCTCTACGATGAGATCCCATTCCTATCGTACCCTCGCTCCTGCTCCGCGTCATGAATTAAACCCGGATCTAACCACCGACGAAGATGCTTGAGAAATTCATACAACGTGTGAAGAGTCGGAATCCGACATTCAAGAAACGCTCCTTCCCAATATTTTTCCACTCTGCACATTGTCACTTTATTTTTTATTTCGAATTGTTGAATCTGCAAAATTACGAGTAAGATTACGTGAAAATTGTTTCTCGAGTCGCCAAAACGTAAATTATCTTCACGTAGAAATATTTTGCTACGATTTCAAATTTTGTCGTTGTTTTTTGTTTTTTGACGGGTTAACGAAATGTTTCAATTTAGTTGGTAATAAATGTGTAGCTTTCGATAAAGCTTCGAGGATGTTATCTTTCTCAAGAATTCCCCGGCTGTTTCTGCCAGCGACAATCCTATTATAGTTAAGCGCGCTTGTCGTCGTAATTCAATCTTTAAGTCTCTCGGACACTCGAGCTCGCGGTCCTTTCCGATACGACGAAGAAGCGACAAGCCATCGAGAAAATCGAGCATGAATCTCGACATTGAAATTGCTGTAACGATTGTATAATCATATTGTGTCATTCGCCTCTATTTAATTAACAAACTTTGTAATTCTTTCGATATCGAGAAGTCGGGAGAGGAATTTTTATTTTTTTATCGACTGAAATAACTTTTGATTAATTGTTGATTTGTTTTTTATGTTTCAGGTGAGTAAACAAATCGTTGCGACGCCTCGTTTTTCCCGAAAATATTTTTCTCAATAATATTTCTTCTCCGTTTTTGGTGAGTTGCCCTACGTTTTTAAATATTTGGTCGGAAAAATGAAACGGCGAACAATCTTCTACGTAAAATACTTTTTCTCGTAATATTTCCTTCAAGAATTCCGTCCGTATAGAGTGAGTGCTGGGTGCCTGGATAATGCACTTTTTCCCCTCGACTTTGGGGTGTGTATGCAGGCGGAGAGGGTTGACGAGAATGTTGAGAAAGCGTAGACGCCGGAAGTAGACTTTGTAAAAGATGGCGCGAAGGTGGTGGTCAACCCGTTGGAATTTTTAACATTCCAATTGCCCTCACTGAAAACAAAGATTTGTTGAAAAATATGGATATTTTGTTCGATACGTTCGACTAAACGTTTTTTTCAATAATTCCAAAAATAGTGTCATTGAAGCAAGAAATATTTTATAAAATCTCTTCAGAAGCAAATTTTAGTCGTTCCACTCGTAAATTTCGCTGAAAATTCTGTCAGAAACTAAATATTTCGCCAAAATAACAAAAATTTTGAAATTATTTGAAAAATATTTAGTTTACCGTATTCAACAAAATATCGACGATTTTTAGCAAAATGTCATTTCCAGTGCTCGAAATAGCGTCGTCCAAAAACAAACATTTAAACAATTTAATAATTAACATAATTAACGGATAAAAAAAAAATAAAATCATCATTACATCGAAATGGGAAAAAAAGATGAAAATTTTTTTGCAACATTTATTCTCATTTAAAAAATTTCAGGTCAAACTCCAAAAAATTATTCCAATCGACAACTTTTTTGTATTTTGGATTTTCTCACGTCGAGTTGCTGCGATTTGCGTGGATCTTGCGTGCGTCCGAACAGAATTTGGTATAAAAATGATGGAAAAATCTTAGTGACGGAAGTTTGTAGGTTGGTGGAGTTAAAGTTTTTGGGGAGTTTGGTAGTGATCGTCGTTGTCGTCGTCGTCGTCAACGCTGGGCCAAAAGCGCGTCGAATTGGTGGTGGTGGTGGTGCAGCAGCAGTAGCATCGATTTTTCACCCTCAGGCTGTGTCGTCTCCGTCGACGTCGACGTCTCGTCGGATCCGGGAAGCCAAGAGAGAAAGAGAGAGAGAGTGAGTGAGTGAGAGAGTAAAGCATAAGTACGATAGACAGAAAACCGGTAGAACAGAGTGAGGAAGTACAAAATGGGGAGGGAGGGGGGTTAGGTCGCATACGGAAAGTCATCGCGAGTCATTGACATCCACTGGTGGTGTCGGGAGGGTTCCCCGACGCGTAGGCGGACGACATCAAGTGCCGAGGCTCGTGGCTTCCATCGAGCCATTTTTATACACATCCACATGTACATAAAGCACGTACACACGGAGACACATAAATACGAGTGTAAGTAGAAATGTGCGTGGTGGCCGCGACGAGGGGAGTGAACTCTTGGTGCGCTATGCACATGCACATAGAGGGCGCTCCAGCTGCAGCGAGCGTGCATCGTACCCACCCTTAGAGGAAAAGCATGCATGCATCGTCGATTCAACATGCGCATATCGTTGGTGTATTTTTGTATATGAAAAGCGTCCTTATATATGGCTAGATATGTATTTATATGCTCAACGCTGTGAGCGTGTGTGTCTGTGTACCAAAAAGTGTTGTATATATTTGTAGTATTTGGTGCAAGAGCCCTGTAGAGTTTATGCGATGTCTATGTAGTTAGCAGGCTCGTCTACCATCCACTCGTATGCACTGGGAAGGGTAGTGCATTCCCTTCCATCGTCACATCGATGATTTCGTCGTCGTGGGAGTTACTCTGTCTCTCTTTTTTTTTTCTCTCCCATCTCTTGGGTCCTCGAGGCTGTAGTTGCTGTTTTTTTTTCTCGAAATAAATATCGTCATTAATTTCTAGCCGCAGTTATCAGTTTTCGAGTTTCGTGAAATTAACGTTCGACTTTTTGGAATAACGCATTTTCGCTTACTCGGAAATAGATTTCTGGAGCACAGCCAATCGATTTATTAATTGCGCGTTAAGAAATTGAGAAAATTGAAACGCACGGGAAAAAAGCTTCGAAAAATATCTTATCCGTTCCACACGCGATATTCAGCCACACTCACGTATCGAACTCGCTTTGCTCTCGTATCCTGGACACTGGAAATATTTTTCTTTATTCTGCTGCACACTCACTCTCCTTTTACGTGGAAATATCTGTGAAAAATATCACGATGTCGTACAAGATAGAGTTTATCCTCTCGCGACTATCGCCTCGTCTCTGCTGGTCCCTTGACTGTTCACCTTCGTTTCGTCGCGATAAGATATCGCCAAGAGAGCAAAGAGTGGATGTGTAAGATGGGAAAAGAGAGTAACAGCGCGCGGCGTCTCCTAAGAGTGCTTCTTGCGAAAGGATAGGGTTTCATCTCTCGTCGTGGATCCGGCGTGATGGTTGCGGGACCTGCTCTCTCTCTCTCTTCATGATGCGGTTCTCCAAGAGTGCATTTATGAATGTGGGGTGTCGCAAAAACGGTGAAGAAATTACACGACGCATAAAAATTTATTCCATTTCCTTATTTTCACAAAAATTCTCGACTCGTTGCAGGGAAAAATGAAAATTCTCAAAACTTTGTTCGGTTTTTCAAAGTTTCACCACTTTTTCCAGTAGAAAATCGAACTTTACACGGAAAAAACTTGCTCCGGGACACCCTTTACATGGGTTTGGGTTATGGGTGACGCCTCAGGTTACCAATCATCCTATACCAAGTGTTTTCAGCCACCGCACCGCGACGGCCATCCGAGATGCTTTTTCTTTCTATACCTATACGAAATATATATATTCCATGTACATATACGTACATATTCACGAAGCTGTGAATACGACGTCACAGGCCTAGGGGCATAAGCGAAGGGCCAGCACTCACAAGAGCGAAACCGCAGATCCTCATCGGATTTCTCCCTCTTGCTTGCTTTGGCTCCGAAATTTCACGGACCGCAGAGCTCGGCTACCGCGGCATATTCGGATAATCCTCTCTCTCGCTCATCCGATTGGCATGGACCTTCTTCGAGGGCTACTTAATACTTTTACACATAAGATTTGAAAAACTTTTTTTCTACAACCTTCAAAAACACTCTCTCTACGTTGCAAATTCATTTCTATCAGGAACGAATTTTCAATCACGAGAACCGAAATATGGAAAAAATGAATTTAACGAATTTGGTATTTTTATATGAGCCTGAAGTTTGCAACGTTGGGCCCCAACGAAAAATACGTTTTTCTACCGATAGTTTGTTCAATTTTAAAAACCAGAACAATTTTCGCACTTATTCTCTCTTTGGACGCTAAAAAATGATCGTTTCATTATCCTGACCAAATATTCAATGGGATCTTGAGATTTGCCAAAGAAAAAAGACAATTTCGTTGCATTCCAACGTTGCAAACTTCAACTTCGTATTTTTATCACTTTTCCGTTGGATTTACGCGTCGAGTCGATGGCGAGCGGATCGGGAATGCTGATAGAAAATATCAAGATAGTTGAAGGGAACGATATAAAAATGGGCAAAGTTGAAAAGCGTACGAGGAAAATGATTAATTCACTCTTCCGTATAGTATACACAGAGCGGACGTAATCCTGAATAAATCTTTCGCATGCATCGTCTTATCGTGCTCGGTAATTCCTTCTTATCGCTGGCAAATTACAATTCGTTAGAAGAATGCGTTACACGGATGATAACGTAATTATGGACTTTGATACTAAGCTCAAGCATGTGACTAGGCTTGCCCATAACTTTCCTCAGTCTTTCTCGCTTTCTTGCTGTCGCTGCCTGCTCAGCGCTCTCTCTCTCTCGAGTTGAAAATTATTTGACGTGTACTTAGCGAGTCGAGGAGGAGGGCCTTGGTCACAATGCCTTTCGTATACGTTGACGTTGAGAGCCTTGCGCCTTGATTTATTGTGATTCACTCTTTAGTAAAGCGACGCTTTAATTACGTTGGAACGATAACGCGGTTTACGCACGCCCACTCGTAACTCATAGAAAATCTAGAATGCCTCTGTATGCATTTTGTGAATATATATGTTGACATATTCACATGCACATCTATATACGATGATATAATGAAATGGCGAGACTCTGTGCAAGTGTTGCAACGTCGTAAGCTTATGTCGAGAAGACCAGGGCATAGCGCAGGAGCCATAAATTAGAGATTAGGTCAGAAACGTTAATGAAATAAAATTTGTTCTTGTTATTTCGAGTCAGAAGATCCTGCAATATTAGCGGAGCTGCGTCTGGCATTTCTTGGCTGGTCTGAATTTATTATTCGATGAATTTATTATATTGATTGACATGTACGTTTCGAACTTGATGAGCAAGTGGGAAAAGTGAGATGTACCAGATGGTTAGATGGCAGCAGACACGATGATGATACGTTAGTCTCATCAGCTTTTGGCATGAAGCAGGAAAAGAGGGATGTGGGAAGGATAAAAAGCAGGTGAAGGGGACAAGAAGGTGGGTGGAGTTGCGAGAGACAGAGAGAGAGAGAGAGCGGAGGAGAGGAATGAGAAAATGGGAATCTCGCTGAATCAGCTTTCGAGGTGAGTGAGTCGAGAGCTCGTGCTGACCTCTTGCTCGTTTTCTCTTCGGTCTCTTTTTTACTCTTTGCCACGTATCGGTCAACCCTTGCTCTCGATCCCCACAAGTCCCAAGAGGGGGTTGGTGCTTCAGAGTGAGATGGTTTTGTAGAAAAATGCTGTACTCGCAAGAGCGATTGCGATGGTAGGTTCGAAAGGAGAGAGAGAGAGAGAGAGGTGGCGAGGAAGGGATAGCAGTGGTAACGGCCGATGCGGCAGAGCGAACGACGCGAGTCCCGGTGAACGAGCGAGCCACGAAACGCCGCGAGATCGCCAAGGGCGGAGAGGGAAATAGGGTGAAAAAGGGATCTCTGCTCCTCTCGGTTTGGGGTTTTCCCGCGTGCACGCCAGAAGAGATTCGTGATCGAGCAGCAATGGAGGTGGAAGTTGGAAAGGGGTTAAAACCGTCGGATGAAAAGTTTCTCCCACGGGATGCGAGTGGAAGAAAATATAGATACACACAGGAATGAGAAAGGAAAATAAAACGGTGTCGAGCGAGAGAGATAGAGAGAGAGAGAGAGAGTAAAAATAGTCAGAAGAACATGGAGAGGCGTAGCGCGCGAGTCTAGTGCAAGCGAAAAAATCACCCCCCATTGTAACACAGTGAGCGGGTTAATTTCCTTTGCCAACGCTTTTCGTTCGTTTCCACGTTACGAAGGATGTGTATCCTTCAACATTTATAAGCGACGCCCTTCCTTGCCTCGGGAGTCGTGAGATTTTCTTTTGTTTATCGAAATTCTACAAAGACGAAGCTTTTTGCAATTTTCTATTTATTTATCGGATTAGTTCGTGCCACATGAATGAAATCTGTGTGTTTCTCTTGCTGTGTGCATATAGAGAGTCCTCTCGGATGAACCCTTCAAAATAACTCGGTTTTTGAGTGAACAAGTGCCATAATGTCGTCGTATTTGTACGACGCAGAGACTCGGCATATCTCTCGAACGTACACAATGCAAACTATCGTACAAATTCGTTTCTCGTATATACATATGTATATTGTGTACATCCGAGAGTATGGAATATGTAGCGGAGCTCATATTATAATGCAAAGCACGCGAGGAATGCGCGTCCACAAACTCCGTATCTCTGACGATAACACACACACACACATGTAGCTCTTATATCCCTCTCCTCGAAAGTGCTTTCGCGAATTTCTACGTAAACCACGTGCGGACATTCCTCACTCCCCCGCTTGCCCGAGCCCTGATTAACTCTATTAGAACAATTATTAATCCAGTCTGCAAAACAATTCGTAACTCAAGCGCATATTCTCGATAACGGCTCTCGATAATGGTAATTATCAATCGTCTACTATTTGTCATTCGTTATCTACTTTGTATGATTTCCATAGACGCTGGAGAATTACAAAATAACGAGAGGCTGATTTTTTGTTGGTTCAAATTTTACTTTTCACTTTTTGGTTATCTAGAAAATATATGCCGCTCCGGACGAGGCCGATACTTGGTTGGGTGAACGCTCAATGACTTTCATCGACTTGGAAAAAAATGTAAAAAATATTTTAGGAAATGTGTTTGAAAGAGAAAAATAATTTTTACTGTTTGAAATATAAACTTTGGACGCGACTATAACACACTGATTACGACTATTATCGTTTCATACCGAGCGATAGAACCGACAGTTTTGTGAGAATTATTAATTGTTACTAAATTTATTGTTATCGATGTTTTTTTCGCGAAACGATCGAAAAACCGCATTATCGTATCGTTTCGAGTTATTTCATTTTTTTTTCTCGTTATACACCGTTTCACCATTTTTTTCCAATTTTAAACGATAGTATGCGCACCTGTGAACGAGATCACGATTATTGCCGGGCCGGTAGAGGATTTTTTTTTCCAGTTCATCTCGTCCAATTCAACGGGGCGGGGGAGACGAACGAATGAAAATTCCACTGTGCGCGGACTAGATAACGCTCAAGAACCAGAGCTTTTACTCACATATTCATTTTTTACTCTCTCGTATGTGTGTACATGGGGATGGACTTTGTATTGGACAATTCACAGGTGATGTTGCCTCCTATTTCCTGCGCATATAACGCTCAATTTTCGATGCACTCATGTTTATACAACTCTGAAAGCGACGAATCGGGAGATTGGGTGAAATTTGTTTTTCATTGTCATCCTACACATGTAAGTTCGTGACCAGAAGCAAAAAACATTTTCATAGTTTCCTTCCAAGCCAAAAAAAAAGAATCGACAAATCCCTAAAAAATCAGCATCAAAAACACGACGTTCTACAAAATCCTATAAAGAAAAAAAAAAACGAAATAGTAGATGAGCGAATGAGTGAATAAACACTGGAAATAAAAAAAACCATTAAACGAAACGTACATAATCGAAAAGATTCACACGATCGTGAGCTCTGCGATTGCAAGAGAATGGACGAGTTAGAGAACAACGGTGAAGAACACACAGCAAGCCCGCGAGTAAAAGAGAGAACGAGAGAAGTGAACTGGGGAAAGGGAAAAACACGAATGAATACACAGCGACGAGGGGGAGGTGTGCAAGTATGCATATCGCGATAGTACACTTGACAAAAGGGGTGAATTTTTATTTTTATTATTATTCAAGCAGACGAACCGAAGAGACTACAATCCCTTTCGTCGTGGTGCATCACGGAGGATCCCTTCTCGCGCTTCACCTAGCTCCCCATTTTTTTCCTTATTCTCTGTAGTTTGTTTTGTTTGTTTTTTTTTCTTTTTTTTTTTACAGCCCTCGGTGTCGCCCGTGGGCGGAAGCTGCAACTTACGATGCTTGATGCACCGCCGCTTCTTGATGTGTGACTTCAATGACCATGTATTTCATGAACATCATTCCTTCGTATATATAAAATATACAGTATATACGTGAATATTGTGTTTGTGTGAATACTCGCGTACCAAGACACACAACGGTATAGAATGGAGCTCGGATTGAAGGTATGAAATCGCAGCGATGAGTTTCCATGCGCGAACGAGAATTTCACAGTGTCTCGTGCATGCCCTCATAGCTGTGCTCTCTCCTCTCTTTGTGCATGTGCAACTGTGATATACGAAATGTATACGCCCAACGCACACACACAGTTACACGTGCACACTCGTCGATAGAGCTTTTTCTCTGGCGTTAACGTTCGAGCTCTCTCTCTCACTTTTGCTGCTTTCTCTTTTTATTTTTCTTCCTCTCTCTCTCTCTTTTCTTTCTCTCGCTTTTTGTCCGTCTCTTTCTCGACGTACGTGCATGCATAGCGTTGGGTACAGTGTCAAAAGACTGAAGGTGAGAGTCGTGCAGAGAAAGAGAGAGAGAGAGCACGTCAGTGACGTTCATACGAGAAGGGTTGGACGTTAAAAGTGACGGAGAGAAAGGCAAGAGAGAGGGAGAGAGAGAGGAGAGGCTCAGAGGGTGCAGTGGAGTTGGAGAGTGTCTAGACAGACGGGGTGGCTAGGCTGGCTGACTCTTTCCCTCGCCTTCTCTGGCTACCTGGTTGCTTGATGCTTGGATGATTACTGGATGGTGGCTCACACTGACTCCACATATTTATAATCATATACTCGTTCTAATAGGCTTGAAAAAAAACAATCATCGATTTTTCAGATCTCCCTTTAAACGATTACGCAAACAACAAAAATTACCACTTCTCCATCATCCTTTTTTTTATTGATTTCCATTCATTCTCATTTAATCTCAATTTAAAAAACAATGAAACTGTGAGTCGTAAGAAAAAATAGCGTTTTTTTTACTTTCTTGGAAATTAGATCGTCGCAATGAAAGGAAAAGATTTACTTCGGAAGGAAGTTACGTTTCTAGCGAATATAAGGATAATGGAGAAAAAGTGGGAACAAAATCGATGTCAGAATGGCCCAAGGAAGTCAGGCGTTCGCCAGCGACCAAGTGAAATTAATGGCCAATTGATGTAGAAAAGGATTCATTCAGATTTATAAAAATGTTCATTTTAGTTGGTGCTAAACGTTGCAGAAAATGTGGAAAATTCCGCATTTTCTGAATTTTTTTTATTTTATATTATTTATTATTTTTATATTATATTATTTTTATATTTTTTATTTTATACATTTTATTTAATTTTTTTCTGAATTTTCTTATGAATGTTGTTAACAGTGATAAACAAAGTTAGTTCAATTAATTTATACAATTTATTCTATCCTTTGGACAATCTTTCAGTATTTTTCTAAATCTCGGATCAGCTGATACAAAAACTCAGCGAGTAAGTGCATTCAGCTTAGGAGGAAGGATTTTCCATGTACAGCAATCCGAGACTTTGACGAAAAAGGGAAAACATTCTGGCATTTGCTGCATTCCAAGTGCATGTTTATTTTTCTTGTTGTTTCGGAAACTCACCGAATCACGAGGATCCTTGAAGCCAGCCCCGTGTACCAGCGCGTGCTTGGAAAATATCGTAATTGATTCAAATGGGATTCTCGGTCCTGTGATAAAAGTTTAGGGAATTAAATCGCACGCGTAATCGGGAATCTACTTTGTGGTAAAAACATCGATGAGGGAACGTGAATCCATTTTTTTTCTAAACCGTACACCGCTTGCTACTGTGCATGTGCGTTTCCTTAGCTCGGGGCTTAACCCTCCTCCATCATATTCGATTTCAGAGCTCCTCGTGTTCTCTACCGAATGATAGATATGTACTACGTGGCTTATGTATAATCCATATTAACCCGTAGACGCCAAACTACCTCTGCGCTAACGTAATCACCACATGGGTGCAAATTTGCACTTTGAGTTTTCAAAACGTTCAGGCTCATCGACATTTCTGCGGATTGGAAACGCGTGGGGTACTTTTTAGGGGTAGCGAATTCTGGGCTATCGATTGCAACAATTATAAAACAAAAAATTACAAGATTTTTTGAAAAAAATGGTCGAAATTGACAAAATAAATTTTGAAAATTTCGCCACCTGAAATTTTCCTGGGTGTGAAATTGCACCCAAATCTTTGAAAAGTGACAGTTCCAGGAAATAAGTTTTACCAATATTTTCTCAATCAGGGAGAATAATCCAATCCAAAAAAAATTTTTTTTAGAGACGAATAATAATGTTCATCAGAAAAATTTCGTAGATCAATGTTTTTGAAACGGAAAGAAAGAAGGTACGATCGAGTTTCGTACGCATTTGCAATTAATCATCTACGACGATTTGTACTATGCGGTTCGTTGACTTTGGCAAGCTTACACGAAAAGTTTTCGCCTCGAAAATATATATACATAGATATAGCCGCGTATGTATACATTTGTGTACCAGACTTTGAGGAAATTCCTCTGGCTGTTGCTCGCGAGAAAATGCCAACTCGGAGGATTTCTGGATGAATAAACGGTTACGTTACAAATCAGGGATTACCCTCATCACGGGTGTTCTGTAAACTCTAACACAGCTCTCCACCAAAGCTTTCCATTGACTCGTGAATATGCTGGAGTGTGTGAGGTATGCAAGAGTTACTTAGTTGCTCAAGGTATATAGCATAACTTGGTTAACGTGGAAGCAACGTCAGTAGACAGGATGACATACCTCGTAGTTTTCGTGTCCCATATAAAGGGCTATCAAAGCTAATCCGCCCAGCAACGTACGTCCAATTAGGAATAAATCATTCTTTCAAACCTCTGGCATTTTTTTTGAGTATATGTAAAAAACAGCCCTCGGTAGATTCACGTTTTTGGAGACGAGAGTCGAAAGTTTGTTAAGAAAATTCCAAAGAGAAAAATAAAACTGAAAAATCATTTATTTCGATCTATAAAATTCATTTTGTCACTATTTCGCAAGAGATCGGCTGCAATTAGTGACGAATCGGAAGCTGAGTACGTTACGTCGTCGATTTTCGTTGGAGACTCCATAGCTTAATACGCCTTTGGAGAAAAGTATGTATCGCAGGGAATTACAGAGTTTCTCAATTGAGGGAACACATAGCAGGGAATAAAATATCTAACTCGTCAAAAGGACACGGATTACCAAGCTAGTTATTACAACGATCAAGGGGATTACAGGTCGTTTGGCAAAAGGGTTTTCAAAGACGTGTATACCACGATTGCGATGGCTCTGGTCTCATGGTAGATCTGCCACTAATTTTAAGGATCGACGCCGAACTGGACAGACAGGACCGACTGCAGCAGCAGCAGCAGCAGCTTCAATAAGACCACTATATACACCGATACGGGCATGTGCATACTTATGTGTGTACGTATTCGGTGTCATAGGATGCCTGGAGGCTGTGCTGAGCTCTGGAGGCAATTAGTCAGAATTAGAGACGCCATTAGTCACTTTCACCGGGCGAGAACGACGTGTATATCGAAAAGCCATACAGTAGGCGTCCTCTGTACGTATATGTAAGGAAGGGTAAACGTTTTGGTAGAATCACTATCCTGGGATAATAGTTGAAAAGCTATTCGCGAAACATTCTCTCTCGTGTTTCTCTCGCAGCTTTTTTCTTTTTTTATCCCTCCACAGAGAGTTTCAAGTAACCAAAGTTTGTTTCTGTGTGTTCGAATACTTACGAGTTATGAGGAAATTGTGAAGGAATTTCAATCGATTTCTCACACTCTAAAGGCTTCTGGATAATATTTTATGGACTCTGTGCTTCACGCAATTGTGGCAGCACGTGTATCTTTTTTTCTGGGGAGTATGTGGATTGATTAATTAATGAAAATGCATAAATAAGGAAGCTGCTGTTGTAAGAAATGAACGTTAACGAAAATGCAATATTTTTTCAACAATCTCGCTTTGCCCCTGTCTCCTCTGTAGATATTCGTAAGCGAAGCCATAGAAATAAGGGATTAAAAGGAAATATGCTGAGTAATTTTAATTAACCGATAGATTTCTTGCCAGGCGAGTGCAAGATTTTCATGAGAAGAGGGAAGAAAGAGAAGATGAAAAAGAATTGAGATAGCCGTATCAGTTCAACGGTCGGATTATCTTTTATAGTAAAAAACGAGTACGACTAGAGTTGGCCGAGGGCGGTGGCTATTTTTTTATCTCAAAGGTACTGCTCTTAAAGTAGAAAATATATTCAACGAGGACGATAATGAATTGGTTGTTAAGTAGCGAAAATTGGCCAATTAGAGAGAGTGGCCCCGAACCTTTTCCCCGCGAGTTTTTTTTACGGCAATCAGGATTCCCATTGCCTCGATCCCCCTCGAGGACCAACCTCGCGACCACTAACCAGAGGAATCTCATTGCTGTGATGGATTCATCACTTCATCTCCCTTTTTTTCCTCTTTCTCACTCTCTTTCTATCTCCTTCTGTCATTCGTGAGAAAAAGTGAGATGGACAGAGATTTATAACGTCTTCAAGTGTCAAAGCTATTGAGACGAATGTCCTCGGTGCTCATGCGGGTGGGATATGGAAAAAAAAAAAAAAAAAACACTTCCTATTAACCGATCGGACATTTTCTTTTCCGAGACTTTTGCAATAAAGGCGAAGCGAGGATTGGATTTCTTCTACTTTTGCAGCCAATGCGATATCGTTCGATTAAATCGCGAGTCTGCTTCATGATGCGCTTGCGGTGATCGAAATAACGAGCCCGTCCGTTTCATAATCTTGTTTTAATCGAATTTCATAGTGACACGAAAATTTTTCTTAATCGTCCTTCTTCTACATTCTGGTGAAAAATAGTCTCCGACGAGACTGGCCATTTTCCGATCGCTGATAAGAGCTGCGGAGCGATGAGGGGAGAAAAGCTACGTGAACCGTTTTTATAGTGGCTCGAGGATCAAGACAGAAAATTTGCTCTCGGTCCGCGTGGTGCCTCGGGGATAACGAGTTAATGATAGAGTGATAGAGCAACCGAGAACACGGAATCTTAAGCATATATATATATCTATACGTCGTCTATATCGTCACTAGTGGCCCGGATGTACCAGCATGGGGATGGAAACTGGTGGAAAAGGAATGTGCCAAGGGAGGAAGAATCGTGGCGTTGAGATAGGGACGCCAAGGAGGTGGGGGTTACAAGCTGCCAAGGGACAACAAGATTATCGTTATATGTGTTTGAAAAAGCCCTCACTAAGAGCTCTCGCACACTTTCTCTCCTGCCCTCCCTTTCCCTTTCTCTCTCGAGTTATATTCAAGTCCCTAAAAGGTCAATCCAAATTTCAACGAGTTTCAAGTCCACCGATGAACCGATTGAGAGTCTCGGCCGCCGGTAAATAGTGATTTTCATAATGTCATAACTATATCAATGTCCTTGTTCATTGACCCGTAGACACCGAACTACTGGGTGCAAATTTGCACTTGGTGTTTTCAAAAAATTCTGTCTCATCGACATTTGTACGGATTGGAATCGCGTGGGGTACTTTTTAGGGGGAGCGAATTCTGGGTAATCGATTGCAAAAATTACAAAACCGAAAATTGCAAGATTTTCCGAAAAAATTGCCAAATTCACTGAATAAATTTTGAAAATTTCGCCACCTGAATTTTTCGTGGAAAACAGGAAACAAGAAAGAAGAATGGAATGTAATAAATTGGGCATTCACAGAGACACAGCAGGGCCAGGCTATCGGTCGGGTCTTGATTACTGAAACAACTTCGTTTAATCGGACTCTTCGGTGTAGGATGACATTGTCGCGTTTCACAAACTGGGAGAGTCAGAGCGAGAGGAGGCTTCGCTGCAAAGTGGTTTCCTGGGAAAATAACGAAAAAAGCTACTACGCTGCTTGTATGACGCTCGTATTATGAAAAAGGAAGAAAAGAAAAAAAAAATTGACAAAAACGGACCTTAAAAAAGTGAAAACCAATATCGCTCACCGAGTCCATCGAGGGAAATAACGTGGGAGGGGAAATACTGAGATATATGTATATGCAGAGAAACAGCAGTCTAGTAGACTTTATTTCGTGATTTTTAAACGGGAGATTGATTGCATCGTGGATCTCGCTGTCCGATGTGCCGATTCCGCTTTTCCATCTTGATGCCCCCCACCCAGTAGCCCCGTTCAAAACTCACCTATATTTTTAGCCTGTCCAGACCAGAGGGAAAGATTCACCGGCGCTGTCGTCATCGTAATCGCACTCCCGAGTCCAGAATCCTCTGGAATATAATCCAGAAAAATGGAAACGTCTACGAGACTCCACCGGGTCAGTGGGTGACAAAGAGAATAAAAGCTTTTTGTCGATATGAATTTATTGTTAATTTTCATCGTCGAGAATCTTCGTTACGATTCCTATGAAAGAGAAAAATGACGAATACGCCAGAGTCCTGAATGGTAATAAATTTGTTTAACTCCAATTTCCCTGAATATCGCGACGGAGAGTCGGTGAATTTAATTTTTATCGTACACTACGTCGAGAGTTGGTTTTTGAATTTTTCGACAACCTCATTTTTCGTCATAAACTTAAACAATGCAGTTCCGAAAAAAAATCAGTCAGCGATGAGTCATTTCCCTGTGCTCGATTTTATGTGCAGCACGTTTTGCGTTAATTTTTTTGACACGAAGGATTGCTTTGCATAATTTTAAGTTTGGGGGATCAATGTACACACAGACGATGTTCCGGGTCGTTTTTCGTGACACAATCGACTATTTTCCTTTATACCGACCCAATAGGAAGCTCGTGGGGCGGGGAGAGCGAGGATCGACAATGCACTTGGTCTCGGGTGTTGTGCATGTCAATCGCGTTGTTTCGGTCTATTACATTTTTCGCCTGATAAATTTTATTCTCCCTCTTGCGTTCTTCCGGCACATAATAATTGAATACATTTTTTTTTTGTTAAATCACAAGCTCAAGAGTCCTTTGAAAATACTACAGAGCAGTGGATCATATCGCTCAAATGATTGGTACACCGAGGGGTTGGAAAATATTTGATACGGATGAAATAGCTGAGGAAAAAGTGCAGGAGGCTGGCAAAAAAAAAGCGAATGCGCTGGGCAGCCAGTATTTCATAATTATTTATAACCCCTCGGTATCTCGGCTTTATGACGGACAACGAAAGCGAATATCCACACACCCCCTCATCGAAATTTGATGATATGAAATATCGTCGATGTGCAGCACGGACTAAAAAGAAAAGAGAAATGAAATCAGCGGGATATAAAATCGGGCAGCGGTCAAACGAGCTTAAAAAATGAAACAGTCGTTTCGATGTATTTTCGTTAAGCGGGATTTCCATAGATTTGGGTGTTTCATTCGATAAGCCTAGTTTTCCAAGTGGCTATTTTTGCCTCAACGAAGATAGTTTTTCGTGATGAGATTTTTTAAACCGACGGGAAGCTCCCCCGCAACGAGCATGGGCCGGATGGAATTTAATTCACGATTTTTTAGTCGCTGGATGAAAAATTATGGAAATCGTGGAAAGACCTTAACACGGTGAAAAATTGGAGAAAGACGAAGAAGCGGAATGCTCCTGCGTGACGTTTAATGAAACGGTAATTTAAATTGTGTTATCGGTCGGTAGGGCAGTGGATGTAGAAGGAGGCGGCGGCATATATGCATAGAAAGCATCACGTATCCGTCGATGATAGATATCGATTCGGTGCTAACGAAATTATACTTGCGATAGCTGGACGAGGATGGGAAAAGGTTCTCCGTGCGACGACACATGGCATCGTGTCCTCCAACCCCCCACTATCAATAAGTGGTTTATAATGGTCGCTTAAAAGGTCAAAGTGACCGGAACCGCTCGTCAAGATAGGGGAAAGGGTTACCAAGCGGAAAAGCGGCGGAGCAGAGATTGCTGACCGCTGGCCATACAGTATTGCTCCGACCATTTGCCACGAACGCGGCACTCAATATAGTTGCTGCATGGAACCGCACAAAACTAATTAGGTAACCTGCATCAATGTTCCTGATTGGATTGTGCGCAACAACAAAAAAAATGCGTCGTTTGCTTGACAATTTTTCGCAATTCGCAGAATAAAATTCAATTATTTTCCATTCAGAATTTTTCTTTCAGATCCACGTGTTTCGGAATTTGAAAAGTTTCCATTTATCGTTTTTTTCGTTCGTTCAATGCGATCCATGATTTCAATCATTTCTCCTGAGCAGAAAGTTGGTGCGTGATCGAGTAACAGGGAGTCACTTTTATCGACTGACAACCAACCGACGGAAAGCTCTTAATGGATACTCAAACATGCGTCTCGTAGTCTACAGCAGAATCCTTTCCTTGTCCTTTTCACTTTCTCTCTCGTTCCATCCCCGCATCTCAAGGAGGATGCTCATCTCTGATATTGATGGGTCTCTGGAACTCTCCAACTTCATTTTCGTAAGTTCTCCGGTGGTTCCAGCAGCTGCTACAGCTAAACGGCTAAGAGCTGCCATTATTTTCAAGCCCATCTCATGCACGCACTCTCACGCTCGTAAGTTGATGCGTGTTGAAGGCTCTCGCGACGTAGGATCGATGGATTAAGTCTCTTGAGCGAACAATCTTGATTTCATTAATACCCTCAATTACATAAACAATATCCTGCTCGTTTGCCGGTTTCCAAGTATCATCAGCAACAATGGCATGTCATTTGACAATTATAAAAGATTCGGCAATGATTGCGTAACCAACAGTTCCGAAAAGGGGTTCAAGGTCATTGATAAAATTCAAGGATGATATGTTGTAATAAAAATAGCTGGTTCGAGCTCGGTATTCACGAAATACCGTTGGAACAAGCTTGGAGAACTCGGGACTCCATAAATCCCAAGCCAAGTGCAATTAATCGAGCGCAAAAGCCAGCAACTCTAGAGTTATACACGAGGTAAGAGAAAGAGGAAGAGAGAAGTAGAAAATACCGGTATCTGGTTGACCCTCGGTCATTTGCCAGAGTGTTCGGTCCCTTGGTACTGTTCGCAGCAGCATCCCAAGTTGCCGATATGTATGCGCGGCTCTCGAGCCGACACACGCTGATATTCTCCCCGGTGGCCATAGTATGTGCCGAACACAGCTCTTTGGATCCGTTCTACACCTCTACTTTTTTGGTCGAAAGGGCGATGCTACAGAGGGAGAGAGAGAGAGAGAGAGAGAGTTGGGGATTCAAAGTTTGCGCGGGACGGTTTGTTAGGCGGACCGCCCGATCCTCGCGAGCCAAACATAATAACAACCACCAATTAAAATACCTTATTACGGTGGAACAATACGGTTTCACCGTGAAAGGGTAAGCTTCGAAAGGGCCACATTGGGCTTAGCAAGGGAGCGAGAAAGAGAAACAAGAATAAAAAAAAGAGGAGGAAGGAAAAAGGCACAAGTTAAAAAGACTTTGAGGATGCTGGTGCAGTGTATGGTGTGAGAAAGGAGAAAACGATAGAAACTAATGACATACTCGTATATTTATAAATAAGTTACGCTCTGAATGTACAAACCCACGATACCCTTTCAGGATCGCGAAGCATTGCCAATTTTTTTTTCAGCCTATTGTATTTTTCCAATGGCATCGAGTTCAGGTCATTTTTAACGATCAGATCGTTGGCTGTACATTGAAATTTGGAATACATATTTCAGGCAACAATGGAGCATCATCATCGTGATGAGCAGCTATCACTGTACCTTTTTTTTTATTCCTCTTTTGTTATTTCCTCGATATAGTGGCATCATCGATGGAGCGTTTTCGTCAGTGGTATAACGGCAATTAATTCTTGTAATTAGGAGAATCCGGATATGCGGAAATGGTTCTCTTATTCATACTGGTTTACGATGATTTCATAACGGGGAGGTTGATGCGATGATGATGAGGATAATGGCAATGACCCCCCATGAGCTTTGTTCGTGTTGGGCCAAATTTTCGAAACATCAAGTACCTCGTCACAACGAGAGAGTAGTTGGCAAACAAGGATCCAACAGTGTGGAGTCAATTTGATTATGCAACGAATAGGAATAAGCACTTATCTCTATATGCCCCAGCAAATACAACCAATGAAACTCCAACTCCCGTAACGAGAGGTCCGAAGTCACCGGAAGCATCCAATGTTCCATCATTCCTCCATCCATCCATACACTATCAAAGATTGTAAATTTTGTTTGATTAACTTAACGACAACAATCGTTATTTATAATTGGATCAAATACCGAAGTTGAAAATGGTTCCATCCTCGAGCACGAACGTATATATATTTATATTTCTACCGCGAGTGATCGTTAAAAAAGTTTATATCCCCATTATTTTTGATAAATGTTTCTATCTCACTGATTCAACAAAAAAATCGGGATATTCGGCCAATTATTTCGCTCGAAACAATTTCTAGTATTTACCCATAGAATTTCGAGGAAATTTTCATTCGATGAATATCCAAAGCGCTGGCGAATATACATTTTAGTTCGCGGGCAGCATATGCGTCACCATGAGCCACTAAAATGCCTTTAGGACGTCTGGATATTGTCTTTTCCTCCCTAAATCCTACGCTCTATAGCGGCACTGCAGAGGTACTTCCGGTCGAGGTTGAAACCTATCGAAAAAGCCAATTCGTTGCAAACCTCTAAAGCCTTATCCGCGTGATATTCAGTAACCTGGATCAGTCATCCGCGCGAAGAGAGAAAGTCCAAATCTCCGTGATCGACCTCCATCAAATATATTTAACGCCCTCGCCTGGCTTGCCAAGCTCAGCTGCAATCTTGGAGTTTCACGGTCGAGTTTGATGCGTTGGAGCTTTCAGATTACCCAGGAGCTCGTACTTTCTCGCATGGCCCGTCACTATCGCCGCGTATTTATATATGAGTCGAGCGTTATGTGTTAGAAGTGTTTGCATCCCTCGTCGTTATGTTCATCATGAATGCCAGGTCCAATCTGCGTTCCTATACATACAGAATGTTCCAAAACTCACTGTCAAACTTTCGACGAAAATTATCATCGCATTCATTAAAATTTCAATCATTAGCCATTTTTCTCATGGCGATGTATCGCTCGAGAGCAGAATCATCAATGATTCAGAGACCTTCCATCCACCGGATCAACGAAACGTCTCTCTGCCGTCGTAGCCAGAGACGACGATCACTGATCCATTAATATCTTGACAGCAGACGATACATCGGAGAGAAAATTGGCTCTCAGGACTTTTCTCTTTGGAATAACGAGACATACGAGTCTCTTTGATATGTTGAATAAATCATACATGACCTTTAGGACACCCCATATCAGTACGAAGCAATTTTGTCGAGTACGTATATTCGCGAGAGATATAACGCTGCACAGAGGATACACTTGCATCATTCCTTCCTCTGTTTCTCATCCACCAGTTAATATCATTCGCCATTAAACTCACGTTGATGGGGACATTCGAAATCTGTAGAATCCCTCGAATTTCAAACAACCTACACCTGATACTATTACAATTGCTCGCTATATCCTCAGACATCTGCTCGAGTACTTTCGTATGGATTATCACTGGAATGAGGAGAAAATTCGTCAATACGTCGTTTCTCTCAACGATCCACACGATTGCTTCGAGTGTTTGTCCTAAACGACGAACATCCGCTGCAAAATGATTGAAATATTTTGTTAATTCGTTTGTACGTCGACGTTCTCATCGTCGAGTCTCCAAATTACAAATTCCTGCGATCAGAGTAATTAATTGACAACCTTTGTAAAAATTAGGAGCATCTTTCGAATTCAACGAAGTGAAAGAGAGTGAAAAATAATAACGTTACTGGAATTCTTCACAAACAATTAAATTCGTTGTTTCATTGGATTTAGCAGGTTGTTCCTTCCAGGCAATAGCGTTTACGTTATCGAAGCGTAAAGAGGAACAGGAGAGAGAACGAAACGCTGCAGAGAAGTATTTCTGGCCGATGTTTTAAATCAAATTTGTTCCACATCTATCTCGTAAGCTCTTTGTAATCCACTCGATTCTCGTTGTTTTCCAAAGGATAACAGCAGGTCGATCCCATATGTGTCTGTCGAGGTGGGACCGAATATATCGGGCCCCTAGAAAACTAACTGCATTTTTTGTATTTGCCCTCCACAATCATGAACATTCCAGTCTCTGGAGTTTCTTCCTGCGACTAATTTTTATTTTTTTTTCCTCTCGTTCGAATATATTTTACGAGGGACGTTAGCAAAGCTCTGGGATTAACTCTGCCACTATGTTTTCTGTTGCCATGTACACGCACGTTATGTAAACGAACATGGAAATATTTGAATGTGCAAATACAATTATCAAAGCTCGTGAAATCTCTTTTCTCGTTCGTAAATACGTTGAATATTTGGCTCCAACGATTTTCTCCTTTTTTTCTCTTCCAGGAAAGTGAGCTCTCTCGTTGCTCACTGTAAGTAATTGAAAAATGCTATCGACTGCTTAACGTTGAGCAATATTTTCCACAAATTACTTTAGCTATCGAATTAATAAATTTATAATTGCAAGAAGCGAAAGAAAAAATGGCGATTGAAATCTCTGTGCTCTACGAAAGAGAAGAAAATGTTGGGGCACAGCAGAGATTGTCTCTTTAACGTAAAAATTTGTTACCCTCGTAGTCTTGTATATTTTATAGGAGCACAGGATGCTTGAAAATAGTGGTTGGTAGTTATTGGTTGAACGACGTGAACTATAAGCCATAACTTGTCCTCCTATCTACAACCAATTCGAAAGAGACGAGCTACCTAACGAAAAAATAAAAAGGAAGAAGCTTAAGGAGAGTGAAATCAGGGGGAGAAAGGTTTATCGTTCTATTGTTATCTCAGAGCTGCTGGGACGTTAAAAGTTGGGGGAAGGGTTAGGAATAATCGTATCGAAGCTAATTTTCGCCTGGGAGACTGGAGCTTAACCGCGCGCGAGATCAAAGATAATATCGTTTCATCGACGTAGATAAAGTTGGAACGAATAGAGAGCATTCGTTTCATTGTGTGTGTTACGTTTATACGTGTGAGTGGAATTTTTCGATAGGAAGCTGCGAGGATGGCCAAAGGGGATGCCCGAGCCGGGGTTGTCTCCGCGGCCGTGTTTTTCCGCGCGCTCCTCGAGATACTTGGAAACTCTCTCATCGCGGCTACAGTAAACACATAGACCGTTTATGTATTGTTCGTCGGAGAGGATCTTCGGAAGGAGGAGAAGAAGAAGAGGGCGAACCGGGCAATGCCCGCGCCCTCGCGACAAAAACAATATTTATCGGCGTTGCCTCTCTTCATTTCCTCCGCGCGACCGACGACCATAACCATTATGCACTGCTGTATTGTACACACCCACGTTTCAAAGTGTGCGTGTATATCGTTTTTGCAAAAGAAAAGGAGGTTGCGATTCGTCGTCGATACTTTGAACGTTTGTGGCCGCACGGTGCGAATTTCGCGACGACTTTTATATTTTTGTAGCTCAGTTCACACACGTTGTTCGATTTGCATCCTGCAAATCTTCACAGCGACCATCGCAATTAATTTGTGAACCAGCGTCGAGTTTTTGGCTTTGAAACAAAAAAAAATCGACATTTCGGACATGCAGGATTATTTCGTTCCTTCGAAAACGCTGGATCCTATTTTCCACCTGCGACAGTCTCTGTCTCCTTGTCTCTCTGTGCTCATTTTATTTTTTCGTCCATGCTATTTTTCTCTCACTCCTCAACGCTCGATCGAACGTTTCGAACATTCCACGTTACTCTTTTTACTACTTTGAGATCTATGTGTGTATCAACGAACAGACGCACATATATACGTTTAGATATGTGGAGAGGAGGATTTTTGGGAGTGTAGTGCATCCGTCCTCGATCCTTTATATTTCTTCTTTCGACTCGAACGCGCTGCTTGATTGATTAACGATCAACGCTTGCATAAAACTACTGCCTGGTCCTCGAAGGACGTACCCTTCGTAGAACGAAAAGTAAAACTCGCTTTCGCATGTCGACGTACACAGCGTTGATCGTATGTGTGCGTTGCGTCACGCCAAGAGACATTTATTCGTTTCATCTTCTCGCTACGCCCAGTGTGGCCGACGGTTGCATTAGCAATAAAAATCTTTTTTCGATAGCCTGCTCCCCTGCCTCTTGTCTCCACCTTCTTTAAGGAGCACGTATCCGGCTCGAAGAATGTTTCCGATCGCCTGATTTTTGTTTTTTTTTCTTACCTTCACTTTCCCTTTCTTCTTCTTGTTCCTTTCCTGCACACGATGAGCCAACTTATCAGTCGATGAACCATAAAAACTTGCTCGTACGAGTCCGGCCATTCGATTCGCTATCCATTTTTTTTTCCATCTCCTTCGTCCCCTGACCTATTAGATCGTCGCTGCAACTTTTCGATTCTTGAAGCAGAATTCTCCAGCAATTTCCAAGAGATTTTCTTGAGCGATGCGTAAACTCTGATTTTTTAAACGAATATCGCTTTTCGCTATTTCAAGGATTTTTGAGAATTTTGTTGGGATTTTTACTCAAATTGACAAATTTTTCTTGCGGTGGGGTTCAGTTTTGACTCAACGTTTGCAAGTTTTAACCGAGACTCTCGACTTCATATCGTGCATTAGTTTTTAGTCAACGACATTTAATCAATCAATTTGCAATTCGTTAAATCTCCCTTTCGTTTCTCATGCGCGAACGGTCTCGTTTCTTTAGCCTCTTTCCCCCCCATTAGTACGTGATTGTTGTACCGGATACACATTCGATTCGTGGTTGCTTTGTTACATTGCGAAGAGTGTCAACGATCCCACGGATCGATAATTAATTGATTCATTAATTCGTTTTCTCGTTATGTGACAGAGATGCGGCTGCCAAGCTCCTCAAACCCTTGCTCATTTTTTATTCCCATTATTTTGTTTCTTTTTATATTTTGAACCGGTTCGCATGAGCCATGGACAAACGAGAGCGCGGAAACCGGATCTTTCGCCCTTACGATTCTTCGCATAAACTTGTATAACGCTCTCGCGTCAATGAATATTTTGTACACTCGTTTGTTAACCGTCGAAAGGAGGAAAAAAAAAATCTTCATTCCTCGAATCCGTTGCCCGTTGAGCCTCGAAAAAATTAAATTAAAACACACTCTCGGGGAAAAATAATCAATGCACATGCAGTACCGATACAGAAGAATTTTAAAAAGCCGCCAGTCTCCATCATTTTCGTGATGAATATTTATTTTCATGCTCAGGAATTATAAAATCTATCGCAGCATTCTTGTTCGTCGAAAAAAACTGTTTTAAGGAGCTTAGATCACGACGATACAATGTTGAGATGCTAAACCATCTTAAAATCATAAAAAAATTCAAAAAAATAAGAATTTTATAAAATTTGGTAAATATTTTCTTTAATAATTTATATGACAATACAAATTTTTTAAGATTTTTCCACCACGTAGTACTCGAGTTATTGAACACTAAACTTCACGTGTATAAGCATAGAGTTTTTACATATATACAGGAACACATCTCGTGTANTCAATTATTCGATAACCACGTGGTAAAAAATTGGGAAAAAATTTGTGTTTCTATTCTCGATGCCAAAGAATGTTATAACGAAATATTATCAAATTCTCATTATTTAGATTTCGTGCTCCGAAAAAGATAAAAAAATATAAAATTTTTATAAAATTTGGTAAAGATTTTCTCTAATAATTTATATGACAATACAAATTTTTTTAGATTTTTCCACCACGTGTTACTCGAGTTATTGAACACTAAAGTTCACGTGTGTAAGCATAGAGTTTACATATTTGCAGGTAAACATCTCGTGCATATGAATTTCGATTTGACTCTCAATTATTCGATGACCACGTGGTAAAAAATTTAGAAAAAATTTGTCTTTCTATTCTCGATGGCAAAGAATGTTATCACCAAATTTTATGAAATTCTGATTATTTTTATTTCGTGATCCAACCTCCCGAACCGTACCAATGAAGGGACGTGTAATTATTTCGTCATAAATCTCGCATAATTGGTTTCTCATTGGGGTGGTGACATCGAATCCCATTTATGAGAATGTGGCAATAAAAAATTAATGAGGTACTTCCTCATTTTATAGACGAAAAAAAAAGGATATAAATTTGATGCTGCGCCAATGATTCGAGGGGAAAAAAGAAGTACGAAGGAGCAAAAGTGCAAATTTTTCGAGTTATCTTTTTGCCATTTTTCTTCGTGTTTTGTTATTTTTCGTTTGGCTGTTGCGAATTCGGCATCGAAGCCATTTATTCATCACGCGATCTTACCATGGAATCCCGTTTCGGACACGTGTGGTTTGTACACCGCGCGTCTGGTGGCCGGGCCGCGCTATGCCGATCGTTTAATTGGTCGTAATTAAAACGAGAGCGAGGGAGAAAGAGATCGAAATAATTAATTCTGGCTTATATCTGTATAATAAAGTTGTATATCCACGAATAACATTCAAAGGATAAACGGAGACCGTGTATCGAGAGGCTGATCGATCGTTGGGCGAAAAGTCTAAAAAATATTACCGAAAATAGAAACTTTCAGAAAAAGGGAAGATGCCGATTTTTCCACAAGTTCTCCAGCAACAGCTGATGGAGTTTGTTACAATTTTGTAAGAACGTAATTCAATAGGATTGCAGAAACGTGGACGATATTTCGGAAAGATTTTTTTTCTGTTTCCGAAGGCATTCGATTTTCGCTCGAAACCGATCGTAAAAAATAATTAACATGGGGTTGTCGGTCGCAGGACGAAAAAGGTTGCCAGGACTGACCTCAACCACCGCAGTCGGTAGGTAAAACAAAAAAGGGAGAGAGTGAGAGGAGGGGACATGGAAAAAGGAGGAAAGCAGCCTAAACACGGCCCTCGTTAAGGCTCCAGTGTATAGCCTTGTAACGCAGCAGGAACACCCTCTGCTTGGCGAAGCGCGCATTGTTTCTGGAAAGCAACAACGAATTTAATTTTTTTTTTTTTTTTTATTCTCCACATGCGGTTTTCTATTCTGCCTGCGCACAGATTCATGGGTATCCGGGAAACATGCATCAAGAATAAAAACAGAAATGATTACATTTCGAACTAGCCACAAACCCAAACAAAAGCTTGCCCACATGCATGATTCGTACATATTGATTACACGCTCGGCAGCAGCCCTTAAAATAAAAATAAAAAACTCTCGTTACTCAATATCGTTCTCTTTCGTTTATTGTACAAATACGAGCTTCTCAAAAAATGTTATTCAGTACAGCACGAAATAACTCCGAAATAACTCCGTATAATGAAGACCAAAAAACGAAAAAAAAAAAAATGAGTACGTAGTACGAAATACTCGAAAGTAAATTTTTTCATTGGAATGGCTGAGCATTTTTGTTTTCTTTTGTATTTGCAACGACGTGCAAAAAAAAATTCAACTCTTCCCGTTCATTCGAGTTTTCTCCGGAAAAATACGAGACTTTCGAAATGAAAAACACGCGTTTCACGAATAACAATTGCATGCTCGGAAGGACAGGCCAGCATAGCTACGATGATAAAATAGCAGTGACGTTTCTTATTTTTAAGATTGAATTTATTGCTGGATAGCTCTGCGTCTTATTCCTTTTCGTTTTTAATTAAAAATCGTTTTACTTGGCGTTTTATCGTTAGCGAGTACGAGAGACGATAATGACTAGGAGTTACGTGTGTACTTTTATGTAGAGGGTGGCAAAACTATCGGGCAACGGTTTTCCCGAGACTACGAAGCAGCTTATTACATACTCAGCCATGTATTACGTAAATATGTATATGGATGCATGTGGCAGGACGTTATCTCTATATAATGTAAGAACGACAGTGTACACTCATCATCGATTATTCAAGAGACATATTCGTATGTGTGAACGGTTCACATAGATATACAAATACGTAGGGAAGCAAGGAAAGAGAGACGTTGCTGGCTACACCTGCATCTCGTGTCCGTGTTAATAGCAGCAATTACTAAACCACAACCCATTAGCATACCATGTGTATTCGCATAACGGCTTGCTTTTCTACGTCATACTCGTTCATCCACTTTCCCAGCAAGCAGCTCATTCATTTCAAAATCTTCTCTAATAAATTATCAACTTATTCGATCAAGTATCAATGAAGTTGGTAAAACATTTAAATGTATTCGAACAATTGATTTCATTGAAAAATCGATCGTGGGAGGAGGGAGTGCATGGACGAATTTCGCGTCGCTCTGGTAGAGTCTTTATGCAATTTAGGTCAATTGACTATGATTTAAAAATGCTAACTATTCCATTGAAATTCATGGAATTCAAAGTGAAATTATGATGGAATGAAAAATTGATTTATAAAGTGGAAAAAATAAGATAATTATTGGAATTGACTCGCTTTGATTTGACATTTGTTAATAGTCGTTCGGCGGTTTGTTCTCGATGGTAGCCGCGATGGTATATCGTGCCAGGGGATGAGGGAAATGTGCGTGCATTTCGAGAGTAATGGAGGAAAATGCGGCGGGGAAACAGAGCTCGGGGGAGGGGGAGATCGTCGGACGGAAAAGTCGTAACTCCGCTTCATTGGCTCTGTTCGTTTTGCCCCTGGTGATGGTAGCGGCGGCGGTGGTGGTGGTGCTGTGGCAACGGAGCTGGATAATGGCCGCGGAACCTCCACCAAATATAATAACCGGAAACTAAACAGACGAACGAACAATGACGCGAGCACGCCCGGGGCTTTTGCGGGCAAAAGTAATAAAATATGATGAACGTCATGAGCAGGAGGCAGGCTCGGTTTGGGTCTTTGTTGGCCACACCGGTAGCCTTTCCAATCAACATATGATACCTCTACCCTTAAAACTACCCCCTCGACGAGACCACCCTGTACCGGACTAAATATTATACCGATTGGTTGGCGAACATGACTGCCCGCGACATGACCGCGTCTAAATAACGCAATTTTGGAATTTCTGTCAAATATATTCCGCGGAATACACAGCGCTGTATCGGCTCATTGATAACACACACTTTAAACTTTTTCTCCCTGGAAATGTTGAGTTTCTCATGGAAAATGGACGAAAGTCGTAAATGGACTGGAAGCAAAATTTTGTTGAAAAATTTCGATATTTTGTTCGATACGTTCGACCAAACGTTTTGTTTGAATAATCCCAAAAATGGTGTCATTGCAGGAAGAAATATTCTAGAAAGTCGTAAATTTTGCTGACGATTCCGTTAGGAACTAAATTCACTGCCAAAAGAACGAAGATTTTGAAATTATCCAAAAATATTTAGTTTACCGTGTAAAAATATCGACGATTTTCAACAAAATCTCATTTCCAGTGTGGTCGATATTCAATCAATGTTTTCCTCAAGTCGAATGTTTTTTTTTGACCCCTCACAGTTGAGAAAAACGACTAACAAGATGTTTAAATTTGATATTTTTTCGACAGCTATTCAGTCTCGATATATTTCGCGTCTCACAAGTCACTCCGTTTAAAAGAGAATTTGTACGCACAGACTCGAAACACACAAGACACATACAGGCAGAGAACAACACGAAAATAAATCTCCGACGAGTTTTTCGCGTGAAACAGAGAGTCTCGGTCGGCACTTGCTCGTAAATAGTACACGTATACAGGCATCGAGAGCCTTGACGTAAATTGGACCTCGTTAAAGGTATAACGGCCGTGAATACAGGGCATTTCGTTTGGGCGTGTGGCCAACGACGACGTAACCAATCTGTAACGCGGCGTGAAATAATCAAAAAAAGCGAAAGACTGGAAAAATAAAAAAATAAAAAAAAACGTTCAATGCAAAAGATAAAAAGATATTTCTTGAGAGAGCGAGCGAGATCGAGAAAAACAGAAAAAGAATACACGGGGAATAACGGCGTTACAAGAAGCTGCGGGAAGACTGAATCAAAAGGAACAAAAACGTCGTCGGTACCGATTGAAAACCATCGAGCTAAAAAAATACATATATTAATATGCATGCATCCAATTGTTTTTTTTTTCCATATGCACATAAATAATTCCTCTGCACAGAAATATTCATATGCGTGGCTAAGAGGCTTTTACAATAATTCTTTCTCAGACACATTCTGCACATTATCAAACTCGGCGTGTAACGAGTAAAAAGCTCTTTCACTCCTCGTACAAGCGACTCTCTATTCTCATGCAACAGACGGAAAAACGAAGAAGCGGAGAACGAAAAAAAAAAAACGGTCAGTGTAAATGGCGAGTAACTAAATATTGCCCCAGTTGCTGGTTAGTCCAGGATCTGTAACTGTGCACACGTAATATATATTTATTACATATACACACACGCAGTCCGTGAGATGGAACACGAGGGTTTATTCAGTGTGCATATACATACACGCCGGAATAATTAGTTCTATACGGGAAAGTTACTCGTAAGCTCCGAGTTCTAGTTTATTGGATTTTTTTGCTGGGAACCAAGGGGCATTGAGAGAAAGAAGCGAAAATGAAAATCAGTAGAACGGAAGCAGCTATACAGCTGAAGACAAAATTCGCCATACCAATTGCACTCCAAAAATGCAGTTTAACTCGCCACCATGGGGTAGATTTGTAGCCAGTGAAAAAAATTGTTACAAAAAATGAACTACTGAATATTTCGACTTGAAAATTCTTGTAGATCATATTGAAAGCTTTGTCAAAAAGATTCTTTTCTTCATATAGCCAAAAATTAAATTTAATTACACTAAAAAAAATGCTGAAACCAATAAAAGTGGAAAAATGAGTATTTTCCTGGCCTGGGGTAGTTTGTACCCCGAGGTGGCAAGTAGTTAATTCAAAAGAGCGGAACAAATGAACTTGACGTTCGTCTCATCGTATGGGTTGCACATTTTTTTTTNTTTTTTTACAATTAATCGAAATTCGTTCCTAATAAGAAATATGGGCTGTGGAGAGTTCAAGAAAATATTCAAGGGCTGGCTTTTTTTTGTGGTATTTTGATTCCAAAAGGCATGAAGATTCACGTATAATAATGCCACAATGGTGCAGGGTGCCGGGCGAGAGTATATGGTCGTCGAAAAGCTCATCGCACAGTGGATTCGTGCGAATCTAGGAAAAAGAGTGAGAGAAAGAAGACCGAGGTAATGGGTCTCGTTCGCAGATGACATTTTTGGCGCGAGTGCAATCCTCCTCCGATAAGGGTGGTTTGCGAGAGAGTTCGAGAGCGAGAGAATGGAGTGTGGTGGACGTGACGAGGACGCGGGGGTCGTCGTCGTGGTCGTGCTGGTCGTGGGACAAACGTAGTAGAGTTTTGGCCGTATGAACGTAGCCAGAAAGAGAAAACTTGAAGCGCGAGACCTCTCGAAAGATATATAGGGTATAAGAAGACGAAAAAAGGGGGGAGGGAAAGCGCGGGAGATACTGCGAGAGGAATAGAAATATAAGAGAGAAAGGGTCCCGGTGGTGTGGCTTGTTCGTTGGCAGAAGGAGGTTGGCAGGTACGCGTTATACGTATAAACGGAAGTAACGTACGAGGTTGGATCGTGGCCAGGCACTATTTTACACGAAAAAAGAGAGAGAGACGCTCGTAGGGAGAAAAAGTGGGAGCGCGAAAGAGTCGAAAGGTTGTGCGCAACGTGTGGCCCACTGGGCTTTCTTCCTACGTATATATTCATATATATCTCACGTTCTACCCTTCTGCAACGCGAACGCTCCGTGTGTGCTTACGGGGGGGCATCCGGTGGTAACCCAACCCCCTCTATTATGTACACCTACATATATATATGCACATACATAATGTCTGACCAATGGACCACCGGATAACCCCATGCTAACTCGGTCACGCGTTGCAAATATGTTTATGACGTTTCCCTTTGCCTTTAACCTCGTGTGTCCCTTCTTCTCGTTCTCTCGCCGCGCGCTCGCTTTGGTACGCACTCATTTCTTCATCTATTAATCATTGCATTTGAATCTAACCGAATCTTGGTCATGGTCTAATAATTCACGAAAGTCACGCGTCGACCCTCCCCCCGGAAATTACGTTATTCTGCACTTTCATTTTCACTTTTTTATTTTTATTTTTTTTTTATTTTATTTTTTTTCGTTGCCATTGGCGTTGGTACGAGTTTGTGTATAAAACATTATATGGTTTGTTGCTCCGTCGACGTTTGTATAGAAACGCTTCACACAGGGTGTCTTTACACCCTCGCAATCTATTGTAGGTCGTATAGGTAGTTTTATCGGTGTTGGACACTTCACCGGCTGGTCCGCTCATGCCGAGAGTTATTATCGCCATAAATAGGAGACGCGAAGCACAGAATAGCCGAGTTTTAGCGTCGAGTCTCTCGTAGAATCCATCTTGGAAGAGCGAGGGTAAAAAGAGTGTCTCCTCGAAGCGAGAGCCTATCTTTCCACTCGAGTATATGGTCTCGCTTTTATTTATTTTGTCTCTTCCTCGAGCTTATTTATTTTAAGAGTGATGACGAAAAATCCTTCTGCGGTACGCGAACTGCTGGGCTCGTGAGGAAAAAGAAAGATCGAGGGAGAATGATAGTCGATACCAATTTGCCGTGCAGTCCAAACAAACTTCGCGATACGTCCGGAAAGATTTTTCATTTATGGAGATTAAAAAAAGTCATTTTCCAAAAAAAAGACGATTTCTTCGATTCGATCGGTAAAATGAAATAAATGTTTGCAGTTTCTGAAATGAATTTTTCATGCAAATCTGGAGATGAGTGACGACACAAATCTTTCTGCAGATTTGCACTGCTCTATATATCGTCCTCGAAAAATCACAGTCTCGTGTGAGTAGAGAAATAAGCGAAAGCTCGTAATTATCATCTGGGGTTCTAGAGCATATGGGATTCAAAGCGTAACAGCAGATAAAATTTCAATATTGCAAAACGTCGTGAAGCGTGGCCCTGAGATGAGGAAACCGGGTATGCAGTTCATCTCGCTTCCGCCACAGGTATACACGTCCTTCTTCGCCTTCTCTCTTTCAAGCTCCTGCTCTCCTTCATACACACATACAAACCTCCACACACGCATGAACATGGATATGTATGTACGAAAGCTTTCCTTACAGTGGCGTAGCTGCTGCTGTGAGCTTAGCCTCGTTCCTCCCTCTTTCCACTTCCATTTCCGCTTATACCGCTTCTCCATCGCCCTCTCTCTCTCTCCCTGTGCCTCTTTCCTCTCAGTCTCTCATTTCGTTCTTTGCGAGCAGCTGACTACCGCGGAAATGAAAATAGGAGCACCTCGAACGCATCGAGTGTGCAAGAGGTTCCTCGTCTTCTCGTCGTGGACCAAACTCGCCTCCTCTTCTCCTCCCTCTCTCTCTCTCTCTCTTTCTCGTCTTCTTTCTGACATCATCCCTTGCTACGTCTTACAACCGTAACATATACATCTATGCATGGCAATATCATATGCTCTCTCCTTTTCCATGCAACGAGAATGTGGCTCCTCTCGCCTCATTGCGGATGCAGCAATGCGAGGTCGCTTATAACCACCTTAAGCTTCACGTGAAATATTAAAGCACACCGTTATACCGCACCCAGGTATATAAAATATATATAAACATATATAGGTGTACATTGTGGGCAACGTTTTATCCTCAACTCCAGAGTTTCATCCAGGAGGCTTCTCGCACTCGCAACTCGTCGACCTCCTTGTAAACCGAGTTTTCTTGTGTGTGAGCTTTATCAGAGAAGTCTCGGCAAAGATCAGAAGACTTGACCTCCTCTACATCCTGCGACTTACCTAATTCGCGTGTCCTCATTTTTATTGCGCGAATTTTCAACAAATTTATGGTAAAATGGAATTTTTTCAAGTTTGTTTAGAAATCTTCTTCGCAATTCCTTTTCCTTGCAACTTGTGAGAGAATCGCGTTGCTTATTGGCATTTTATCCATTTGAGATTCAAGGACCTCGATCATCGTCATTATTGACGAAGAATTTGTTGTTTTTTTCGAGAATGTCGAATAATTTTTCAATTCCGACGTCCGTAATGGATAATATGCAGGATTTTTCTTTCGTTCTTTCTTCAACACTCCACTTTCGTACTCGCACTCATCTCTTTGTATTCCTGGGAGTTTCGACACCTGCTGGTAATACCTCGGAACGTGAAAAAGGGGGAAGAAAAAAAATGTATAATAAGTCTGGAAAACTGGCGTGAACTCGATGGGGGATATCGATAAGTACGTCTGCGTATGTATATTTATGAATACATGTATACGCACAAAAGCTTCCACCCTCCATGTTCACCTCCGAGTAATGCGATCGATATATTATATCGGCGAGTCCCTCGCCTACTCTCCCTCCCTCTCTCTCTGTCTGCTTTTCTCTCTTTCTCAGCACTACTTTTCTCCCACACTTTGTGGAGATAAGGTGAAGCATGGAGGAGAAGTGTAGAACGACTCAAGGTGGAAAGAGCTTGACGATGATAAATAACGCTCATTTTAACTTTGTACCGGTTGGTAAGAGGATATACAAATGAAGGTCTCTCACGCGATCATGATAATGATTACACAGCACAACCGCGAAATTCACCGAGCTTTGAAAGAGAAAAAACGTCCCCTGCAAAAAAATGTATCCGTTTCCCTCGATTCGTCTGGTTCGTCGAACTTGAGTTTTTTCTTTTTTTTTTCGCCTGTAAATTAAGGTGAAATATTTGCTTCGCAGTGGAGACAAATGAGGCTGAAATTTGCACGAAAATTGTATGGCAAGTTTGATGGTTTTGTAGAGCGGACTTACTCTTACGTTTGCAAGTTTTTGGATATTCGAATTCTGGGAGGATTTTGTTATCGTTTTTCGAAAAATTCAACTTACCATCTGCTCGGAATGATACGTTTGTTTTTTTTTTTGTGGGATTTTTATGCGACGATTTTGCTAGCCATTTCATAGACGAAATTGGTTATTTAACCGCGATTCTCTTACTAAATCGTAAGTATCACTTTTCGGAGCGTAGGGAAATTGGATTTTGTAGCCTCGATCGTAATTTAGTGGTTTATGAGTTTCGTGTGTATTTCTCGCTCGACTTTTACAATCTTTCCGTGAGATTGCTACTTTTCCCTCCCTTTTTACAGCCACCGGTCTCGAGAGGGTAATTCCTTTGGATTTTCCAGATGCACTTTGGGCAATTCGATCTCGTGCTATTGAAAAAAAAAAGGCCGGAACGCACTTTTAGGGGGACAATGGGAGTACGAAATTCTGTGCAGAATTATAATTGTTCTGATGATTTCTGTTTTTATTTCGATAGTCGTCGAAATGACTTTTTCCAATAATCAAATTCATCAATCTAATGGCCGCTGATTATGCGGTTTCCGTAGAATTTTCGAACAATTAATTCAGCAATTGAATAAAAAGATTTTCGTACTTTGCTGGAACAAAATTGTCAAACGTTATCGAGAGCTCGAGGAAAAAGCGATGAAAAACATATAAAAAGTGAGACGAATTGAATAAATGATTATTTAAATGGTAGATGGTAAATGAGAGCCAAAAAGATTAGGAGTGCGACGCCCGGCCAAGGCTCTTAGTCTCTTCGTATTTCCTTTCCCTAGAGGGCAGCGAAGAGTCGAGAGCAGAGAGTCGCGAAGGGACGATTATACAAACTGGAGCGTTTATATACGATTAGCTATCGTGCCCTCTCGTAGCAGAAGGGTCGTTCTCACTTCATCAAAGAGAAAGCTCTCGCTTTATTTTATCTTTTGCTCTTCCTCTCTGCTGTCATTTTCCCTCCCCCCTCCCTTTTTTGTAAATTCTTGCAAAAGAAGCAACGCAAGCACGTGGCACATTCCCGGGAGGTATATTACGGAAATGTCTTGTGGGTCCCCTGCTGCAGCTCTCTCGCAATCTGGGCGCGTCCCGATGAGGAAACTCCGACTCAGGGGAAACCCGATGAGAAAAAATTCTCTTCAACACCGTCTTAGAGGCATATCAAAAGGAATCCGTTTAATATTAAATCCGTTGATAAGAATCTTTTGCGCGTCTATAGGAGAAATTCTGCAGGCGCATGATGCCATACCGCTGCTCCTGCTTCTCCTCGCGCGCGATCTTCGCCCATCTTTCCCATCTTATCAAAGTTCAAAGGCTCTTGACAAGCCCTTGGCAGTTTTGTTTTCTTGTCTCCGTGCTCATCCGATGTTTCTTGTCCCTATTAAAATGGCACGCCGCGATCTTTCTTTCTTTTCCCTCTGCTCCGTCTCACAGACTGTCGCGCTCTCCGCGCCCGCTCTTTTTCCACTAATTACTACGTGACGCGACGTCCCTCTAAAGTCCGCTCGTTTCTTAAGCCATAATAATATTCACGTTAATATCCCGGGAGTTAACTTCCGGCAAAGTCGCTCGTCTTTCAAAGGCAAATAAAAACGCCTCCTTTGCTACCTTGTAAATATTTCTAATATGAATAGTCGCGTTAATGAAAATCCTTTCCTCGCTCCTTGTTTTTTTTTTTTTTTTTTTNAAAAGGTGCCGAGAATTATGGGAGTCTCTCAATGAGAAGAATTGAAAATTTTATCATCTTTTAATAAATTTACACATCCGAATGCATTTTCTTCGAAATCTGCGAATCTTATCGGCCGTTTGGCCTTTTCCAGCGGAAATTTAATGCCATCGACGAAATTATGGGGAATTTATAAAAAGAATAAACTTTTCATGCATTCGTCACATTATAACGAAGAAAAAACAACTACAATTTCGTCGCTGCAGTCGCGCCGGTAATTTTGCATCTTATTCTTAATATTTGATCCGTTCTCTGCGCTGCTGCTGCTGTGCATTCGGAGTCGAATTATTTCACTGCGGGTCTGCAACTCTGAAGAAGATTCGAAGGATAATTTGACGAGTCGTGATATAGATTCAATTTGTAGGAAATAAATGGGGAAACGAGATTCGTCTCGTACAGACGATTCTCCAAAAACTTGAACGTATATATATATATTTTTCGCGACGATTGTTATTTCAATCCTTTTGCCTCTTTCCGCGCCCCGTCTCTTTCTCTTCCTTGTTGCCGCGGCGTTGTCGTCATCTCGTTTCCGCCAATTTTCTGCTACATCACCCTTTGGAATTTCACCGCGCCGCGTCTTGGCGAATATCTCGCGCCCGAGAGCGACAGTAATTTTAGTCCCGATTAACGTCGATCGATCGTGATACAGTATAGATGAAAACTGTAGAGTACGAACCAACCTACACCCTTCGATATTGCTACGGAAATTGTTCGCTCCGCGATCTACAAGCCGGGGATAGTAAACGCTGAAATGGGAGAAAGAGAGCGAGATACATTCCGACGACATTCTCGTTGATTAAATAAAACGTGTCTGATATTCTTGATTTAATTTAAAGTGGTATATGGCCAACTCCGCGGGCAACCGTGACGAGAAATGGAAGAGCCGAGCGCGGTAGATTCGACCCTCGCCACTTTTTTTCCTCGAGCTTTTTCAAGCCGCGAGAGATTTCCGCGTCAACGAATACATTTTCAATGTTTTCCTTCGCGCAGCTTTCGTGATGGGAATTTAAGCAGCGAAAATAAGGAATGACGCGTAACAAATCAAAAATTCCACATGTTTCCTCATCTTTGCTAAAAAATAATGCATTTTGCCAACACTCTGCTTCGGGAGTGTCCGAAATGAAAAAAAAGAACGCGAGAACACGCGACGTCCACCCTCGCGATCCCATTCCGTCTCTCTTTCGTTTTCTGCGCGCGCGTGTGTGTGTATGTGTGTAAAAAAAGGACGGGAAAAACTTGTGACGTCTAGGAAAATCGAGGCTTCGTTTTGTTTCGCTAGATTGATGATCGAGGAATCGCAAGGCGAGTTGCTCCGTTTTTTCTTTTTTCCATTTTTTTTGCCACATCCGTCGAAGCCAACTCGACGCAGCTATTATTGGTTTTTACTCGTGCTCCTCTTCTCCATTGTCTAGTGTGCGGATAACTGCCGCAAAAAGAGATTCATCCGCGACTTCATCCCGCTCGTTTTATACGCGTTGGGAAAATATCGCGAGTCTCACAAGAAATTCCGGCAAGAGACACTGAATTTATCTTTGAGGTTGATTTCTGTCTGATTTTCTTTTTCAATCATTTCTTAGCTGCTTCACACATTTTCTCGAAAATACATTCTTCGATATTGAATAGAAAAGATTGCGGATTTTATTTTTTCGCTAAAAGGAAAATGTATTTGGTGAAGATCCGCTCCGTGGTGTTCGCAGGGCAGAGTCCATTATGAGGAAAGAAAAAAATTGGGTGCGATGAGAGGAAATGGAATAGGAAACAAGGGCAAAAGTGCTAAACAGAATGATGCGATTAGTGTTGACGCGAATTTGGAGTAGGAATGCGTGTTGGCAGGAAAATGGGGAGGCAAAGGAGCAGCTACAAGGTGAAAATTTGCAAAATAGACAGAAACTGGGTTTTCGTGAGAGCAGCAGCAGGGAGTTGAAAATGGAACGAGAGGCCAAACGTTGTTTTCTCTAATTTGACGAAACTCCGGAGCCCATACTCGTCCATGTATGTCCAGGATATTCATTCCTCTCGCTTTCTCCTCCACTCGCTCGCGTATCTCGGTTTTTCATCCTGCTCTCTTCTCTGCCTTCTCACACATTCCAAAATGGGGAGGGGACGGGCGGCGCGAACTGTTGCCCAAATTCCGAGAGTTGTGGTTAACTCCCAAGTCCTATAAACAGTATTTAGTGATGTGCGAAAGCCAGTTAATCCGAGAGAGTGCCAGACTCAATTTGCCCTCTTAACTCGCGATGATGCAACTGCCAACGAATTTATCCGCCAGAATTTTATTGGATTGTCAGAAACTTTCTGTATCCAGCAAACTACTTTCCGAGTGCTCTGTCCGAGTTCCCTTTGCAAAAAGAAAACAAAAATTCAATCCCTTTCAAATAGTTTCAATGATTTCAACAATTTTTCATTATTTTATAATCGATGCGATTGAAAAATCATAATCGTCAATTTTTTCGCATAATTCAGCTGGAAATTTCAAGCTCCTTGGCCCGGCCGTGACTCCTCGCAGTCGTAAGAATGAAAAAGGCCAACGAAACTGGAACGATGCTGCAAATTTCGACGAAATTTTCCAACTATAAAACTCGGTCAACTTTCCCAAATTTTGTGGATAAGCGTGCGGAAGCTTTTACCTCATATACAACAGTTTTATCCGTAATCTATAAATATAGACATATGTGTATACAGTTTGCCAAATACCCGTACGCGCTCGTAGAGAGCAGGGCTCGAACCAACGATGAGTTAGCAACTCTTCTTTCATACGAGGTAAACTTTTTGAGCCCCGTTCTTCTTGTTGAGAGATATCTACTACGAGAGATATCCGGTTACCTGAAACGAGATTTGTCTCGAGTAGAAAATCTGTACGAAATTTTCTTCTCCCTGTAAATCCTGCTATTAAGGGCGTAGGAAAGTTCTTTGCTATGAATTCGATGATGTTCACTCTGATCTTCCTTTTGTACTTTCCCAATACTTCGCATTCTTTCGACACTTGATTTTTACTCGAAGCAAAAATACGTTTTTTTTTTTTTTTAGATTAATCAGCGATACTGATTCGTTGGCAGTTTGGCATTCGCGGTTATTCATGGTTTTTATTAATCCATTAAAAAAGTCGAGACGTTTATCGGAGTAGTGAAACGCTCTCGTGTCGTTTGAAAGGCTGCTCGTAATAATTTGAGTAATCAAATGGGAGTTGGTGAATAATGTCTGGGCGCGTGGTGGTGTAACGTTGGCATGTACGCTTTTAATCATAGAGTAATCTTGTAGGGAATCTGGAAACATTTAGGGGGTTGATTCAGAGGTAAGCGACGAATTCAGCGATCGGGTTGAGTATTTCAAAATGTCCAATGTGCAAGTTGAATCGGTTCTGATGACTCTTGCTCTCTTGCTCCGTGCGTTCTCTCCGAGGGTGTGCTTTGGATCCGTCGACTCTCGTCTTGTTATACACGGTTCGTAATATATAATGGATTTTTGGTCGGAAACGGCGTGGCGACCGTACATCATGAGGAGAGGG
>JBAJMU010000004.1:13844800-13886820 GCA_037952995.1 Hyposoter didymator | reverse complement strand
CTCTTTATATAAAAAAAATGGAAAAAAAAAACATTGCCGCGATGTATTTTACCACTGCTGTAGATTCGCGGGACAAGATACTCTTGAGGTATTCCGCTACCTGTACAAAAAGTTGTAATTAAAATTACGCTATCACTCACATTTCGGCCGGCCTGCGAACCGGGAACTAACAATTTCGTTTTTTTTTATTTTTTTTCATTTACCTGGAACAATAATGATAAGATGTTCGTGCAACAGCCAAATTACGAGAAAAGATTTAATCGGTTATGAGGAGGGGGGATTGACTCGCTCAATTAACCTGGAAATTTGACGCGCGACGTTTTATTCTTAAGAATAACGTCGAGTGGTAAAGAGAATTCACACTCGTCGTGGCAATAATTTTTCTTCGCCAAGTCTTGGTCTGGTACATTGGATGTTTCGCCACAACATCAGCCACACCACATAATCGGCCACAGAGCAGGCTTATAGTAGCTCGAGAGCTTCGAGGTCGTTGGAACTTGCGCACGAAATACTTTCGGCTTGGAATGTTGTCCGCGGTGGTTAGCGTTCGATAAATTCCAGTCCAAGGACTCTCTCTCTCTCTCTTCTTCATTCTCTTGAGATGCTGTTAGTTCACGATCTCGCTTGGACCACTGCACTCCCCTCAAAGTACCCGCGTTCCGAGCTCAAGATAATTTAGATTCTCGGAGGGTGATTTAGCTCGTTTTTATTGGCTGCTATGCCGTCGCAACCCCTTGGGATTTAGCGCGACAGCGACGGCTTAGCAATTCGGTGCATCCGTTAACGCGCATTGCAGTACACACGTAACTATTTCTTTCTCAAGATTCAACACTTTTCTGCTTCTACCGATTCTACTCCAGATTTTCGTAACTTTGGCTCGAGCTCAAAACTCGTCATCGACTGCGAAACGCTTTTTCAACAATTCACACGATATTATTATCGCCGCATTGCTCTAAAGAATTAGACTAAAAACCTTGCTCGTTAAACTTTCTGCTACAACGAACCGAAGAGCTCTGACGACGAGCAAGCAGCTCGGACGAAAATGACTGTGAATTTTCCTGCTCAATCAGACCTTTCGCAACTGAACACACCGAGATGAAAGCCTGCAAATTCCCATGAGACTCCTCGTTTTTCTCAATTTTATCTTTACTCTGTACTTTCCATCGGGTAACGCTAATTTCCGACGAATTATATCCCTCGCAATGTACGTGAACCGCATGAATTTCTCGGACGATTACTCCATCTCCCTCTTTCACACTATGCACTGCACCAGAGAGACTAACCTTACAATACGTGACTTTCTATGATGCATAAAGTCGCCGATATATCTGTATCGAATAGTGAGGAATCGTGAAAAATCTTCTATGCAAGATAAGCGTTCGTGTACAGCACGGAATAGAGCCATTCGTATACAGGGTGTCCCTCTCGATTGCCAATCATTTTTTTAATAAACTTGAGAATTTACAGTCTCGAGTGTTCACGAAGAAATTAAGGACGATGTTTTCGTTTTCACTTTTCCTAATAAACAAAATGCTTTGCGAGCCCAAGTTCATTCAAAAAATTTGTTACAAATTTACTAAAAAAAAACAATTTTTATACAATAAACAAAATTTCGAAAAAATTTTACGATCTATTTGTTTTGAAAAACTGAATAAAGCTTCTTCAATGTTACGTAAAAATGTATGCAAAGTTTTAGAGACTTCACCATTTATAAATCGAAATATTTAATGTTGAAAATTGCAACTTTTAACACACGCTCTTATGAGAAACTACTGAAAATAGTGATTTTTATAAATAAATATCTCGACTCATGGTGGAGCCTCTTAATTTAGTGTGATGCAAATTTAGAGGAATTCTATAAATAAATAATTTGATTTTCAATTGAAAAGTTTATTTTACACGTTTAGGGTTGATGCTCTGGAATTTTAGCATTATTATAAATTTTGAGTGGTTGAATTTTTCCAGAAACTCTCAAGTCCTCGGGACAGAGTTTGCGTGCAAAACGGAATGAAACTTTTTGTCGGAGACTCGAGTTTGGAAGTTGAATTTGAACGGATAACCGTGGATGACAGGGCACCCTGTATATTCGGAGCTGGCGATATACACAGATAAATACGTTGCGAATAAAATACACAGATAGGTGTATAGGTGTGTAAGTGTGTATTTAGCCGTAGGGTGTAATCGAAACCCCACCCATTGCTCGGGCAAGTTCTGAATGGTAGAGGTATAGAGGGTTTCGAACTGTCGCACTGTGGCCAAAGTGTACGAGACTTGGAGGAGCTTCACGATATCCAACCACCAAATAGGCGTGTATGTTTCTCGAGCTATTGCACTCCTCCAGCTACTTGGCTCTGTTCGTTCTATACCTTCGGTCTCTGTGAGTTATGGAATAATTATGAGCATCTCCGTGCGGTAATGCAACGGTGGAGCCAGGTGTGCAATGATTAGTGGGGTTGGCTGAGGTTCAGGTCGTGTTGGGCTTCGCTCAGTACTACGGTATCGAAGGGGTTGAAGAAACTGGGGAAGGGAAGGGGAGAGACAAAGAGAGAAAGAATGCGAGGAAAGAAAAGAGAGAAGGGTGCGTCCGTTGCAAAATGTTCATGTGAGAACCTTCGTCTCTTGATCCCTCCCCTTTCCCCAGTTCGCAACCCTCTTTATACGAGAAACTATATAAACCCTGCCCACCTTCTCGTTCACCAATAAGAAAAGCCAAGGACCCCAGGGCATGGGAAGGGGAGAAATAATTGTCGGGACGCGTGACTTTCATACCAAGTGTATCGAAATCTCTCTCGCTTTTTCCTCTGCTTTCGTCTCTCCTCTTATTTCTTAGGAGGAGGAGAAGGGAAGCGAGGATCACCGCAATGCACCCATAAACTTAATACTCTGTTGGCGAGCCCGGAACTCTCTCTCTCTCTTTCTCTCTCACTCTACGATGGCTTTCAACCCCTCCCTCGAACCTTCCCGACCATAGCCCATCCAACCCTCGTATCCGCCATAGCCACAGTTACCCCGGCACGATTGAGCCTTTGTAGTGCACTTGTGAACTATTACCGGTACTCCGACACTTCAGACCATATTCCATATGGGTATACTGTACCTAATTCTGTTGCGATATAACGGATCGTACCCCGAGTTGTCTTTATCCAATCTCTGTACATACGCGAGCTTTATGAAGCTCGTACGTGTATTTCGTAATTTCTTATCAATTTCAACTCCATCGATCGGAAACTTTGTTTTTAGAAAATTCGTACAATACCAAACCCCGAAGTTTTTTCGTTGGCACTAGAAGTATCGGTAGTTACTAGAAATTCTGGCAGCTGTTAGAATTAACATTGAACGACATTTTTCATTCTTTCGTGTTACAATTGTTTGTCTACTTTTTGATTTTCAACGAGGACTGTAAACCCTCTGCAGAGATTGGTAGGAAATAGAGTGCCGGTGAGCACAGTCTGTGTCGATCGTCCAGATTTTCAATCTCGACTAATGATGCTACGAGAATTGTTGGGAAAAGAAAACAAGAACAAATGGGACGACGAAGAGGTATTGCGATTGGAACTAAATGAAAGAATGACGTTCGTACGTCACAGTCATGATTTATATATGAATGCACTTTGGATGATGCTTTTCGTTTCCTCGAAAGAGTTCGACGATCCTCAACCTTTACGATAGACAAGTCTCCAGCTATTCGATGGTGGAAAATTGGTTTTTTTTTTCTACAATCGCTCAATCAGCTGCTCGATAAAGAAAAAAGGATAACGACGGTCCATGATTCTGTTTGTGAATGGGAATTTTTTTTTTTTAGCGTAACAAATGTCAAAGAATGCACAAAAGCTTGATACAGAATTTAGCATGTATGATAATAATGTTTCACATAATTTAACGGCGAGCTGGATTTGCATACGTCATACCCAGAAAGAGCCTTTTCCTAGAGAGCTCTCTCCCTCCTTTCACTTTGAGCACGTCAACGCAAACGACTACGTTGTGCTTCCGTTTCTTAGTCCTGCCAGCAGTGGAAGGATCATGAGAAGGAAAATGGAAGAGGGGTGTGTGAGGGAGCGAGAGAGACAAGTCCGGGGATGTAGGAAGAGAGCAAGAACTCTTGCGCTAACTCTCGACGCCAGTAAGACGCTTGGAAATGTATAGCTAAATAGCTGCGTTGACTCTCTTTCGTGGGAGTAACCAGAGTTGGAATTGTGTTCCCGAATATAGCGCTGGCTTTCACTTCCTCTTCGCTTCTGCTTTCCTCCGTAATTTCCCTCTCTTGCTCTTTCTCTCATTTCTCCAGGTAATCCGACTGCCGCATGCTCTTTCTTCGTGTACGTCACAGGCTTCCTCCTCTTTCCTTTCCATTCCATTCATCCCCTGCTGCCATATTTTATTGTCCAATTGTGGTATCACTTGGTAAACTTTTCGAGTCCCCTCGTTGTCGAGTTGAAAATAATTAAAATATCCTAGAAAATTCCTCGCGACGACGCGAAGAAATCCAACTCATCGATGTAAAAGTCATCGGGGTGGCAGGCAGCTCGGAATTTTTTCGAATTCAGAAAAACCACCGACTCTCGAGTCCGTCTTGCTGGGGATTTTGAGCCCCGCGGTAATGTGACACGAGGACTAAAGAGTTGGTGCGGAAAAGTGTGCAAGTTTCCTGATGCGGAAATTTGGCATCGTAAAAAAAGTGGCACATGAAAAAGTCAGAGGCTCGCGATTGGGAAACGATGGAGGAAAGTTTGCTGTTTCCACTTTGGAATATTGAGGTAAGGGAATGACGACATTCCGAAGGTTACTGAGTCGTCGGTAAGGGTCGAGCTTAAAAATTCACATTTTTCCAAACCGTTACTCGTTTTTCGCTTTTACAACTGCAAGATTGTGTCTCAGTTTTATCGGTGGCAAGTTTGCTTTTTCCTCAGGATCGTAACGTTCCTCTCAAGGACGGGACCGTAGGCAAACGAGAGAAGATTTGCGTGCTTCGTAAAACTCCTCGAGCTCACTTCTTGCCAAAAATGGCGATCGGAACCAATTCTTGGTTAGAGGATGTTCGTGGCTTTATGGACGAAAATCTTGGGAATATTTTCCAACCACGAGTCTTTACTTCCGTTGAAAAAATATATGGGGCAGTGCAAAGCTTTGGGATTCTTCATTTTCAATGTAGGCGAGAGGGTAGTGAGCTCAATCCGCTCATCCGCATGTGACAGCCTCATGATAAAAATCCCGAAGGAAAAAAAAAAAAAATTTGAAGCTCTGGGATGCTTTCGAATTCGATGATTTTTCTTTCTCCATGTAGCAGGCAAATGAAAAGGAAAAAATTGGAGAAAAGTATATAACGGAGACGCGAAACCTTGATTTATATTTTTTTTGTGCAGTAAAAAAATGTGAGAAAAAATTATAATTTACGTTCACACCTTTGCAGACCCCTTAATACCATCGATACTGTAATGCACGATTACGTGTTAGTACTTTTGACGGACCGTCTACCCGCTCGTACTTTTCTTACTTTTTTCTCTTTTTTCCCCTTTATCTCTCTCTCTCTCTCTCTTTTCCCACAACTCCCGCCTTATATTCTATAATCCTCTTTTTTTCTTTTTCTTTTTTTTTTCCATTTTTTTTCTCTCTTTACGTAACTCTCTTCTGCCCCAAGACAACCACTTACAGAAACGATTCCCCGTAAGTGGATAATGAGAAATCGTTAAACTGGTTTCTAGCCGTGGCTGCCGCTGCTGCTAGCGATCGCTGGAAGTAAAACGCAGGCAAAAGTGCCGACCTGGGCTCGATCTCAGTGCGAAATCGACACCCGCCCCATCGTACGCGATAGCTCACGTGAAAGATGCGCAAAATTTTTACTCCTCACTCTCTCTCTCTCTCTCTTTCGTTCGTCTTTCTTTTTTTATCGTTTTTCTTTTGTTCCTTCCCTCACTGTTTCCCATCGTCGTTGCCCGGAGGCAGTGCACTCCTCACCGTCAAAAAGCCAATGAAAAAAGATAATAAAACGTGTGAGACGAGCTGATTTAGCAGAACGACGAATAAAGAACAAGGTAGCGATTTACTCGTGTCCTGGTATAAGAGCAACTTTGTTGAAACGCGTAGGATCGTTAATTTTGTTAACTGGACAATTGGATGATTTATTGAATCGTTATTGGGATATTTGGATGAATTGTACGATCGTTTACATTTAAAGAGTGTCACATCATTATTTACCTCATAAAGGACAATCTTTCGATCCACTGTTTGCATTCTTGTTATTTTTAGATTCATCTCCCTATAGAGTCTTAATTGGACCGTTGGTAATTATTTTTCTGGGTGGCAAATCAATTTGTGCTTATCTAATTCCTTTTTTTTCCATATTTCATCATCATTTTTTTAATGCACATTTTGCATACTGACGTTAGTCATGGACCCACCCACGCCATCGTAAAATCTCGTACGAGTGGTGCATATCGCGAAGCATGTAACTATAATTGTGTGACTTGTGCGGATATGGGCTCTTTGTCCTTCTCTCTCACTCTCTCGTCTCTGTGGCTTTAGTTACAAGCGTGAATAAGTCACGGTGTGGTAGACGCGATTTCGCGAAGTACCGGAAAATAATACACCCAACTTCTCTTCGTATCTTTCATGAATTTTTTTTCATCCTCATTTTTAATATTTTTTTTTCTTCGCGATTCTCTCTCCGTCACGTACAGCGAGTGTCAAAAGTTGAGCCTGCTATTCGCACGATAATTAGATCGCTAAATTTCCGCGGAAATGATCCGTGGGAATGTTCCGTTCGCTTATCGCAAATGAAGCGATAAGAAACGAACAATTCTCCACGCATCAATATGCCAGAGCGAGTGTGCTCGTTGGCATTTTGCTGGGTGACTGTGTATTGTTCAGCTCGAGTATAAATTTCACTCCAGCCTGTATGTAAAGTTACATTTACAGAGGTAGAAACACGAAGGGCAACGCACCCGCACATTCATCGTGCACTGTGCATAGATTACACAGCAACCGCACGAGCACGCTCTCGCGGGAGTGTCTCGTCGTTAACGAGCACCTACGCGCGCACTTCTAATGCGACACCCTTAAACCAAAGTTACGGTCTTTGCCGTGGGGAGCGTGATGCCAGTCTAAGAATCTTGCAAATCATATTATCACTGCTCCACCGAATCCCATAACAACAACAACAACAACGACGACAAAAAATCAATAAACTCTTCTTCTTTCTCACTCTACGACTTTAATGTTCTTTAAACAGTTTTTATTCGTCGGAACAAATTCACATTCAGTAGAAAGCTCGTCAAGCCCACTAATCAATCATGTTTTACAATTTCCTTATATAATCGCGGTGGAAACAATTTTGAGAACCCACCGAATGAACTCTGTTAAGGAATCAAATTAAATAAATAAACAAATAAATAAATAAATAAATAAATAAATAAATAAATAAATAAATAAGTAAATAAATAAGTAAATAAATGAATAAATAAATAAATGAATAAATGAATAAAGGAGTAAATAAATAAATAAATAAATAAATAAATAAATAAATGAATAAATAAATAAATAAATAAATAAATAAATAAATTAGTAAATAAATGAATAAATGAATAAATAAAGAAATAAGTAAATAAATGAATAAATGAATAAATAAACAAATAAGTAAATAAATGAATAAATGAATAAATGAATAAAAAAAAAAAAATAAATAATTAAAAAATAAATAAATAAATCAAAAAAGATGAATAATGAATGAACAAATAAATAAATAGATAATTAAAAAATTAAATAAATAAATCAAAAAAGATGAGAAATAAAAAATAAATAAATAAAAATGAAGTAATCGAAGGAATGAGTAGCTCAGTTTGTCGAGAAAATGTACTTTTCGGGTACTGCGTTGCTAATAATTTCGGGCACTGCTTTTGTACATAAAGTAAATCTTTCAAATTATTTATATCGCCATTCGTATTCACCGGGTTATAATTATTATTATACTAACACTGGAGGAGGTTTGAAATTTTCAACGTTGCGTCAATACTCTGAGAATAAAATGCGAGCCGGATAAAAATAATGTGAAACAAAAAAATGAATAAAAAAAACAAAGCCGAAGGTAACAATGAACTGTCCCATATGCATTCCCGAAATGTTGAGCTCGCGCATACTTCTCGTCTCTGCTTGTCCCTCTTTCTTTCTCTCACTCTTTTTCTCTCTTTATATTTTTTCATTCCGTGCGCCTCTCGCACACGTATCTCACGTTTTCTCTTTCACACCATTCAGCGCACAGTCTCTCGTTTGTACGAGAGCTCTCACGCACACCTCTGCACGCCTCCTCTCAGTAAATGTATTTCTATATCGTGTGTATGTGCTTTCCGCTCTCTGTCTCCCTCTTCGTTCTTTTGTGAAGCTTCGCGCTCTCGCCACGTCTCGGGAATATACCGCTTGACGGGGGTTGCTGCTCCAAGCTTCGCACGCGTTTTACATGACTGCATATAGAATTTTCCCCCTTGCACAAACTTGTGCATATGCACACGCTCCGATCGCGGTGGGAATTTGGCCCACTGAATCGATCTATTCGTTGATTAAATCGTCAGGACTGAATTTACCAAAAAACTTCGACACGACACGAAAAAATGATTCACAAACGAAATTTTCTTGACTTACTACATTTTTTTCTGATTATTTTTCACACTTTTGGCAAAATCCCTGCTAATCAAAACTAACGACACGCGCAGAAAAAACATAATTATCGAATTTTCATTGCAACGTCGGCCGGAAGCAGTGCAGGCCAAAGCTGCAAATTTATTTGCTGGTCCAAATGTGCACCTCAATTACGCGAAGCTCTACGCCGAATGAAACGAGACGGGATTTTCGGCCCTGAGCTACGGACACGAACGACCAGATGCGACATCCTCTTGGGGGATCGCGCGGCGCGACCCCATAACGATTGCGTCAATTACGCAAAATATTGTCATTTCTTGCTTCTCTCCAGCTTTTCTATTATTTATTGATTGAGCATTTCATAATAAATTCGAAAACATGATTTCACGTCCCAACGGAATACAATTCGTCTTATCGTAGTATTTCGACCATACGAATTTAGAGTTTGTCGAAATATCATGGGAAATTGAACACGTGTACTAATTAATTTGTCGGAAGGACTGAAATAATGTGCCTGTGCCACGAGGCATTCCGAGTGCAACTTTCGTCTCAAAACTTTCACACACAATTTAATCTGTTTTTTTTTTCCCACAAGGAAGAAGCAGAAATTTCTCAATTTTACAGCAAAAGGAAAAATTCTCGAGCTCTCAAAAATTCTCAAATTCTTTCTGTCCCGGATAAAAATTTTCCAACAATAATTTCGCGCACCCATAAAAAAGGATCTAGTTGCCGGAAAAAAAAAGGTTTGACCCGAAATGCGTCGATCGCGTTTTGGAGGCAGCGACAATAAGAATTATTATTATTATTGACGAACAAATGAGATGCACATGATTTATGCATGCGATGCACAATGATATGCGTGCAATCGTCAGGTTTCGAAATACTACATTGAATAGCGTATAAATATAACGGATGGGTGTCTGTAGGCAGAGAGTGAGATGTGGCTCGTCAATTCCGGTAGATCAATGGTTAAATTATACACCGGTAGTCCCGTATGATTGCGAAGCTTGTATAACATAAGCCAGAGCAGCAGGGAAGTGCATCAGTGCAAGTGTTCGACGGTGATATGATTGTGTTGATATGCTATATATATATTTATGTAGATATCTCTCCCTTGAGCTCTCATACAGATATAGAAGATGTATACGAAATGAAACGCCTCGCGCTTTCCAACACTCATAGTCCACCCCTCGAGATTCGTTTTCCCTGTCCGACGAATTATGCGAAACTAGTTCCTGAGGGTAGTTTCCAATTTGCGCTCGGAGGCTGGCCCGATACGGGATCGAATCTCGATTAATTTCTGCTCAGCCCGCAAGCTCCCTTTTCGCTTCGAGAGACTATACATGTGTATAGACACGAGTATATAGAGATACAGCACGTGTTTAGAAGTCTTCTGAGCATTCGCGGAGCTTTTCCGATCTCTGTGTATGATACATGTCCGTCCAATCGACATTGAAATTCCGAGTCGGAGAATCACATCGACCGGTCATGTATGCAATACGCTATCGAGTCTTTCTCTCTACTTTTTATTAACATACCAGCAACACTCGTACGAACATGAACACACACATTCGTGTTTAGTTTAATCGGAAAAAAGAATCTCAGCTTGTCCTCTGCAAATCTAACCTTCCGAGTGAATCCTGTCGCGAAAATAAAAAGCTCGGAAACGAAGCGCTTGGGGGGGAGAGAGCGAGAGAACTGGAGGATTCTGATTTGACAAAAACTCATTGATATTCTCGGATTCGATCCAATTCTGATTCCATGATGAAGCGAAACATCTGCCAATTATAGCTGTTTGAGAGAGAGTTGCAAGTATCGATATGAATGGCGAGGATTTTGAGGAGGGAAGATACGTATAGAGTTGGAGGTATATGTGATGGTCGGTGGTGGAAGGCTGAACGAGCGAACGGCCAGAGTTTGGACGGAAAGTCTTGTTTTAGCCAGTCTGCAGGAGGCGTAACCGTCAATTTGCATCCTCGCAATTAACATTCGACTATAGAAGCCAAAACGAGCTTCTCCTCCTGCTCTTCGCTCCTCCGTGTTCCACGAGAGAAATCTCGTAGCTGAATGAGGAAACGATGGAAAGATGATTATGTTGCAGCTCCTCCACGTCGTGCACGTTTCCAACGAAAATGCCAGAGGAGAGGAAAATTATCACTAATAGCAAAAACGTAGATGCTGTTACACAGGCTATTTCCAAATCGAATTAACATACCGCAATCGATGAGTCAGGAGATTTCAACCATGATGCTGCGTCTTGTGTATTAAAATGCAACTGGCAAGTGATGGAAATGTTTAAAATAGTCTGGCGATCTAATAATTCGCTCATCGATGTCGATGTCAGTTGCTCAAACGTTAACAACATTTTGAAATTTGATGCAAGATGTCTGTTGCTCGTTCAGACGTGCGGTTACTGGCGAAAAGAAAGTATTATTCTTGATTACTTTGATCAGGGAGTTTCTGCTTTTGGAGCCAGGCCGTGGATAAGTGCTTCGAAGTCTGGGTGCTGGCTGGTTGACTGTGGACGAGGGTCAGTTGATTCGCGGGCTTGTTTAACGAGAGTGAGTTTCGGGGTTGAAGAGATTGGAGGCACATAGTTTTGGACTGGAACGTTGCCCTAATCGATTTGCCGGCTTGGCCCTTTTCCTCAATCTCTTTGGGCCTGCTAATTCGCTCCGGACGTTTATGTGAGTGTTGCGGAGGCCACATACAGGCGGATCAATCTTCGTTTGTCTGATGCTCATCACTCTCGAGTTTTGCACAAGTTTGGAGTGGGGNGGAGGCTCTGGTGTACTCGATCCCAAGTCTGTTGAATGGCTAACTGGTGAGTTTACCTTTCAATTAATCGGCTGACGTAGGAGGAGGAGGAGGAGGGAGAGAGAGAATCAGAGGGAAAAACAAAGGAAGAGAGCTGGGGCGCGTGCCCATCCAATACCAACCACTGGGCCATTATCCACTAGAGGAAATAATTGGAATCGCGTTAGTTGCTATACTCGATTCTGCTTACCCACTATCTCTTCAGCCAAAAACCCAACCCACTTTGCCCATTCCTGCATTTTACGCTGCACTTACACCAAGAAAAGCCATTAATCAATAATTTATTAATTCGTAGAAACTTTAATCAGCCTCGCTCTTGAAACCATTGACATCATCATTCCGTTGCATTGACTTTTATATTATTGATGATAGATAACGATTATTGGCTGGATTGTTTTAAGCTCTCCAACAAAATCTCTATTACTCTCGCTCCGGATCACATATATTCCGGCGATAATGGAAATGTCCTGTTGACGTAGCCTCCCTTCGCCCCCTTCTCACATTAAACGAGAGCGTATATAACGCTCATGAATATTACAACGAATATTACGCGGTTAATAACATAATTCGAGTGATGAATTATGACCACGTGGATAGCCTCGAAGTGAGAGAGAGCGAGAGAGAGAATGAGAGAAAGGATAACGAGAGATACGAAGCTTTTGGTTGCAGCATGGCTTTATCCTCGCTCAGGATTTATTTAGTTAATGGAACAATATACCATTCCAATCTCCAGCCGGATTACACGAGAATAGACATAAAAAATATTCGGCTTTCAACCAACTGCGCGTAGGCATAGATCGAACCTTGATTTTCCTGTCAAGAGCGCTTTACAAATGCAACACACGACGTCAAGAGTTCACTATTCAATTAGTTATCAAACTATCCCACGTACAGGGTGGCCAAAGTAACATCTTCGGAGTTTTAAATAAAAAACAAAAATTTCTGCTACTGTTTTATATCTGAGAATTCGATTAGGGAAATTTGCGAAGTACGTAACAGATTAATCATCAACTTTGCTGATAAATTGTTAATCGGAATCGGATTTGCTGGAAAAACATTAATTATCATTTGAATTGGAAACTTTTGGGGCTAGAACTTGAGACTCTATTGTTTCACATTCGATGTCGGACACACCGTGTACATTTAAAATAGTTCAGCAAACAGAATAATTGTTGGAGCAGGAAATTCGTAGAATTTGCTCGGGTAGAGAGACGAACGTGTATTTATCTGTGTGTTTTACGCGGGATGAGAGAATAGGCGTGTTTAGTGGCCGGATCACTGGCCGAAATGATCCATGAGCTGGTGGACAGAGTTGCGTAAAATCGTCGTCGTGACACGCAACGTTCATTAACTTGTTCGAGTGACTCGTTTATCTCGTAAAAGGATTGGAATTTGTAATTTTTCGCTTCGTTGCGATGAAAATACAGCTCGAGATAAATTATGAGGGAATTTTCTTCACTGTATTTACATTTTGTTTGCCAACGTGTCTGACCTCATTAGCCCTCGAAGCTTCGCTCAAGCCTCGACCTACGTAAAACGGAGCGAAGACACGGAGGAACGCGAACGTGTTGGCAATCTCGCTCGGTCCTCTCGATAAAGTTTGCCGAAGGATGAAATCCGATCCATAACCCGTGACTCGGCGCCGACTTATTAAGCTTGCATTAAACCTACGGAGCGTAATAAAATTTCGTGATAATTAAGACCGATCAATTACAGAGTTAATTACTGGTTGGTTGGTATATAGGCGAGAGATTCGAAGCGAGGGGAATATAAGTGAACGGTTTGCGCTACCGCAAATCCGGGCGCGACGATCCTCATCCCTTAACCCTTTATAATCCGATGCTGGCTTCGATCGTATCTCTCGACCGCGTCTGCCTTTTGTCAACTGCGGAATCGATTTATAGATGAAAAAAACGTGATACTGATTAATGGAAATTCGACAGGAGCGATAAGCGGAAAGGACGAGAGAAATAGACTTTGTAATTCCGGCAAATAGTCGGAGGAGCGATAGCGCCGAAATTTTATCGATTCATCTTCGAATAAGTAACGAAGACTCGGGGAAAAGGAGGCACTTGCAATATTTAATTTCAATAATATGAGCTCATCTTTGTAGCTGACGTTGATCGAAGAATTTAACAGATTCGAAGCGCGAGCGTCAGAAGCTCCGCGAGTTTTCATTAACGCGAGAAAAAAAAAAAAAAAGGTCTTTGTCTGATCGTTTGTGACACATCGCTGAGTTTTTGTTTCTTTTTGGATTCTCAGTACCTTTCAGGACTGCAGCCAAAGCTTTCTGTTGCGCCCGCCGCCGGGCTTTATCGTATATTTTAACGAAAAACTAGTATAAGAGTGGGAGAGAGATGAAAAGGATGACGCAGAGAGGGAAAGAAGAATCGTTTGAAACAAAAGCACCCTCGACGCGTCAAGCTCGCGGAGCGTTCGTCCTCGCTTCGTCTCCGCGCTCATCCTCATCTCGCCATTATCATAATTTTATTCAGAGGCGAAAAATCAGTCACCCACGCCGGTCCATGGTAACGTTTCCCTCTTCGGCACCCGCTTTTCCACACTCTGTTCGCGACTATCTCGGACTCTCATTCTCCGCTCGATCCGGGTCACAATCAAGCAACGTTCGTTCATTGTTTGAAAATTCTGCCCGCCCTCCTCCATTACCTTTCTCTCTCTCTCTCTTTCTCTTCCACTCTTTCTAGGCTTTTCTCGTAACGAACGAGCTCCCTCGAGCGTATGACTTTTCTCTCGCAACCGACACTTTGACCAGACTCGGCACTCGACCCTCATGACCGAGCAGGGAATTATTTTCTCTTATGGTCTCAGTAACAAAATGCTAGTCACGAGACAAACGGATGTACACAAAAAATATAAAAATAAAAAAGCTCTTCAACGTCACGTTAAGCTCCTTTCCGTGTTATTTGTCCGTCGACCTTTCCCGCTAGCCTGCGGAGTGATAAGGATCGTCTCCTCCTCATCAATGTCACGATAATATCTTTCCCAGTGAACCATCAGTTGATCGATATAATTCATCCCTTGTGCTCGAGCGTTATTTCATTTTCATCCACGCAAATCCTTACCTGTCGCTTAAGCTTTCTCTCCTCGAATCCGCCACACCGCTCCTCCACCTAAACTCTGTCCAGGAAGCTTGACACTGCTGGGCTTCGAGTTCACGTTTACGTGTATAAAGTAAGCACGGATGGCGAGAACGCAAATCCTTGGGAGCTCAACCCGTCCTCGTAATCCATTCATACACATACAGATATTTATCCTTGTCCCTGATATATGTACACGGACTCAGGCAAGGTGTTTCTTCAACCCAAAGTCCAGTCCGATATTCGGTCCATGTGCTCCAAAGACTCCTGTAAGCCATGCGCCATAGGAATTGTCTGAAAGCGATTAAAAAATCAACCCAACAGGACTTTGTAGATCCGAGTCTTTTTTTTCTGAGGATCCTTGTTCGAACGTTTCATTTAATTGATTTTACCAACGAAAGCCTGAGGGTGGCTACACACAACGATGTTGCCATGTGTACAGCATAGAAAAATTCTAAATTGTTAGAATTTAATGAAAATTTGGTGAGAATGTTCTTTAGTATTAAATATGAATATACAGTTTTGTGAAAGATTTTTATTCTACATAGTTTTCGAGTTATTGAACACTAAAGTTTACATTCATTAGCATTCAGATATTTCTTTTGCATTTATTCGACAACTATGTAGACGAAAAATTTGAAAAAAAATAGTGTCATCGTATTTGATTCTAAAGAATGTTATCACCAAATTTTAGTAAATTCTTATCATATGGTCGGGTGTAGCCAACCTTCTTAAAAACATACAAATTTACAAAAAGATAAGAATTTAATAAAATTTTGTAAATATATTCTATGATAATAATGAAAATACAAATTTTTCAAGATTTTTCCACCACGTAGTACTCGAGTAATTGAAAACTAGAGTTTACATTCATTAGCATAGGAGCAGATATATCTTTTGCATTTATTCGACAACTATGTAGACGAAAAATTTGAAAAAAAATAGTTTCATCATATTTGATTCTAAAGAATGTTATCACCAAATTTTAGTAAATTCTTATCATATGGTCGGGTGTAGCCAACCTTCTTAAAAACATACAAATTTACAAAAAGATAAGAATTTAATAAAATTTTGTAAATATATTCTATGATAATAATGAAAATACAAATTTTTCAAGATTTTTCCACCACGTAGTACTCGAGTAATTGAAAACTAGAGTTTACATTCATTAGCATAGGAGCAGATATATCTTTTGCATTTATTCGACAACTATGTAGACGAAAAATTTGAAAAAAAATAGTTTCATCATATTTGATTCTAAAGAATGTTATCACCAAATTTTAGTAAATTCTGATCATACTGTCGTGTGTAGCCAGCCTTCTTAAAAACATACAAATTTACAAAAAGATGAGAAATTAATAAAATTTGGTAAATATATTCTTTGATAATAATGAAAATACAAATTTTTCAAGATTTTTCCACCACGTAGTACTCGAGTGATTGAACACTTCACGTCTATGATGAAATTCTAAATTTACAATTTAGAATTTTCATTAAATTCTAAATTGTTAGAATTTAATGAAAATTTGGTGAATATGTTCTTTAGCATTAAATATGAATATACAATTTTTTCAAGATTTTTCTTCTACATAGTTTTCGAGTAATTGAACAACTAGAGTCAACATGCATGAGCGTAGGAATCAGATATATCGGTAGATCTTTTGCACATTGTAAACTCTAATTATTCGACAACCGTGCAGACGAAAAATTTGAAAAAAAATTTGTCATCGTATTTGATTCAAAAGAATTTCATAAAATTTTTACTAGTCAGTCGTATAGCCAATCTCCTTAATGCTCAAAGTTCGTTCATACTTTAGCAATGATGCCAGAAATGATTATTGAAGAGAATCGACCCAATTCACATGTTCCCCATTCCGCACCGAAGGAATGACATTTCTAGGCGCATATTATGTTCGTTTGAGAGAATAAATTCGCGGTAGGATTATCATCGAGGGTAACGAATCCTCGTGGATGCAGCAAGTTATACATACGAGCGAAGCGAGTGCGGTAGCAGCTAAAGTCCTCATGAAAATGGAGGTCTGCCTGCACTGAGGTACCCACTCGACCTATCTTCGGGAGTGGAGAACGCGAGACTCGCTCGGAAACTCAACAGCCTGACGATGACTCGCTTGGGGGGATTAGTTCTGCGGTGGTTACGAGTTTCTGGTACGGGCGTCAGTAAGATAGTCATGAGACTGTGTAACGATGACTCGGCAGGCCAATTTCGCAGCGTCATCCCTTGTTACCTGCTGCTGCAAGCTTTCGCCCCTTTCCCCCTGCATTCCCCTGCTGCTTCTCTTGGCAAATGTGCAATCTTGGCGTTTCTCTCTCGCTTGCTCTTTGTAGAAATCCGTTGGTACGGTAACTCATGTTACACGATTTCCGGAAATGCCTACGATGTACGAGAAATCTTGGCTGCATCAATAGGAACGACTGTTACGAATGACAAGCAAAAAAGCACACGTCGAACCTTCTTCTCAATGTTGGAGCCCCACTTATCCAAAGAAGACGTGACCGAGCTCGCGCGCGTACGATTTTCGCAGTGGATCGAACCTTCACCCCGGGTTATGTGTACCAGGGCGCTCGAACGAGCGACTACGAACTCGGCAGCCATCACACACATCAAGCGACTCTTTTGTTCGATCCGAAATATCGAACGTAATATCGATTCTCAATGAAAGCTCCACTTCTTGGATCACCCACCGCAAACGTCCTTTTTCTGACCTCGTTTTCGTCGATACATAATGATTTCGTATAGCAGGGGATCACAATCGAATGAGAATCTTTTCCCTCTAGGATTTCTCCGATTCGGTCTCTTTTGCTTCCTGTCTTTTTTATACGAGGCTGTGAGGGCACCCTCGAGGAAAAGTCTCGTTCAACTGGTACGTGCGGAGCATTTTCACGTTGAATTGCGGTCAATGACTTTTTCCGTTATCCTCCATATCCTTTGTCCATCGTGGAAATTGTTAGAACGAACCATAACTGGATATCTACACGATTTTATCTCATTCCCGAACCAGATTTAATCCTAATTTTCGCTTCCATTTAATTCTGTGATAAAAAAATATATTTGACAAGATTTTTTACCTTTTCCAAGTTTCTTTTTCGCCACGAATGTCTTCATAGTCTCAAGCTTCGGTTTACGAACTCTCAACGTTCTCGCGACGAGTCTCTCGTGTTTTCTGAATGAGCAGCAGCGTTCCATTATCTTTATGATCGATTAAGATCGTATCTTCTCGACGTGTCCTCAAGTTTCTACAGTTAATTCAATGCGAATTTTCCTCTCCTATTGATGACCCGTCGATAGAACGTGACGCACGGTTAATCGTCGCGCACGTGGGAACTTTGAATGTGGTTTTCAAGTTGCACGCTCCACACACTGTAAATTCCTGTCCGTGGTCAATATCCGGTCGATTTTCTTATCTCTCCGTGTAGAATATTGACAGCCCCTTCAATGAGGGACTTGCCTATACTCTCTTCGTTATTTTCCCGTCCCCATTTGTCCGGAACGATCTCTGCCTCAAAAAATGAAAAATAAAAAGAAGCATCTCCGGATATCGCAGTGACCTGTGTGGCTGTGTGTGTTTATAACAGAGATTAATCTGCATATGAAATAGAGCCGCGCGACATAAGCACTCTACGACTACACAAGCTCCTCCTCGCAAACACTTTTTTCCCTCGAAGCCACCAACGCGTCTCTCCCACCTGTATGTATGTCTGTATTTTTCTCTATTGGAACAAGGCGCGTGTGCCAACGTTGATTTATGAATTGTTGGATTCGTATGCATACGCGAACCGCATCATTTGCTTGGAGAGAGAGAGAGGGAGAGTCAGAGAGATCGAGATGGAGAGAGACGGAGGGTTTCTCTCTTGTTTTCACTCTTGCCCGATTTCCATATATCGTCGTGTATGAATACACATAGAGCTCGCGTATATGCGATACACGAGTGCTCGTGAGCCGCATTGTTCTCGTATTATTTTTCTATCGCTTTTTTTCTCTTTAATTTGCAGCATCATACGCTCTGCTGTGTGTGGAGTCTCACACAGCGAATTTCCTGTCTGCGTTCCGCACTTGGCTCTACGTCGAGCATTATTCCCTGCCCGACGTCCATTCTCTGTGTACATTTATATGTATTTACATATGGATTGAAATATGAGTGTGTTTTACCCTCCCGCGCTCATCTGACTAATCGTCCGGGACTCATAATGATTCCAATTTCCCGGCTAAATCACGATAACCGATTGTATTTCCTATTGTCATTGGTCGAACAAACGTTTAGCGCTTTGCATTCACGACAGAGTCTCCGGAGTCTCGTAATAAACGCGTTTCACGTCGAGTTACGTTCTGGATGTCTCGATGATTCGTAACTCGATGAGTTAATCATCGGAGTGGCATGTCGCGAAGGGATTTTCAATAATATCATTTTTTAAAAATCATTATTCATTTTTTTTGTTTGTTTTTTGCTTTTTCAACCACTGGCTGCATGCTCGTGACGTCTACCAGCTTCACTGGCACGCAGCATCCGCGAACGGAGTCCATTGTTGTCTAGGGAACGAGAGGAGAAGGTCGCTCGCGTTTGTTGTTGGTTTGTATAGTATTCTACACCCCGTACTATCCTGGTGAGTTGCCGGGACGCTACATTCACCCATAGAAGGGCGGGGTAGCAAAGCCGGATCCGACTGCCCCCACCCCCCACTTAATTCCTTTTCGCTCTTCTTTCTCGCTCACTAGCTCGCCGGTGCGCCATTATTAATATTTTTAATTAAAGCCCCATAAAGAATTTCGCTCGGCTCGGTCGCGCGTCAGACTGTGACCGCGCGTGCAAAATTCTTTATGGCTCCCGCGACCCGACGCCCCCCTCCCCGCACCCTCGAGATAAAGGTTCCCAACGTTTTTTTTTCCTTCATCTTCTTTTTTTTCATCTTTTCTCTTTCACCCTTGACCGGCAGCCCAGCTTCGCGGTGTATACACACACGCTCCACACCCTGTCACACACCGTCGCCAGGGTGACAACGCTCTCTCCACCCAACGATCGCGAATACAACATGCCTACGGGGACTCTCCCGCTGTCCTTGTACACCCTTGGTAATTAGCGTCCTCTTTCATTACATGTCGATCACCCAGTTTTCCATTGGCTCCTGCAACCCCACATCGCATCTTTCAACCTACAACCCTTTCCTCTCAACAATTTTTTTTTTCTTTTTCCTTTCCCACACACTGAAACATCGATACAATGCAAAACGTTCGGGATCCTGGTTACGCACCCTTTCATTTGAGAGATTTCAATTGGCAATGTGAACTTGATCGTCGAATAAAAACTTTGCATGTTTTCCGAATACAGAAACAAAAATATTGACGTTTACTATCAAAGCTTCTAAATTTTTGAGTCTTCCTTGAGGACGTTGCATGGCGACGGTCGAATCTAAATTTTTGTTTTTCACATTTTCTTACATACAAAATGGTTCGCGAGCCCAAGTTGATTTCAAAAATTTGTTAAAAATTGACTACATAACAACAAACTCTAAATCCAAGATTTTACGAAGTAAACTGTATTTTTTATATAATAAACAAATTTCCGAAATAATTTTAGGAGCGATTTGTTTTGAAAAACTGAATAAAGCTCCTTCGATGTTACACGAAAGTGTATGCAAAGTTTTAAGAGGCTTCATCATTTAGAAATGGAAATATTTAACGTTGAAAATTGCAAATTTTGACACACGCTGTTATCGGAAACTACAGAAAATTGTGATTTTTGTAAATAAATATCTCGACTTCTCGATGGTGAAGCCTCTTAATATTGCGCGAGCCATCGGCCATCACGATTCTCTTTTGTGCAAATTAAAAGGAATTCTATCGATGGAAAATTTAGCATGCAACGTCCTTAAATCCAACTATTCGATAACTAAGTAAATTCGAGCACTCAATGGACGCGGCGTTCTCTTCATATTTTATGGATAATTCTACAAGTTTATGACTTTTCTCATACATGCGGAAAATAAGGGATGTCAAGGTCGATGTTATCTGCGTCTGTGCCGGGGGAGGATTTTCAGCGATGTATAAATCCAGTGAAAAACGAGTTTATTTCTTTCCGCGGGTTTGCACGTCTCATTTCTACTTGGGAGTTGGCGATAGGAGGCAAATTTACGTATACGTATAAGTATCCGCTTCTCCTTAAGATTTGTGCGCGCGGAGAAATCCCGAGTTGTAACGGTTATCGCATCCATCGTAAATGAGAAAACGAAGGAGGGAGCAGTACTATGACACAGGTAAAAGGTGAGTGTGTGTATGTGTGCAGATAGAATCGAGTTGAACTGATTTGAAAAGGGGAAAGAGCCTCTCGCTTTCCTTCTCAGCTCTTGGGCTTTGCGTTTCTTTTCTTGGCAACGGATATTCTCTGGTTAAACCCGATTTAAAATGCACCGTGGAGCGGCGCGATACCGTGGCTCATTCGATTCTCGATGTAATCTGCTCCTTTCCCTTTCTTTTACTCATCCGCATTCGTCCGCGCTGGGTCTTACAGGTTTTTCCGATGGGAGAGATGCGTTTAATCGCGTCAAGGAAAAGGGAAAGTTTCATGAGAGGAAGAGAAAATATTTCTACGATGATTAGGTCGTTGGAAATTTTTTATTCAACATTTTTAAGGGCAAACGACAAGTAACGACGACGAATAAATAATTGGCATTCAACAACTGTGCGCAGACGTTTTTTCCAAATGTAAAATGAGTGAATCGCTCGTCGTACACGTATCGGAATAATCGAGTGATGATGAGAAAGTGTGTAAACGTTAAACTCTCTGTAAATCGATGGGGAAACGTTTTGCATTCATGGGCAAGTGTTGAATCGTATTCATAAGTTCACGAATGCAAAACCTCGAGCCATGAGGCGCGCGGAGAGAAACGACGCTCTGATGTGTTTCTCATTGGTATTCAATAGTGCAACTGTTTGCCACCCTCGGGCATTCAACGGCAACCCCCTATTTACGCGGTTCTACATCGAACATGATATATTTGTATGGCTATTCGTGCTTGATTCGTAATTAATCGATTTTCTTTTTTTCTATACAACATTGCCAATAATTATTGAAACTCGATGACTCGAGTGGTTTGTGTAGTTTTATTTTTTTGTGGTTGTTTGAGAGAAAATTTCGTAGAAAAATCTGGCCAGGTTCTTTAGCCAATATTTAGGTAGAAAAGGGGCTTGAAGATCGAGTTCTAAAACGGTTCCCTCTTTCTTCTCGAGGCAGAAAATTTGTGGGCTGATGACAAAAGTTGGCAGAGCAAACGAGGATGCAAGATTGAGGTTGAAACTTCAAAGGAAGCCCTTGGGTGTCATTGTTTAGTATCCTAGGAGGAGGGCTCTGGATGGAGGGAAAGAGCAGCGAAAGTAAGAACCGTATTCGAGATCACGACGCACGACTATCTCATCGCGTACCCTGCGACTCCGAAAACTTATCTTACAATTAAATTCAAACGTTCGCTCTCAATGTACGTTTCGCTCACGTAGAGCTGTAACGAGACGTTGAGAATTTGACAAAGTTTCACCCAAGCAACTGAACGTGTCACAAATCTCGATTTACTCGAGCGAATTCTTCTTTGATTCCTTATGAAGATTCCTTTGGATAATAGTTAAGGATTGTCGAATGGTCTCGTTGTGATCGTTATCACCGGAAGAAAAATTGTCATTTCACTTTCTTGGGTTTCTCTCCATTGTACACTCCGTTACATGGCAATTTTCATTTTCGCTGACAAACTGCTTTCGAGTTCTATTTCTTTAAAACTGCATGTTTCGGTTTATCGTTTCTCCGATGTTACGGTTTGCCCTGTAGGAAAAAGAACAGAGGAAAAAAGGTGAAGGTATGCTTCTTCGTTTATTTCGCTGCTAATAGCAATTTCATGAAACTTGATTGTTCGTAACTCGGTCTGTTTCTATCTGTTCAGCAATCACAATACTTCCAGAGTAGTTGGAGGTTTCCCTCAGTTCCTTTTCCAACATGAAGTGCGAATTCTTTACCCGCGTATTCTTTTTCTACTTGCGTCGTATATTAAATATTCGCCGAATCATTATTTCTTAATTTACGCGCAAACTTTTTCCCACCCATCAAACAATGGCTTTTTTTTCCAACTCCAGTTCAACTTTTAATAGCTAACGAAGAAAATTTTCAATCAGTTGTTCAAAGTAAGAAAAGGAAAAAATAGCAAGTTGTACAAGTTGAACGCCGGGTTGATAGCGCTTTACAAAGTAATATGAAACACCAATCTACGTATCGAGGCCAGAAGAAGCAGCGGAAAGATAGAGGGGAGCTGAAAAACCGAGAAACAATTTTGCTCGTTGTCGTTGGACTTGTTTTCTCTGTTTTTTGTTTTTCACTTTCCTGTAGATATTTTATTAAATAGAAAAACATTGCCTCTCATGGACCGTTGCTAAGATCCCCGAGGGACGATCGCAAGGAGCCAAGGAGAGTCGCGAAGGAGTAGGTAGTATGTCATGAAATGGGAAACGCTCGGAAAATCACTGCGTATCGTGGAGCCACGAGTTACCTGAAAGTTTTTGAATCAGCGCTTCCACCAGATTGTCCACATAATCTGTGACCTCCACTCTTGGTCATACATCTCCCATGGCGACCAAGTAGACTCTGGTAATAAAAAAAGTTGAGGAGGTTGGATCACGAAATCAAAATAATCAGAATTTCATAAAATTTGTTGGTAACATTCTTTATCGAATAATTGAGAGTTAAATCCAACTTCTTATGCATGAAATGTATATATGTAAACTCTATACTTATGAACGTGAACTTTAGTGTTCAATTACTCGCGTACCACGTGGTGGAAAAATCTTTAAAAAATTGTATTGTCATTATTATCAAAGAATATATTTACCAAATTTTATTAAATTCTTATCTTTTTGTAAATTTTTATGTTTTTAAGGAGGTTGGCTACGCACGACCATACGATAAGAATTTACTAAAATTTGGTGATAACATTCTTTAGAATCAAATACGATGACACTATTTTTTTCAAATTTTTCGTCTACATAGTTGTCGAATAAATGCAAAAGATATATCTGCTCCTATGCTAATGAATGTAAACTCTAGTTTTCAATTACTCGAGTACTAAGTGGTGGAAAAATCTTGAAAAATTTGTATTTTCATTATTATCAAAGAATATATTTACCAAATTTGATGAAATTCTTATCTTTTTGTAAATTTTTATGTTTTTAAGGAGGTTGGCTACACACGACCGTATGATAAGAATTTACTAAAATTTGGTGATAACATTCTTTAGAATAAAATACGATGACACAATTTTTTTCAAATTTTTCGTCTACATAGTTGTCGAATAAATGCAAAAGATATATCTGAATGCTAATGAATGTAAACTTTAGTGTTCAATAACTCGAAAACTATGTAGAAAAAAAATCTTGAAAAATTTGTATATTTATATTTAATACTGAAGAATACACTCACCAAATTTCATTAAATTCTAATCATTCCGAATTTTTCTATGCTTTCGAAATGACAACATTGTTGTGTGTAGCCAGCGTCCTTCACATGGTTCAGCCTCTGGCAACAACGTCATATCGTCGTCATCCAACTCTCAGCTTTTAAAACATTTAATCATTAGTTAATAAACTTGTAGATCCATCGAACTAATTATTTGCGTGGGAGTTGCGTGATTCTATAGTTTTCGGTTTGGCAGTGAATAAATAATTGAACATTCAGCAGCAAACAGCGATTTTTTGCTCCCCAGTGGAGATGGAATGGCCTGTAAAAAAGAAGCACAGAGAAAAGACGATGAAAGCTTAAGTGCGCCGCGTATAATGATAGTCCTGCGTATATACGATCTGTCGGTACGAAATGGCACTGCTACAATCGTGTATACGTGGAATATTGAAGAAAATAAGAAAAAGATATAGTGGGGAGGATGCCGCGGATGTTGACAGACAGTGACGGGCACCACTTTATCCGCGACACGATTCTCCGCTTACCGCAGCCACCATCGCGGCCTTTGTCACTGTACGAGCTCATCCTACGCGCAGAGGCACCGAGAGGAATCTGATCCTGTAGTCGATCTGATCCCAGTCTCGTTTATATATATCCGAGTACATCCCCTCGCTCTCTTGCGCTCGCGTCAGTTCATCCTTCTCGCAGTGTCTCATCCATTGCGTTTCGTTCGGCGTTACGACTACGCTAGAGCTGTTCACGCTGCTTTCGTTTTTTCATTCGTTCGAGAACCTCGAAAGCAGCGACTCGTATACGTAGTCGCCCTTTCCATCGGCTGCCTGAATTCTTTGCACCCACTACATCGATAGGCTCCCGAGAGAAAATAGGGGAATGTTTGTTTTTTTTTTCACCTCGCAGTCGTACAAGGTTTTAGTGTTTTCACAGCTTTTGCGTGAGTGAATCGCCAGAGAATTCTTGGATTTTGCAGCGAGCAACGTTCCTCCAGGTGGTGTCAAAAGTTTTTCATGAATATCTCGCTACGAATCCATTTTATTATCGTGTCAGCATTGCATGCCGCGCGCGCGGCCAGGATTAACTAAAAATCCTGACTGGCTGCTGGCTGGCGCGTTTTGCAACGATTCCAACACATTTAAACGCCAAGCCCCACTGCTACGCAGGTTAGGAATCCTCGCTTCGCGTAGAATTGCCTGCTTTTGATTCTCACTCGTATGCTTGTTTTAACCCCACCCACCCCTGCAGCTTCCCTTTGCTCCTCGCCCTTCTTTCTCTCTTGCTCTCTTTATCTTTATCTTCATCTCTCGTTCCTTCCACGTCTCGTGTAAACAATAATCATTCCCTGTAAACAGCTTGATAACGAGAAGAGTCTACTCTCTAGAACGAGAGCAGGCGGCGGGGTATTCCGGTTCGTTCATCCTCGTATTTTCGTGAACCGGCTTCACTTCAGAATCTCTTTATCTCATATATACTCATCCTTCTCGTTCAACATCGCGCTCGTACTCGCACGTTTCCGCCGAAGCCGCGCGATCCAGATTCAAACCAACCCCCGCGCCTCGCCTGCTCGGCGGAGTTCTTGCGCGCACCGCCCTTTCCCATGGAGAACGCTTTATTTTAAAAACATCGGTTATGTAAAGCGATGCAAATGGCACGCTCTCGTATTTGGAGTGTAAACAGCAAAGGCGTCTCGACCGCGGCTAATGACGTTCGCCCTCGAGCTTTCTAGGATCTGTTCTTCATTCCTTCTCCTTCTATACACATCCACATATTTATGGATCTCTCTTGCACTCATATCCTTGGGAAGCCGCCGGCTCCGACGAGTATGTCGCAGCAAAAAGCGATGCTCAAAGGAGAGGAAGCGGCTTCTCTAGAACATTTTATCTAGTCGCTAAATATTTGAGATAAACGCGAGGTCACGTGAGTGAGGAAAGAAAAAAGAGTCTCGTTGGTGATAATGTTGGTTCGTCAATTCCACACGTCGTTGATTTTCGAAAAATCAGAAAATCACACAGTTCAGCAGCAGGCAGCGCAGTTGAGACGAAAACGAGCGAAGAATCTAAAGCAGCCCCAGCCGCGGTCTAAAGTTGCTCCAAGTTCGGAAAAGTGTGTAAGAAGAAAAAAGCTTGTAGCACGTAAAAAGTACAGGGATCAAGGAGAAAGCCAAAAGGAGCGGGCCTGTAGTGTCGAGGATCCTTAATCGTAGAGACGCGCGGGGAGGGGTGTTTCAAGTGCTGCTAGTCCAATTTGTAACTTTTAGAGTGTGAGATGGGTTGGGAAGGAAAAAAAGGAGAGGAACGGAGACAGTTGGCTAGTTTCTTAAATGGCATGATGCGAAGCATGCCACCAAACCCCGCGGAGAGTTTCGTTTCGCGAGTTCTTAACCCCCTTTCTTTCGGGGCGTGGTGAGCAGGCCAGGCAGAAGAAAAAAAAAAAAAATGAGAAATAAAAAGTCAGAGTAAGAGAGAATTGGTACTCGAAGGATTTTCGCAGACTGAAAAAGACGTGCCCGAGCAACTGTGCAGGTTGAAGAGCTTGCCTGCTGGCTTTATACCGCATTAGGTTTAAATCTTCTCGTTCCATTTACATTCAGAGATACTTGACCTCCATTCTCAAACGAGTATCTCACGAAGAAAAGTTGACTAGAATTTTGTATATACATATTAAGCGTGGACTCGGTTGCACTCGCAGTCCGAGAGAAAGACTCGACGTTGTCACAGATTTCGCGATGCGGGCTGAGGGAGAAACGAAAGAATGAAGAAAAAATGAAAGAAAGAGGAAACGCTGCGACGAGGATGGGATCTTGAGAGCAGAAAAACTCGCCCCAGCTCCGCGGAGTTAACCGTTCAACGATTCTGATATTAAGGCACCTATTTTCCATGTAAATTCATGCAAATCAGTTCCGAGGCTAAGAAGACTACAAGAAAGTGGCTTCCCGCAGTCTTGCCCGATAACAAAAATGTTTACAGTTGATTAAACATCGACGCAAGTTCGTCCGGGTTGACCAAGTCGCGAGAACCAAAGTCCCAGGTTAATTATGACAAGACCAGCCACAAAAATCTACAAAATCAATTTTTATCCGATCGGTTGATAATTTCGATGAAAATCTTCGACAGTGTCGCTGAGGAGTCGAAGAGTATGTATAATCCATGGATATCGTGTCTCTAATGAAATTATTCCAACTACCCCAGGCGGGCAAACAGTTGACTCGGTTTATCTATGCAGGGATAAGACGAGAAGGAGGAGGAGGAGGGATTAAGGAGAGATAAATCGAGTAAATCAGCGGTGAGAGATAGGAGACGCAGCCCCGTAATTCAGAGGATTTCCAAGACCAACTTTGCCGATTACCGGGCGATAGAGGATCGCCTATATCGATGAGATTAAGTCTCGTTCGTCGAATTGTATAGTGATTCGCGCAGATCGCGGTAGAAAAGGCTAAAATTTAGTATCTCTCGCTTTCTCTCTCTCTGCTTTGCTTCTTGCCTCGCCGCGAAACGGCGCTGACAAAATAACTGAAGCGCGTCAGTGTGCGAACGTCGAACCAACCGGCCAGAATAATTTTCATCAAGTTAGCTATAAATGCATTGATGCAGCAATATATCTATGTATATATACAATATTTCCTTCACTATCTGATTTATCGTTTACCCGACATATATCTATGTTGAGACACAATACGGCGCTGAGGCAAGAGAGAGAGCAGCTAAAAGCTGATGGAGAACATTCTGACTTCGATAATCTCCGAAGCACTATTTACTTCCAAATGGTAGCCTGCTCCATCGTTCGTTACACACATCCGTACTTTTCCATGACTCTGCGAGAGTCTCTGAATGATTTCACTCAAAAGAGCACCAAAAATATAAAACAAAAACACTTTTCGTCTGTAAATCTGGACGCACCGTTCTCAGCCTTTTATTACGTTCCAAAAATTCTGAAAAAATTCAAGCTACTCTTCGGAATCTTTAACTTTAAATTCCAATTATAAAATTGTTGAAATTTTTTTTTTTATCCAATAAATAGACCGATTCGTCGTATTTTTCCGGACACGACAGACCCAGGTTTACAGACAAACCTGAAACTTTGACCATTTTATAAAAGAACTACTTCGTACAACAGAGCAACGTCTCGAAGGATTTCGATCGAGTTTTTCATTAATTCGTTTAAATTGCAAAGCGTTGATTCGCCTTTTCGAAGGTTTATTTTTTTCATGCGGATACGATTGTTCGAAAATTGGAATCTTGGTGGATTTTGATGAGGGTAATTCATGTGAGAAAAAGCACAGGTGACTAGGGCTGTAGGAGCAGGAAAGGAAAGGCTTGAAATAGCGCGTATTGTGTTAGCGAAGGAAAGAAAGTCAAGTGTGTCTAGCTCTATTATTCTCCCTTGGTGTATCCGCGTTTCGCAGTAAAGCCTCGAGGGTAACAACCGAACGACAGCTTTCCTCTTTGCCTCTCCAACACCCGGGGTGGCTTTCATCCGCGCGCGATCGTTTTACACAACTGTCTAGTCCCTCGCGAAAAGCGGCTCTCTGCTTCGACTTGTCTATCATTTAGACACTCGGATCGGGAATAATTTACGCTCTTCGACGTCGTATTCGCTGTTGAAAACTATCGATCCCGCCGCCACTTTGTACAGAGCCTGGAGGTAAAGTCGAGCAAATTATTTGGAATATCGAACTTGATTCTCCGCCACTCAACAATTCGTTATTACGCAGAGTTTCTAAAAATACACAATAACGAAATATAAAGAGAAAGACATGAGCCTGAAGTTTGCAACGTTGGGCCCCAACGAAAAATACGTATTTCTATCGATTGTTTGTTCAATTTTAAAAACCAGAACAATTTTCGCACTCATTTTCTCTTTGGACGCTGAAAAATGATCGTTTTATCGTCCTGACTAAATATTCAATGAGAATCTTGACATTTGCCCAAGAAAATAGGCAATTTCGTTGCATTCCAACGTTGCAAACTTCAACTTCGTAGAAAGAAACGTGAATGACTGTTTTAAGAATTTTAATGACGTTGTATTTTCTCGCTGTTTCAGGTAAGTACGAGAGGTCCTTTGCGCGAGGCAATTTATCGCTCTATCAGGCCGTGCACGTAAGTGAGTATACGCGGACTTATAAAATAATGCAGGAACGATCCTCGCTTCTCAAAAGAGCCAGACACTTGATGTATAATTTAAATTTTCCTAATTTAATTTCAATATTTGCCTTATCTCAATGGTTCTGGAATATCAGCCGCGACGGTATAAAGTTTCAAACGAGTCGAGCCCGGCGAAAAAAAAGCAACTTTGTTTCGCGAGAGCGCGCGGCTTGTTTTCCTCCGCATACTTTGAAATTGCAGAGCTCTGCTTTGCTCTACTCGAGTCCTCGCAACGCACAAACTCGTCGACCAACCTACTTTATATTCACACACTTATAAACACACGTATACATGTGAATGAAGATACAGATAGATATATGTTTGTGTAATAGTTTTCGTCAGAATTGGAAGCTCCACTTAATTCATCTGGGCAAGAGAAACGGGGAGCAAATGACTCCGTTGAGAGTTGCGTCCACGACTCTTCAATCCGTATATTTCATGCCTGACATCGCCTAATTATCATAGCCCAAGAGGGAAAACTCGCTCTCGGTCTATCGCGTCCCCAACGAGCCAAGTCTCAAAGGGGTTCATACGTCAAAAACAAATACCGTCAACGTTGCTTAACTGAAAAGCAAGTTTTTACCCGTCGCACAAGGGGCAGAGACTCTTCGCGAGATCTTAAGCCATTGCAACAAAAACGGAAATATTTTAAGAAAGTATCAAGTCAAGAGCCTTTGAATAGCGTTTCCGAAGCTAAATTTGTCGAGTGAAAAAATAAATCGATCGATATTTGTTTGAATGATCGCGATTTTTTTTTTTTTATCGTAAAAATTAAATATGCAAACAATTTGAATGGGAAATCTACGTAATTCGATTTTCCACGCGAGAAACAGCGACGAATCGAAATATTCCTCGACCACAAGATCGTTCGATCCTGTAATTTGATATTCTAAAGTTTTTATATCTTTTAAAGGAAAAATATAAAAAGACGTAAACAAGTTTTGTTGCTTCGCACTTGTGTCGGTTGCAACGATAGATATGAGGATAAAAAAATGGTTTATCGATGAACCTTGGCACAGCCGCGTGCTGACTATGATTTCCTGGACAGGATCGTGAGAGGAGGTTTAGTCACGAAGCGAAATTTCATTACCTGTTTAATCCGTGAAAGCGATGAGTGAAACTCGAGCCCCATAATTTGCCAAGTTCACTGGATGTCAGTACGTGTCAAAAATGTTCATTTCTCGATCGAGGTAAATAATGTTGTGATAGATCAAGGGGGTAATATGTATAAGAAAAGATTTGATGAGTTGGATCTCGAGTGTATGAAGCAAAAGAGTCTGAAGAGGATCGAACGAGCGATATGCGAAAGAGTGTTCTGCGGAGTCACGAGTGTATTCGAGCTCTTCATGGGATTAATGAAGGTCGACGAAATTATTCATGCCAAGAGAGAGAGAGGGGNGGGGGGGAGAACCTTGGGCACACTGAGATCGGTTGTGGGTCATATATACCCGAGGGGTATTAGGCGAGAACAGCTCTCGCTCGTACCGCCGGTTTGATGGCCTCTGTAATTTTCCCACCGCGCGTTCACGATATTCTGCGTGTGTCAGAATTCCATGAGAGAGAGAATGAGTAGGAAAGAGGAAACGAAAGAGAACGAGGTTGAGGATATCGAGGTAGGACGATCGTAAGAGGAATAAGCGAGAAGCGAGAGTTAGGAGGAGAGAAAAAACCATGAAAAGAAATAAGAATATAGGAAAAGTGAAGAAAAAAAAAATGACAAGGATGCTGGAGAGTGGGGAGTTAAAAAAATCGAGAAAAAGGAGAGAAGACACAAATAAAGAATGACGCGAAGGGGAAACGGAGATGAGTCGAAAAAATGGACAAGAGTGCTACTGGAAATGAGGAAACAGGATTAGAAGGAAAACTGAGAGAGAAAGAGATTAGAAAAAAAAAGAAGAATTTCGACCAGGTGGCAGGAGGTTCAAAAAAGGAGAGGCTTAAGCAGCTGAAGGAAAAAAAAACGAAAGAGAGAAAGAGACAGCAGGTTTGAGTGTGGAAACTCGGTCAAGAGGAGTCGCCAAGTGCCTCGAACTCTCCGCAGACCGACGAAAAATACAAAAAAAAAAAATTCAACTGAAAGCACGTCGTGCGTATTAACTTTGTGGCTCAATTTTCAAAAATTCCAAAAAAGCCCTTTGACCAAGGCACTCGTATTTTTGATAATCTAGAAATTCCGTGACCTTAATGATCGCGAAGCTAAAATTTCAGGCCCGTTTTTTCGAGCTTCTAATCTTCCGCGATCATTATCCACCCTCCACGGAATTAATGACGTTGCGTCATTCTGATATCTCAATCGAAATTAAGCTCGATTTCGTTAATTCTAATTGAAATGATTGACGACTCGATATATATACGTTTCGACCAACGTAAATTTCGTGGGTGGGGGTTAATATTACGAATAACCAAATTGTCGAACAGCTAATAATTCGGAATTTTGGTATTCATAAAATTAAATAAAAGAAAAGTAAGAAAGTCGAAATCAAATTTTTCAAATGACTAAAAATTCGAAATACAAAATAGCGAACGTCAAAAATGGCGAACGTCAAAACGGCGAGCGCCAAAATAACGAACGCTAGAATAGAATAGAATAGAATAGAATTCGTTATTTTGGCGCTCGCCGTTTTGACGTTCGCCATTTTTGACGTTCGCTATTTTGTATTTCGAATTTTTAGTCATTTGAAAAATTTGATTTCGACTTTCTTACTTTTCTTTTATTTAATTTTATGAATACCAAAATTCCGAATTATTAGCTGTTCGACAATTTGGTTATTCGTAATATTAACCCCCACCCAATTTCGTCCTGTATGACATATAGACATCGTCTCTGTAGAGCTATGGGTACATCGCTGCGATAAAACCTGTAATTTTGCTCCAACTGATCGCGCTGCGAGCACGTGGTTAACAGATATCCCAATGTTTTGTCTATATCTATAGATTAATCTTCATGTATATAGAATCTCGTAAGGTAAATTCGTATACTGCTAGTTTATGTAGGAAGAGTTAGAGGTAGCCCGGCACGAGCATTGTCGAGCGAGCAACCTAAATTCATTAATCATGGGGTCAACGACGAGGCTCCGAGTTGTACCGCCGTTAGGATCGAAACTCGTGTTACTACATATAGTAATGGGCATAGAGTTTAGTTTAAGCACGAAGTTGGTCCCTTGCTCAGTTCATACAGCCCTCTGTAACATACATTTATATATAGACACATTTACACGCGTGGTAAATACGTGTGTGTATGTAATATGAAGAATAGTTGTCTGTTGGTAATCGAGAAGGAATCAGCAATGATTGCGATTGACAGTAAACGATTCGTGTCCATCAAATACGAACCTAATGGGCTAACTTGTCTCGGTCAATTTTAATTATAAATTACGATCTCTGAAACGCGTTTTGAGATTGTCAATTGATCGTTTTGGAAATCTAGCGGTGGATGAAAAAAAAAAATTGGCAATTTGTTGAGACGTGTGAATAAATGGGATGAGGAAAATTTTTGGTCTTGGGGTGAAAAAAACGTTTGCGGATGCACTGAAAACAAAATTTTGTTGGAAAAGATCGATATTTCGTTCGATACGTTCAACTAAACGTTTTGTTTGAATAATCCCAAAAATTGTGTCCTCGCAGCAAGAAATATTCTAGAAAGTCTCTTCGGAAGCAAATTTTAGTCTTTCCAATCGTAATTTTTGCTGACAATTGCATTAGAAACCAAATTTACTGCCAGAATAACGAAAATTTCGAAATTTTAAAAAAATATTGAGTCCACCGTGTTCAACGAAATATCGACGATTTTTAACAAAATTTTATTTCCAGTGTGTGGCTATACGAAGACGACGAACCGTTCGGTTTTTCCTTCTGGCAGAACATGCTACAATAGTTTTCCAGTTATTCCGGAAAAGTTACCGCAGTTTTGATGGAAAAGAAAATTGTCGGGAAAATGAGAAAATGGGTAAAGAAAAATGTTGCGCAAATAACGATTCGTTTTGCTCGAAACGTTGATGATCGGTAATGCTTTTTTCTTTCTGCTTTAAACACTCCGTTTCATTCTCGATTATCGCATGAAATAAAAAAAAAAAACGGTGATTTTGCGTTTTACACATCCGCGGGGGAGAAAGCGAGTAAGGAAGAATGAGAAGTATCGCGGGGGTAGGCTGCTGCGTTTGAGAAGGGTCGAAAAATGTCCTGTTGAAAAATGTGAGCCATTGCCACAGGATTTCCGTTTGCCAGAGTCACCGTCGTCCTTAGCTTACGTCCAAAGCACGCGGCCCGCGAGTAAGAGCGAAAGCTTAATGCGATCGGACATTTGTGGATGAATGTTACAAATCGATGCCATTAGAATCGGTGGAAAAGCGTAGCGCGCGAGAGAGCAAAAGAGTGAAAAGGATTCGGGAAGGAAGAAATTTGAAACTCGAGATCGAAAGTACGGGAAAAGTGAGAGACAGAAAGAAAAGTCAAAAGATCGATAACAGTCGAGGGCCCTTCGGATCTTATTTCAAACGACATTTATCATATCTCGACCCCGTTCCTCAACCAACCCTTTTTTTATTCTGAAGGCTAGTCTCCCCGCGGCCTTGAACGATTGATTTACGACGCATCAACTCGACTACGCACAAGGAAAAATCTCGGACGAATCTTTTCACTTCCATGAGCTACAAAAAATGTTTACGAACAATCGAAAAATTACGCAAATATAAGTCAACGAACTCAATGGAGAAAACAAAAGTCATGAATATGAAGCGCAATTGAACGGGAAATTAAATTTTGTTAAAAATCGTCGACATATTTTGTTGAATACGGTAAACTAAATATTTTTGTTGAATTTCAAAATTCTCGTTATTTTGCCAGTATATTTGATTTCTAATGGAATTCCCAGCGAAAATTACGAGTGGAACGACAAAAATTTGTTTCCGAAGAGACTTTCTAAAATAATTCTATTGCACTGGAAATGAAATTTTGTTAAAAATCGTCGACATATTTTGTTTAATACGCCAAACTAAATATTTTTAAATAATTTCAAAATTCTCGTTATTTTGTCAGTATATTTGGTTTCTAATGGAATTCCCAAAATTTGTTTCTGAAGAGACTTTCTAAAATATTTCTATTGCACTGGAAATGAAATTTTGTTAAAAATCGTCGACATATTTTGTTGAATACGGTAAACTAAATATTTTTGGTAAATTTCAAAATTCTCGTTATTTTGCCAGCATATTTGGTTTCTAATAGCGAAATTTACGAGTGGAACGACAAAAATTTGTTTCCAAAGAGATTTTCTAAAATATTTCTTTGACACTATTTTTGGAATTGTTCAAAAAAACGTTTAGTCGAACGTATCCAACAAAATTTTATTTCCAGTCCGAGTTACGAAAAACCTCGAGTTTCCTAGCTTTTGCTTTTTTGTTACGCTCAGCAATATTTTACTATCCCGAGAAAAAAAAAGTATAAAGGGAAAAGGAATAGATGAAGAGATAAAGTTTGATGAAGGGGCAAGAAATAGAACATTGATTTCCAATATAGTTGTTCTATCAACAATTCATATCGAGTTCTCTATTTACAGTCTCTCTCAATATACTTTCTCGTACATACGAGGAGCTCGCATGTTTGCATGATAAAAATACACAAGTGTATGTATAAACGTTGCTGTATGAAATGTGAGGATCGGAGCTCAGTATATTTCGATTAAACGATAGCTATAGAGCGCTTACATCATTGGAGCAACTATTGGCTCCACATTGGCGATCACAGTGTCTTCTACTCCAGTTGCTCTCGACGTTTCCGACGAAACATATATGCCATGTCTTAGAAAATGCTTCCGAACTTAATGGACTTCCTTTCAGGAACTTAATTTCCCTCTCCCCTAATGTACACGAGGAGTCGCCATATCCACTGAAACTACGAGAAAAAAAAGTTGTAGGTATCTTACGATAGAGAAATGTATTTTTTTTACTGCCACGCAGATTGGCTCGTTGATGAATGACTTCAGCTTTTTCTCGATTCGACCCAGTTTTCCCGAACGTTTTTATCCTCGCGATTCTCCTTATTCCCAAGGATTTTGTCTTGGTCCGTACGCGATGCAGTTGATTCAGAATTTCAAGTTTCAAACATTTAGTACACTGAAAACAAAATTTTGTTGGAAAAGATCGATATTTTGTTCGATACGTTCGACTAAACGTTTTTTCGAATAATTCCAAAAATTGTGTCATCGCAGCAATAAATATTCTATAAAGTCTCTGCGGAAGCAAATTTTTGTCGTTCCAATCGTAAATTTTGCTGACAATTCCATTAGAAACCAAATATTCTGCCAAAATAACGAAAATTTTGAAATTATCGAAAAATATTTAGTTCGCCGTGTTCAACAAAATATCGACCATTTTTAACAAAACTTTATTTCCAGTGTATATTTATTATTTATTCAATTTTGAAAAACATGACAATTTTTCGTGTCGATTGAGTTTCAAGTCGCAAAAGACGATCGTTTTATCGTCCTGACCAAATATTTGATAATAATTATGAGCTCTACCGAAAAAAAGTTTATCTTCGAGAAAGTATTTCATTCCTGGACAATAATTGCACTCGGTATAGCAAGTTATTTCAAAGCAAGTGCAAAACTGTGAAAATATATTCGTTTGGTGTTCTAGATCTCAAAGTTGGTCTCGAGTAGTCTGAGACATTGTGAAACGAGCTCGAACAATCGTGCTTGTTCATTAGCTGTTTTTACAGGGGATTAATAAAAGAGGTAGGAGTCGCGAGTCTCGAGAGGGAGGTTAACTGGAAAGTGTTTAGTGGATCGATCATCGTGGAGGAAGAAAATGAAGACGCGAAAAAAGGGGGGCAATGGTTGACGGTAGGGCGCGTCCCAAGCGGTAATTACGTGCTTGGAAGAAAAATATCTAGGCTACCGATTAGCAGAGCGGGGGTAGTTCTTGGCTACACTTACTGTACATGTACAACATTAACCCACATTTATAGACGTAGCAAAAGGGATGTGTCTATATATAAATATATAAACATAGAAAATGCGGCGAGTAAAAACGATCGAGCGTGTGGTTTCTTGTTCCGGGTGGTGACTGCGGGAACCGCGCGGCGGACGATTCATTACTCACATAACTGAGACGTGGAACGAATGAATGAAGAAAGCAGAAACAGCAGCGGAGTGTATATACGAATGGTGCAGAGGGCCTTCCATAGTAGTCGAACGTGAAAAGGAAAAAAAATAAACGAGAGCTTCGTAGAAACGATAGGGTGGGAGCTGGGGAAGGGGATCGTAGCGTTGAGCAAAGGTTCGCATATATATATAGAGGGAAGGGGGTGGAAAAGATGGTCGGGGGAGAGGGCGAATGTTGCTCGCGTGCAAAGCATCGCGCGAGCTAGTTCGTCCGGCTTCCGGTAGTTCGCATGCTTCGAGCTCACTTGTACTAAGCTCGATTGGCTCTTCGAAGGGTTGGGGCTTTTCCCCCTGCAGAAGCTGCTCCTCACCTTTCTCAACGGGAGCGAACCAAGCCTCGAACCTCATCGAGGCCATCGAGCGAGAAGCTTCTCCTGTATTCTCGCGTACGAACCACCGATAAACCTTCTGCCAATTCTCCTCTTCTAACCAGCACCTTCTCTCATACCTTTCTCCTTCATGCCTCTCTACCTTTTGTTCAACGTTTCCAGAAACAACCATCCTCTCATTTCCCCACTCCTGTTCCAGCTCGTTCCACTCGTCGCTGCCACCGCGCCACCAAGCCCTCGTGAACTCATCACTTAACGGTGAACTTCAATCCTTACACCAAAGCTAATCACACGACGGTTAAATTAATTCTCTCGACCACGACTGAGAATGGCTTCGCTTGCTATATATACATATGGGGACTGGAGTATTGATATTTTGGCAACGGCTTCCGTCCGAAGTGAAAATACGTCGCTGACTGTAACTCGAGAAGTCGAGGCAAATATTACATTTGCCTTTTTTCGGCTTCCAAATTGTGCGTTTAAAAAAAAAACTTTTGTAACCACTTCTACGCACTTTATTTCCAGTCATCGATAATTTGGATAATTATTTTTCTCGTACATCAGGAAGGATGCAAAATTTAAGTACATCCCATGAGGAAACGATTGCTTGAATGAAATTCAAAAAAAAGCTGCCAAAACATCGAACATTGCGGAGAAATAACCAAAAAAAAATAATTCAACAAATTCTAGTGGAAATAAGTTGAGGGCAAAGGTCGCACGAATGAAAATATATTTTTTGACAAAGTATCAGTAAAGTTCCGAGAAGAGATCCGAGCAGTTCGAGGTCCGCTGCTCAAATGTGAGGCTCGAGGAACTCATGTGTCGAGGAAAGGTTGCTCTGCCAGCAGCTGTGCTTCTGCGCCGCGTCGCGACGGCGGCGTTTCCCCCCACCTTCGAAAAACGTGATGCATCTGTAGCGCGCAGGGAAGTGCTGCCCTCCGCTGGGAATATTCGTAACGATAAAGGCTGTTAAAGTTATGTCCTTCCTCTCGAGGTGGAACGATGAATAAATGAAACTACAAGAAAATAGTAATTCAAAATGAAAATGCTACTCGATGCTGAACACAAAAAGTTGAATATTTTATCGGACAGAGAGGCAAAACTTAATTTATCGTTAATTTCCTCAAAATGTGCTCATAGTCCTCTTTGCCAAGGACAATTATTCATCAGCCACGATGTAGAATTTATGGCAGGACATAAATGATTAATTAGTCACTGATTGGTCATTAAAAGCTTCGTGGAATATAGCGAGCTATAAAAATCTTGTATACCGAACGATAAATCATTCACCGTTTAGACAAATTTAAACATTAACACGTATGCACGAAGCAAGATTAGATAAGGATCGGGAAGGGTTGATGAGCATCAGGACTGAAGGTGGTCGTTAAAATCTATTGAATTTAGAGATGAGTCTGATCGACGCGTTCTCGCCCATCCAGCTAGCATATTACCTCGATAATAATGTGCATGAATATATATGAAACATAGGTATACGTATATATATCAATGTTTCTATTCAGTAGACATCGTACACCGTGTATACACCCGTATAACATGTTCGAGATACACGAAACAAGGAGTAACGAGGCGTAAGGAGATCTCTTGTGCCTCGGGGCAAGCTTTATTCCATATATATACAAACACATAGTGTCATTATTACCGTTGTATTCTCTCTGAGAGTGCCAGCATCTTAAGGAGCTTGAATGACGACTCTACAATGTTGCCATGTTAAAAACATGAGAAATTAGAAAAAGATAAGAATTTAATGAAAATTTGGTGAGAATGTTTTTTAGTATTAAATATGAATATACAATTTTTTAAAGATTTTTCTTCTACATAGTTTTCGAGTAATTGAACACTCGAGTTTACATTCATTAGCATTCAGATATATCTTTTGCATTTATTCGACAACTATATAGACGAAAAATGTGAAAAAAATAGTGTCATCGTATTTGATTCTAAAGAATGTTATCACCAAATTTTAGTAAATTCTTATCATACGGTTGTGTGTAGCCAACCTCCTTAAAAACATACAAATTTACAAAAAGATAAGAATTTAATAAAATTTGGTAAATATATTCTTTGATAATAATGAAAATACAAATTTTTCAAGATTTTTCCACCACGTAGTACTCGAGCAATTGAAAACTAGAGTTTACATTCATTAGCATAGGAGCAGATATATCTTTTGCATTTATTCGACAACTATGTAGACGAAAAATTTGAAAAAAATTGTGTCATCGTATTTGATTCTAAAGAATGTTATCACCAAATTTTAGTAAATTCTTATCATACGGTTGTGTGTAGCCAACCTCCTTAAAAACATACAAATTTACAAAAAGATAAGAATTTAATAAAATTTGGTAAATATATTCTTTGATAATAATGAAAATACAAATTTTTCAAGATTTTTCCACCACGTAGTACGCGAGTAATTGAACACTAAAGTTCACGTGTATGAGCATAGAGTTTACATATATACAAGCAAACAGCTCGTGCATAAGAAGTTCGATTTAAATCTCAACTATTTGATAACCATGTGGTAAAAAATTTGGAAAAAATTTGTGTGTCTATACTCGATGCCAAAGAACATTATCGCCAAATTTAATAAAATTCTGATTATTTTAATTCCGTGATTCAACCTCCTTAATCTTCATTTCACAAAATCTTCGCCTCGCATAATAAATTTTGGGAACCTCGTTCTCGTGTGGACGTATTTTTCTAAAAATAATTCTGTGTCACTGAAAAAAGATTATTCAGCAGAAAGTAGAATAAATAGAAAATAGGAGTGCACAGAGTTGATTTTTTTACAAACTCAATCCTCTCGTTCGTTGAATGACGATTAATTCGAGAGGCTGGAGAAAAATACATATTTATGCCGAGAATCTGGATTCCGATGTACGTATATCGACTCTAATGTATGATGGGATATCCGTTGGTGTGTAGCGAAAAAAAAATATTGCCACTGATATAAAACACGTATTAGAATGGAAACGTCAGTCGCAGATATCGACTAAGCGTCGAGGTCGAGCACACGATTATTAAAAACACTCATAGCTATATATATATATAAATTTGTTCTTGCTTCATGGATGGATGAAAAATGCGGGAAAAAATTCCATTTCCGGTGTGTGATATGGTGAAATAGAGTTTCCGACGTGGCCTGTACTCAATATATACTATAAGCCCCGAATGCTTGTCTGGTGCATTTCACGATCGAACTATATCCGATTGACAATAACGGGAAAACTCAATAATTTGAAAATAATCATGAACGAGAAATTGGGTGAAAACGAAAACTTGTCTCGATTTGTTTTGGATAGGGAAATAATAGTTCGGCATCGCGTTTATTCGATTTTGTGTTAATTAAAAAAAAATGAACGACATTCCCGAAAAAAAAATGAAAAAATAAAATAAAATTCGAAAAAACGATTTTCATGAAAACGTTTGGCATTTGATTTTTTGTTCCCGTTCGATTGTGCGAAGTAAAGAGGTCTTGCATTTGGCACGGGTTGGAAAAAAAAAGTCTGAAATCTATCGACCGCATCAAACGGCGTTTTACGCCCTCCGCAGGGACTCCCTCGCTTGATCTTTCTGCCTCTTTCTCTGTTTTTCTTCGGTATATCACAAGAGAGAGAGTGTGATATGATTTACGATGTCGTCGAGCCAAAGATCACGTTCGGAAGATACGCGCCAGTTTTTTCTTCTCCTGGTCCTTGTAGCGTCGGTCGCGGGGACACACGCGAAAAGTGGATTTGTTGGGTCGGGGGATGGAAAAAAGGCCTCGAGAGTCGAAGAAGAAAAAGAGGAGGAAATTCGGTATATAAAGACGTTAGGGGTTGGTTTTTTTTGCCAGTATCGAGGAAATTCCTTGTCACGGTACAATGCAAAAGACTGAGCGATTTAGCAAGGATTATGAGGCGGTCCTTCGAGCGATCAATCGCCCTCGATATTTTTTCTCCTTTTTTTTTCATTGACCCTGTTTTTTTATGGGAATTCCGGCGAATATCCCAAAAGTATATTCACCGTGTGACTACATTGAGGATATCCGAACTCTGACGAGCACCTTTTTCGATATAGAAGCAAAAAATGACACTGCGACAAGCAGATTGATTGACAATACACAAATGAAACTTTTCCTCTTTATTCCTAATGAAGGTTTTCCATTATTTCAAAAGCTCGTTGCAAATTTCACGGGCTTATTTGAAAACTTTACGAAATATGCTGTACGGTATTGAATAATACGGTAAGTGAGTTTGCCGAATGTTTGGCTTGGCGTCGCTTTAATGGGATTATCGAATTTCAGATCCAGCCGCCCCTCACTGTCTCTGCCATTATTATTTTAGCAAACAAGCAGCAGGCCCGGCGCTCAGGTAAACGACAGACGGGCTTCGTTCGTTATACATGTATGCAGCATTCATATATATACTGTTGGGTGTCATATCAGGCGTGGTTGAATGTTGTACAAACATGTATATACATACAAGCACGAAAAATCTTGTCAATTCGTTTCAGCAGCCAAATTCTTCCGGATGCTGAGCTGAAAATTTATTTTCCAGAGTCACGTACACGGCGTTGTTGACGAAAATCTTGCCCGAGTGTTGTTAGATTTGCATAGAAACTCTTGAGCCTCACGTCAAAAGCAAATTCCATGTTCTTTGCTGAATCGTCACTGTGACGAACAAGCTCACAGACAGCTCGTAATTACGCAATAAGGAATGAATCTTTCGAGCTTCCTTGGACAGGAGAATTTATTCACATTTTCATAAGTCTGCGAGTTGAATATTTAGAAGAGAATTACGTCTGCGCAGGGTCTCGAAGGCTCTGGTAATAATAACAGAAAAGGGTTGTCAATTGAGAAAGACGAAGGTAACGAGCGTAGAGAGCAATGGAGTGGACAGGCTGGTAGGGCGAGAAAGGGCAGCAGCTTTTGGATTAAATAATTAAGCAACCGGTCCATCGATCGACGACGCGCAATGGTGAGGCTCAGAGGGTTGAAAGGGGGCCACGTTTGCGTGTGTCATTGCACGTGGAACGGAGTAAACCCGCGCGGCTGATGAGGAAGAAGAGAAATGAAGGAGAAGGAAAGGAGGTCGTGAACGACGACGTCGACGGCAACAACGACGACGACTGCGTTGGCGATACGACGACGACGGGGTGACAGCGTTTCCCCTGAGAGAAAGAGAGAGAGGGAGACACCCCGGTGATGGTCGGGCGTCTGAAAAGGGGTGGACGTACCGGGAGAGTTTCTCTATATACTCAAAGAGAAAACCCGGTGGCTGACAGCCCAACCCCCGTCGGTGACAGGCCGCTCAGCGTATTAATAATAAATGCAAACGCCTAACATGAATCTCTCTCTCTCTCTCTCTCTCTCTCTCTCTCTCTCTCTCTCTCTC
>JBAJMU010000004.1:13745282-13835459 GCA_037952995.1 Hyposoter didymator | reverse complement strand
AAAAAAAAAAAAAAAACACGACAACGAAATAAATTCAACAATTTACGTGGAAATTTCAAAATATTTTTCTCTGAACGAAACCTTGTGACTAAATTGCTGTTTTACGTAAAACGTTATTGAGAAAATTTCAATCGACACACAAAAGCAAATAAATTCGAAGCATTTGGGAAATATTTTTCATTCAAATTCTATAATTACTAAATTTTTTTATTTATTCTAAATGCTTACGGAATTGCCGTCACGGATCTCAAGAGGGTCTAAGGATTTCATCAGAGATTAGTCCCGCGTAACTATATCGACTGATTTGTGGCCCGTTTGTCGGATCTTCCGTAATTGTTAATTATGCTCCCCTATAGGCAAATCCTCAGAGAACAGAGGATCAGTTCGATCCGAATGCTGAGACCCTTTCATCGTTCTCGTATCGGAACCTTCCTCATCCTCAAAGTGCTGTACTCCCTCGCATTCGCGTTGGACGTTGTATTCCGCGTCCTGTGTAGTCGCTAACGTCCACGTTATCTAATCGTAGCAACGCTACTTTGCTCGGAAATTCATTGAATATGAAAGAAAACGTTGTTAATTTTTCTGTCGAAATCTCGATCATTTTCTCGTTTTTTTCCCATTGTTTTTCCCTTTTCTATGGGTCGCTGGAGTATCGACCTCGTGCTTGGCACGGACTTGACAACATCGTATGAGAAAGGGAGCAGCAGGGAGAGTTCTGGTGTTCTCGAGGATGTCGTTCGAGTTGCGTCACAGGGTTTACAGCATATTGGTTTTGGGATATCAATATATGTCCGTGGGACCATTGTCTTGGGTACCGGGCCAGACAATAGCTGTTGCTAATGGGCGTGGGGTTAGTAAGAATCTGTAACTCTTGATAGTTGTAAATACACGTAAACTATGTATTTACTAATAATATCTTGTTGGTCCAACATTGTGACGCGTATCGACGAAATAATACAGCAATTCGAGACGAAAAATTCCAAAGTCTGCACTGGAAATAAAATTTTGTCAAAAATTCTCGATATTTTGTTGATAAACTAAATATTTTTGGATAAATTCATAATCTTCATTATTTCTAACGGAATTGTCAGCTAAATTTACGATTGGAACGACTAAAATTTGCTTCCGAAGAGACTTTATAGAATATTTCTTGCTGCGATGACACAATTTTTGGGATTATTCAAAGAAAACGTTTAGTCGAACGTATCGAACGAAATATCGATCTTTTCCAACAAAATTTTATTTTTAGTGTGTATTTCACAAAAATTGAAAATAAAATGTTCGGATTGCGTCAATGAACCGACAAGTTTTCAAGTTTTCGTCGATTCGATGAATATTTTCAGAAAATTCACTAATTGCAAATTTCTTTACTCAAATTACTTTAAATACTCAATAAATTAGGCCAAGTGTCTATAATTACGTTTCATCATATTTTGTTGCAATTTGGATCGACCGTAAAAATGGAGATACATATTTCGTGTATGAAAAAGAGCAAGCTATCACGAAAGAAAGTCAAAGGAATAGCTCGTTTCATTCTTTTTGGGCGAAGCTCAAAATTTCATTGGGTTGTACGAACTTTGAAGTGCAAATGAGCTGCTTTTGCGAAATGAAAAGACAGAGGCTCGTAGAATGAGCTTTTCCGTTCGAACAAAGCGTTAGCTTTATGGAAAGAGTTTATAACGAGGCCAGGAAGAGGCGGAATCGGGTCAGTGAGATGATTTTCAACGTTGTAGACGATTTAATCGTTCATAGACGTTGAGGAGAAATACCTCAGAGAAATTGGTGAAAGGAGAAGAATTTATAACTATGCTAATGATTAAATATCTCGCGGCAATGATTTTTTTATCCTGCTCGATAAAAACGAGAATTATTTTATCCGATGCTCGTACATTAATGACTATTCGGCAAAAATTGATGAGAAAACGAATGAAATTTCGTTGCACTACTGCGATTATCGTTGCCTATCCGCGGGATTGGTAAAATATTTATCTTATTTTTTTATTTTCATAACTTTTTGGTTAAACTTGGCTGCTCGTAATAATTTCTGCTATCAATTTGGCAAATCATTATTGCTCGTTCTCCCTCTGCGCGCAGTGTATATCTGACTGGGTGATAATTATTTACGAAATTGCGCGAAATATCAGTCGGTCGATGAGAAAAAAGGAGAGAAAGGAGGAAAGAGATTTGGGGAGAGCGAGAGAGAGAGAGAGAAGCCGCTGCCGCGGTACGGCAATTATCGTACATCTTAATAGCGTTTTATAATAACGCTGCATCACGCATGGTCCAAATAACACGTTGTCCCGAGTGTATATACGCTTTCGCGAGCTTCGTTGCAACGGTAATCATTAATTTACTGCTCCTGTTGGAGGGGGAAAAGGTGGGAAGGGCGAAGAGAAGTTCACCATTGTTTCACGCCACTCCGAAAAGCTGCGGTGTTCGTGGGCACATATCGACCTCTCTCTCTCTCTCTCTCTCTCTCTCTCTCTCTTGATGCGGGATCTCAAACATGCCGGAGATCCCATTTTGATGCTGTTGCANTCTCTCTCTCTCTCTCTCTCTCTCTCTCTCTCTTTGTTGCTCTTGCTGTTGATTTCGGGAATAAAGGCTTCAAAGCGAAATGAACTCGCGCGCGGGTACCAGCGTGAAATGTACACACGCTTTAAACAGGCGAGATATAGAGACCGCGAGAGAGAAAGAAAGAGAGAACGCGTTTAAACGATCGCGCAGCTTACAAGAAAAATCGATCGCGAAACAAGTTAACGAGCTTCACTTGACAAACAACCAAAGAGCCAGAGAGATTGTGTGGCGGGAGCTAGTAGTGACAGTACATTTTAGTCAGACAATTCTCGCCGCAAAATAGTCCCGGCGTGGTGTTCGTCCTGCTGGTGCGAAAAACTGCGGCAACGCGATAACACTTGCGGCTTTTCTTTTTTCTTCGTTCGTCAACAGCTCGAAAGGCCAAATAACGCGGTAACGAGTAATCTCTCGCGCGAGGCCCTTTTCATTCTGTTCTCATCGGAAAGCGCGGCTGCTGACACGTGGCGGTTGCAAAACGAGAAGAAATTCTCTCGGGCTTTCCTTATCAACACGTCCTTTCGGGAATTCAAATGGAACAAGGCGATCGATTAGAATTCTTTGAGTTATTTCAACTTAGTTCGTAGAGGAAACTGAAATTTTGATTGACACGAGAGAATAGTACGAGAGAAGAAAAATAAAAAGTGAAAATAAATGAACGACGCCGCGTCACTCGGGATCGTGTGAACTGACAGACTTTAGTTTCAAGGCGGCTGGGCAAGAAAACGAAAGAGTTGGTGTATTACTTCACTCGTTCTCGTTTCGTTTTCCTCTCTCTCTCTCTCGCTCAATCCTTCGTCGACTCTCCTCTTGTTTCAATATCCTTTATTTTTCTCTCTTCTGTTTGCACCTCTGAGCCACAGCGCGCAGGCTATACTTATGTCCGTCTTATTCATTTTTTTCCCTCCCCCCTCGGTGCAACATTTTTTTTCCCTGGATTTTGTTCGATTTTTTTTTTTCGTTTAATTTTTTCTTTTTTTTTTCATTCACAAGTGGCACGACTCAAGCGCGTTCAATGCTATAGCTCCACTATACACTCGATTCTTATTTAAGCTCGTCTTTCGTTTCGCCTCCTCGTGCTTTGCTCGTCTCCCACTTTCTTGTCTTCGCGCGAGGAGAGCGAGAGAAAAGTATTCTGTACGTGACTACCTTACGCACTCCAAGAGCGCGTTTAATTTAATTGGTATTGACGCCCCTGGTCCGAGAATCTCTTTTTTTTCATCGTCTCCGCTGCTGTGTAACGTGAGCGAGAATGCTCTTCGGTAGAATGGCCAGCAGAAAGGTCTATCGCGAAAGAGAGAGATTGAGCGAGTGAGTGAGAGAAACTGTGAAGGAAAAAAGAGAGACGGAGGATTCTGTTGTCGATGCTGCGATCGCCACTCATCGTTGCTTCGATTCATTCCACAAAAGTATTATTATTAGTCGCAGAGGCGTACAACATCACACCCGGCGATCTTTGTCGTTAAAGAGACGATAACCCATTACATTTCGTTTTCGTCGATGATAAGTCTTTCCATACAAACACATACGTATTCGTGTGCATACATTTTTTTTTCTCGTCGTCTACGATCTCATTAAAGAGTTGATGGAAATTGCACCTGGCGAGGAAGCGAGCGAGAAAGAAAGATCCGAATTCTCGAGCTCGAGTATTCAAGGCAAATGATGCGAGAATTTTTCTCTCGGATTAATTCGCGTGAAAAAAAAATGATGGAATGTTTGCTCGGCTTTTTGAGAGTCAGTAATTTTTAGCCATTTCATTTTTCATTTATTATTGCGAATTACAACAATCGTGTTATCAGAAATTGTCATATCAACTTTTAATGGAGTTCGATGCTGTAAATATCGAGTTTATGGTGAAGAAATGATTTTGCGTAGTCGACTCTGGTGCCTCGATCAATTGTACGTGATTTTTTTCTGCAGTCTTGAATATTTAATCGCTATATACAAATTGACGATGCGATACAACGAGCGAAATATATAATTTATCAAACAAAGTTTGAAGGATCTCTGGCTGCTCCGTCGTTCTTCGAGTCTCGACTTTCGCGTTTCAAGGCTCCGAAAGGATGAATATTATTTTTTGATAAACTGAAGAGAGTTGTTAAATCGTTACGTTGTGAAGTCTTTCTGGACGGAGAGCAAGCGAGAGACGATGAGGTTTTTTCGCGCGTCGAGCATCGTCGTCGCGTCAGGTTCGCGCTCCGTTCTCGACATAACAACGAAACTTGCTATTACGATCAATGAGTTTGGACAGGCGCCATCAACGGGGAATCGCATTAAGGGACACGTCCTGTTAAACGGCAATCCGGCAATGTTACGTCATTTGTTAGTCAGAGGGAAAAAATAAATGTAGAAGAGAACGAAAGGAAGAACAGCAGGAGCAGCAGGAAGAAGAGAGAAAGAAAATATGAGGAGGCGAACGAAAATAAGAGGACGACGAAGAGGAGGCGGAAAGAGTTAACGAGATGGAATCGCGCGTACATAAAGTATACGCTGGCGAAGAGTGAAGCTTGGGAAAAGATTTGGAGCGCAAGAAAAGCAGCAGGATCATCACTCTGAGAAAAGAAAGCTCGGAGCATTTAAGAGGCAAGAGTAGTGGGGCAAAATAAGATTGCTGGGACACCCTAACGTCGCAAGACACAAAGACACAAGCCAAGAATTTATAGCAACGTTGTTAAGGGTTGCTTCTTACTACACCCCACATTTTCCTTACAATATACATACATCTTGTTACTGTTGAGCACATGTGTATATATACATCGCCAAAGCAGAGCTAACTCCATTTGCCTTCTCGAGTTTCTTTTCGTCTCCCGCTCCCCTTTCGGATGAAAGGGAAAAGAGAACGTTTTGAAACGACTCCAGGGATGAAAATTCTCCGAGTCACAAACCCCGAGAAGCAGGAGAACGAGAGAGCTAAATGTTGACCGGGGGAAAAACGGTGGAAGGACATAAAACGTAACGTTTCACGTTTTTAATAGGATAGCAAGAATTCTTCTCGTTTCTGGCTCGATGCCCTTACTCCATAGATATGCAAACATACATGAAGAAAAGTCAACGATCCGTGTAACGCGTTTGCGAGGACCTACAACTATTTCGACCCTAATAAATATTTAGTAACAAAAACAATAATTCCCAGTGCGAAATGAAAATCTCATTTGTCCAATTTCCAAGTGCGAAAAATATTAAAAATCCTCGAAAGCCAGTGTTCGGTCGGGGTCGGAGTTTAACAAAAATCTGAAAATCCATTCACGACGATTTAGGATTTTATCAAAAATTTATACTCGCAAGTGGCACACAATTAGAATAATTGTTATCAAAATAATCTCCACCGAATATTCGTATTTTTAAAATAAACGAATAAAGATTTAGTTTCATTTATAATTTTGCATCATTTCAAAATATTTATCTTATGCACGTTTCATTATTTTCAAACCATTCAATTTCCTGCACGTCTACGCGGCATAACTGTTAGTAGTTTCCGAGTATGCAAATAATACTACAATTTACACGGCGGCCATCAGTTGCATTATACGTTCGATGCCCGTCGGTTATGTGTACAAATATAAATAATCAATTACACGTAGATTTACTGAATGTATGAATATATCCTCGTGAATGTAAATATATATGGATATATTTGGGATCTCGTGTATTCATGAAATCTACGTGTAACGTGTTATATATATAATATACATTTACGTATGTATAATGCTCGTGAACAACGAGCAAATCATTTGAATATGCATAAACATACATCCACACAATTATATGGGGAAGCTCATGATGATTAGATGATGAGGGTGTGTCGTTAGATTATTCCGATGATAAGTAATTATCAGAATGATTATCCAGTGTCTATGTTGTGCAATGATTCGAAATGTTGGAGAATGTTTTTCAGAAAAGATTGTGGAAAGGATATTAGGAAGGAAATTCGAAATTTAATATTGAGGGAATGTTTAGATGAAAATTGATTTGATAAAAATTTGAATATTCGTGTATAGCCACGAGGCAAAAATGAGGCAATTTTATTTGCCATATTTATTGGCATTTCTTCGTCGACTCGGAGTAATGAGGATGCGGGCAGAAAAATAGCGGGATTAATAAAGTTTGTCCTGCTCGCGGGAAATTGAGATGAAAATGGAAGAAGAAGAGAGAATATTAGTTTGGTGTATGAAATGGGACTGGTTGAGAGAAAGAAAGGTTCGAGGATCAATATTTGGTGAAGCTGGTATGGAATGCCCTACATATTGGTCGAAAAAGCGCCTCGGGCAATGTAGAGGAAACGCGTATGTGTATTGCCATCATCGCGGGGAGTATATAACTCGCTTTTCCCGTCGACGAGAGACTTGCACGTTGACCAGCAAGAGTCCGCGCTTTCGTTGCATCGCTGAATCCTCGCCCCCGGCCACTGCGCGAAGATCCATGGTGAATTCACCGAGAAAGAGAGACCAAGAGAGAGAGAGAGAGACGGATAGAGTTTACGGAACGAAAGCTGGCGGAATTCCAAGATGATCTCGCGTTCCTTTCCGTTCCCCTCGGGTCTTCGGCGCTGAAGTGAGAGACTCGAGGAGAAAAAGAAAAACAGACATAGAGAGAGAGAGAGAGAGAGCGGAATACGTAGAGCATTCTGTGTTTCTAGTTTGCTGCACATTTCCGAGAGAGAAGACACAAACTCGAGCGTGATCTGTGACCATCGCGAAATTCTTTGGTACTGCACCACAAAGTCTGATTTTTTGTCACGTGGATTTGTTCGAAAAAACATTTATAAACAAAACAATTGAAAAATGAATGAGGACAGAGAGGGAAGAGCTGCGAATCAACTGGAATATTATTTTTTAACTGCAAATTGTGATCGTTGTTGTTTTTTTTCTCGCTCACAATAAGTCTCGAGCCGATTTTTCTCCCGCGCACCAAATCATCTCCATTGACAAGGGAGCTCGGTATTCCGAAAGGGCAAAAACTTGCTTAAATTTTGCTCAGCTATGCAACTGCAGCATCATCCATGTCTGGCCCACCTTTTCTTATCCCTATACCCTGCTGTCGCGGTCTTCGTCTCACTTTTATTCTCTCCTTTTCTCACTCGCTCGCTCGGATCTTGCCGCGACAATTTTTCTCACTCTCGATCTGCGTGACCTACGTCCCGCGTCCCCGAGCTTTTTGGCATCGTTCTACGGAACGTAGAACGTCCCTCTCGAGATAAAATATCCAGTCTCCATCTTCTTTCGTCGAAGGATGCAAATGACAAGCGCTTGATTTACCGCCTTAACGTTTTTTTGTTTTTTTCCTTTTTTTACGACATTCTCGCTCTCGCAGAATCGACCGGCTCTCAAGGATTCTTAAAAACAATCATTAACGTTGAACGATTTTTTTTTTTGCATTTCATTAACTGTTCGGTAACTGAAAATGGTTAAAAAATATCGATATTTTTTTTGTTGTGTGGCGTTGAAAGTCTCGACAGGATGTATATTTCTCTTGTTTCCTCTTGCATTAATCTTTACAGCGTTTCTATACATCCTGTTCGTGCGTATGCTCGAGAAATCAAAATCGCACCTAGAAGTGCGTGATGTATAGATAGGCGGTTTCCCAGAGGTAGAAAACCAAGTGTGCACACACGTGATCATGAATCATACGAGAAAAAGAGAGACGGAGGACGGGAAGGGGTCGCTGAGATGGCGAGTGTTGCTCCAAAGGGTTTTGTGCCCGCATCTCTTTAGATTTATAGCTGTTGGGATTCGCTGGAGAGTAGAGCGAAAGCAAGCGGAAGGATTAGCTTTTTTCACGCGCCCATTCGTCGAGCCCTTCACCGGGCAAACCTCCCGATAGCCCCAAGATAGCGAATAGGCTGTGTACCACCGCACAATCCACCTACTCGAAATACATACCGTATACCATTCCTTTCAAATATATTTTGTACCCAGTGTCCTAAGATTCGTGCACAATTCACACACGGCAAATAAAATTTTGTTAAAAACGGTCGATATTTTGTTGAATACGTTAAACTAAATATTTTTCGATAATTTCAAAATTTTCGTCATCTTGGCAGCGTATTTGCTTTTTAACAAAATTGTCAGCGAAATTTACGAGTGGAACGACCAAAATATGCTTCCGAAGAGACTTTATAAAATATTTCTTGCTGCAATGACACAATTTTTGGGATTATTCAAAAAAACGTTTAGTCGAACGTATCCAACAAAATATCAATCTTTAAAAAGTATGCGCATTAATTTTTTTTTTCTCTTTATATAACAAGCAATATTTTCCCTTAAACAGTGGCCACACTGAGAATGAAATTGTGTTAAAAATCGTCGATATTTAGTTGAATACGTTAAACTAAATATTTTTCGATAATTTCAAAATTTTCGTTATCTTGGCAGCATATTTGCTTTTTAAAAAATTGTCAGCGAAATTTACGAGTGGAACGACTAAAATTTGCTTCCGAAGAGACTTTCTAAAATATTTCTTGCTGCAATGACACAATTTTTGTGATTATTCAAAAAAAAACGTTTAGTCGAACGTATCGAACAAAATTTCTGATTCCATGACTTGGGCAGACGAGTACGTCGGATTNCTTGAACAGTGGCCGCACTGAGAATGAAATTTTGTTAAAAATCGTCGATATTTAGTTGAATACGTTAAACTAAATATTTTTCTATAATTTCAAAATTTTCGTCATCTTGGCAGCATATTTGCTTTTTAACAAAATTGTCAGCGAAATTTACGAGTGGAACGACCAAAATTTGCTTCCGAAGAGACTTTCTAAAATATTTCTTGCTGCAATGACACAATTTTTGTGATTATTCAAAAAAAAACGTTTAGTCGAACGTATCGAACAAAATTTCTGATTCCATGACTTGGGCAGACGAGTACGTCGGATTTCTGTATCAGGTTCTCGTTTAGGGACTGCATCCGAAAAGTTTCCCCACTCAACAAGCTTCTAAACGTTGGATAAGATTTTCGAGACAGCCTGTATGTTCGAACGATATAAACTCGAAGGAAACCCGCGCGAGTATACGACACTCCTTTGTTACGCCTCGTTATCCGATCTGCGTCGAGCCACAACGAAAGATCTCCAAAGCAATGCGAACCTTACGCTCTCTAACCGTAGCAAGAAAATATTCAACCCTCTCTCTTTCGGTCTCTATACACAAGGAGCTTCGGTACAATAGTTTTAAGGATATTGCGAGGGAGGCCTGTTTGAGAAATGTGAAGTGCACTATACTTCACGTCCGGTTTGCTTACCTATCTCTCGGAACTGGTGCACAAGTGCCCTGGCGAAGCAGAAAACGAAAGAAAACTTTGATTCTTACGAAGATTTGTTCGGTTATTTTCATTTTTTCAAATTCTACAAATATTTGCATCGCTTCCTTATGGCCAAATGAAATTGCAGCAAATTTTTTGAAAAACGTTGACTGCCACGTGGTGAAGCAGGTTTTCTCTAGCTGCTTCAATGGGACGAAGAGAAAAGAGAAAATAAGCAAGAAATCAGATGCTATTCTGCTCCACCTTTGCACAGCAGTCGGTTGAATTAATAATCGGCAGATTGCCAGTGATAAAGAAAGCTCAGCAGCATCACAGAGAAATCTAGCAGCGATTCTTATACATGTATTCGAAGGATTATATAGTTGGGTAGTGAATTTGTAACTAGGAGAAAAGAGGAGAAGGATGAAGGAAGGTAATGCGAAAGCTGAGGAGGAAAAGCAGGCTGTGAAAAGCCTCTGAGAGGATCGAGTTGATTTACACCAGATGAGAGATAGTCTGAACGACTTGTACTTTGCCTCTCGGCTCTCTGACGTTGTGCTCCTCCTTCACCGGGTGATTTCTTCGATCAAAAATGATTTTCGAGGCGCTTATAGACTCGGGAATGGCTACAGACTAGCCGGGGGCAAAAAGCACACTTTGCAACGAACTCGCTAAATCTCGTGGAAATAAATAGTGGAATGAGAGACAAAAATAGCGATGGAAACTTAGTCAACACCTGAGAACGTATTACGAGCATTTAATCGACTACAAACTTGCTTCCCAGCAGACATTGTCATCCTAATTCGCATTCGGGCACAACAACATCACTAAATGTGTAGCTTGTGTTATTTTCTTCGTTCCCATGATAAAAAGCTCGTTGGGAAGGTGGTAAGAGACTGGGGAGATGGTAAAACGAGACTAAAGTGAGGGCGAGAGACGGTGGCATTGCTGAGAGATTCGTAACGAAGGAAAGAGGAAAGAGAAAGAAAAATAGAGAGAGAGAAAGAGAGAGGAGGAGGAAAAGAACGCTGGATAGCTGTCAACAGACTTTGAAAAATGTGCCAAGTGGAGAAAAAGTAGCTATTGGCTTCGCCGCAAGCGCCGTATATACCTCCGTTCCTTTTCTTCCTTCTTCGTTGGTTGCTCGGTCTCTCTATCTTTTCGCTGTCTCTGTCGTTTTCATCTTCGGTCTCGGAGGTTCTCCGGGCAAGGGACAAAGAGATGGAGCATTTACTGCTCTCACGTCTGTCTGTCCCTTTCCGAAGGGATTCGAACGGACACACACATACACACAGGAAGAAACATATACACGTGGACACAAATTTACAGAGCAACTTCTCGCATCGTCCTCGTCCCATTACCCTCGGCTGCTGCGATCCTTTGCTTCTTACCTGCCAGTTAAACCGCAGATACAGCAAAACAGTACAGCATCGGGGAATGTGGAAGGACAGCCAAGGTTGTGCCGGTACCATTAACATTAACACGCGCCACATTCGAGCAAACCCAACCAACCAGACTACCGAGATACTTTTCTTACTCAACCCAATATAAATCGCATTCATGCACGCACCTATTACCCCCCCTCCTCCCCTTCTCTCTATATATACCTTAACGCTCTCCCAACCCCTTTCGACACGTTCGTAATAAGTATGTAAATATGAGAATTGCACTGCCTCGCGTTACATTGCAGCACGATGCGTTTCCTACATATTTCAACGATTATTCAACATCCTTTCACGACAAAATAATTAGCAACAGTTTTTTCAGGGGGTAGCTGCAGAAAATGGCCTCGCAGGGTAATATTCATTAAAGTCAATGATCAAGAGTTGATTATTCTTAATTAAGCATCAAGTTAAAAGTTGACTGGGTCAGTGGAAGGGAAATAAAAATATTCAGAGTCCTAAGGCAGTTTGTTTGGGGGAATTTATCGTAACAGTTCGACCGCATGAATATTTTTCCTTTTCACAATTTATTGAAAACGTTGTTCCCTCAGAAAGAGAAAAAAAAAAACATTCTCAATTTAACGCAGGACGATATCGCTTTGCAATCGCAAACTCACAATCGCAAAACACAAACCCTCTCTTGGTGCTGCAACGCAAGTGGCAGCAGCCAGTGTGTGTCTCAGCAAAATAAACGGTCAGAGTTTGCGCGGGCCTTATCCCAACGATCGATGATCTATGGGGCGAGCTCATACAGTACATCTTCGTGGTATGCGTCTTTCTGTCTATTATATATACAGGCAGCATCCTCATCGTATGCGCTTGTCGTCGGGAGGTCAAAGGATTTTCCACGTAACGATCCGCCATGCTGTGCCACCTGTTCCCCAAGATTCTTCATCTTCTTTCTATACTCGAACCAAAGACAATCCCATTGCACTCCGATCTTTTATACTCTCTGTGAATCATTTTCGATCGATTTGAGCTGCGAAACGAACAAAAAAAAATGACAGTTCTCGAAATATTTACAATCAAACGCCGAAAACAAATTTTCACTGGAAAATATCGACATTTCACGTTTTTTTTTTTTTAACTAAATAAACTGGCAAAATGAGGAAAATTTTGAAATTATCAAAAAATATGGAGTTTACAGTTTTCAAAAAAATCACGAAAATTTTGAACAAAATTTCATTTTCATTGAAAAGATTGACAATTTCATTAAACTTCGTTGACACGTTTAATTTTTCAATACGCTTGTCAAAACTCACGCTATCAGCTGTGCATTTCCGCAAAACCTTGTATACCCCATAGAATCGAATGGACATGGGGTATAAGAGAATAAATGCACAACTCACGCGTATATGCCACACAAGTACGACTGTATACAGATTGCTGTCGCGGATTTTGCAACACAGTGACTCGGTGCGGTAGAAGCCTGATAATTGAGTCACACACAAGAAGGTTGGTGCGAGGGCGCTGTAGGAATCGCAACGCGCGACAAATGATGTATCGGCCAGTCGGTTCGTTTCCCCAGATAGAGCATCTATCCGGTATTTGCTGTTGCGTGCTTGCGTAAACGTACAATGTTAACTGCTAAATTAATACGTGACAATCTGTGAGTTTCCTCGAAAAGATATTTCCGTCTGGTCGGCAAACTCCTTGAGGGTTGACGTAACCATTTACCACGTGAATTACGAGAGGCACATGCACAAAACGCAGCTGCAATTTATTCTCCCGATCAACGTAATTCAAACGTAATAATGGACAAATTAATCAAAATTTTCTTTGCTGTACTTGACTTTCAGAAAAAAAACTGAAATATATACGAATACAGCGGTAGAATGATTTCCATTTTACTCACGAGACAATATGCACTCCTATTTTCTATTTATTCGACTTTCTGCTTTATAATCTTTCTCAGTGACACAGAATTATTTTTCCAAAAATACGTCCACACGAAAACGAGGTTCCCAAAATTTATTGTGCGAGGCGTAGATTTTGTGAAATGAAGATTAAGGAGGTTGAATCACGAAATTAAAATAATGAGAATTTTATTTAATTTGGTGACAATATTCTTTGGCATCGAGGATAGAAACACAAATTTTTTCCAAATTTTTTACCACATGGTTATCGAATAGTTGAGAGTTGAATCGAAATTCTTATGCACGAGCTGTTTACCTGTATATATGTAAACTCTATGCTCATACACGTGAACTTTAGTGTTCAATTACTCGAGTACTTCGTGGTGGAAAAATCTTGAAAAATTTGTATTTTCATTATTATCAAAGAATATATTTACCAAATTTGATTAAATTCTTATCTTTTTGTAAATTGGTATGTTTTCAAGGAGGTTGGCTACACACGACCAAATGATAAGAATTTACTAAAATTTGGTGATAACATTCTTTAGAATCAAATACGATGACACAATTTTTTTCAAATTTTTCTCGAGTACTACGTGGTGGAAAAATCTTAAAAAAATTTTATCGTCATCATTATCAAAGAATATATTTACCAAATTTTATCAAAATCTTTCCTTTTTGTAATTTTTCATTTTTTTGACATTTGTTTAGCATAGAAAAATTCTATCGTCGTGATCCAACCTCCTTAATTCCTAGGCGATTGTTTTTCTTCTCATTACTTTCGGGATTAAAAAATGTTGAAGCATCTACCGATTGACATCGAGTGGACGCAGCTCAAATTTACATGCGCCCATTTCTTGACAATATATTGGCTCTGGTGTGAAAAGCCATGAGGCTATACGATCGCAGCGAATTAAAGTCCAAATTACACGCTTTCGTAGACTTTTACGTTTCGCTTAACACGTTTATGAGTATATAGCGAAAAATATATACGTGCGATGCGAGTACTGGCGTTTGAGGATAAAGTAATACGATATTCTGTGTCATACGCACGGCGATCGCAGAGACGAGACAGAAAACGCTCGAGAAGTAGCAACCGTGAATTAATGACGATCGTAAATATATAAGAAAGATAGAGCCAGAATAGACAGAGACGAGAGAGAGAGAGAGAGAGAGAGAAAATGCAAAAGAGGAGAGGAGTAGGGCGAGTAGAACGAAAATCCATAAAATAGTCATAATGACAGTAAATGTTGTTATTATTATTATTGAATATCGTTCGATCGTAAAACCGGTTAATTTATAGAAAGCCGTCAGTCGCCAAACCGTAAAATCTACGTCTGTGAATGCGCGTCTCGAAGCCAGCCAAAGCGTCGTGTGTGTACACACAACCAAGAGCTTTACGAAAACAGATTTATAATGCGTACAAGACGAAATACCGATGAAGAACGAGGAGGACGATCGAGAGACTCAAATCCCCGAGTATATACTTTATGTATTAAATATCTATACTATGTCCCTCATCCCATTAAGATAACGAGCAAATTTTCGTCACTCGCAGCATCAGTCAGATCCTTGATTTCGACGCTCTTATCCGGACACTGAATTTCTAAAATACTGACCCCGGGGACTTTTACGAGCATAAAAATTCAGACGCGAGGAGTGTAGATAGCGCATATACGTAGCATCGTTTTATGAACCATTCCGAACGTATGTCCAGCCGAATGCAAAACTCTCGTTAATAACGGCCACCGGTATATGCAGGAATGTGTCGATTTACCTATTTTATGCATATCATCAAATCGACTCTTTTTTATATTGAAAAACGATAAACAATCGGGCAGCTATCTGCAATTTTTTTATGACATGAGGAAATCACCGAATGCGGTGGAACATTTGCTGGTTTTCACGACTTCACTGACATAACAAAATTTTGTTGAAAAAGATGAATGTTTTGTTGGATACGTTCGACCAAACGTTTTTTTCGAATAATCCCAAAAATTATGTCAATGCAGCAAAAAAACATTTTGGAAAATCTCTTCGGAAACAAAAATAACGAAAATTTAGAAATTATTAAAAAATATTTAGTTTAACGTATTCAAGAAAATATCGACGATTTTTAAGAAAATTTTATTCCCAGTGTTGGCTTTCTGATTCTCGTGAATTATTTATTTGTTCGTAATAAGAATGAAATAGTGAAATTGTGAAAATATTATGGTCCTTAGTGATGAGTGTAAATTGAAGTAGTTGGAGGAACATTGTCGCGGTGAAAATTGGCGGGAATTCCGAAGAAATTCTCGCGTCAATGAGAAGACTCGTGAAACACGTGTACGGGAACGTGATGGGTGAGCGCGTTGACGTAATTATCCGGGAGCAGCGTTTGGCCGAGGATTTTGAGAGAGTCACGTATATCCATAAGGACCATAAGATGCTGCTCGCTGAATTATCTTTTTTTATCTCTTGCTCTTGTTCTTTTCGCGCAGTCGTGTCTCTGGAGCAAGCCGCCTTTGGATCTTTTTGCGTTCGTGTGGTAAAATGGTAGGGCTTGCGAGAGAGAGAGAGAGAGAGAGAGAGAGAGAGAGGGAAGAGCAAGGAGAGTAAAACGTAGCAATTCGCTCGAGCACGCACGCCATTAAGTGACGCAATCGGTTTCTTCTAGATGTCGCACGCGCACGAGCAAATACACGGGGGCTAACTTGTTTTGGCGAGTCGGGCTGAGAGGAGGAGAGAGAGAGAGGAAAATATGCGGGAGACAAAAGTTTGGCCATCTCATTCCTAAATATATAGACACAGATATATACGCGAAGGAAAAAGAAAAGGCCGCGTGCGCGAGCCAACTTTTTCTTAGCGTGATTTTTGTCTCGCGTTTTCGGAGCTTCTCAATGCGAAGCGATCACGATTTACACCTACATACGTATATAAAGAGAAAGAAAGAAAGAGAGAGAGTGACTCAAGAGCCACGCTAATGGCGTCAATGCCGAGGATACTCGCGCCTCGCAAGATATTAGAGAATCTTGCACACGAGCGCACACGGACGAATACAAAGATAAAAGAAATCAAGACAGAGGATGACACTGCTGCATCGCACACGATGGAATGCTCGTTCCGGATCTTTAAAAACTCGCCAAAACTTCTCTCTCGTATTGTCTCTTCGAATTATCTTGGATCTCGACTCTTTTGCCCCCCCCCCTCCCTTTCCTCTCGCCAATCTTTTGCTTATATTTTATAAACGAAAGACTATTTGAGGCGCAAGTTTTTCCTCTGGCCCTCTCGCGAACCTGCTTGAGAAACTCTCTTATTTCTTAAGTGCAATTCATGAAAATTTCACCGTTAATGGAATTGAGCATCTTAGAGTTTTAAATAACGGATGAAACTTGTCGAGTTTTTTTACTAAAAAAGTTTTGAAGACTCGCACAGTGTACAGGTTTTTTTTCATCTATATGTATTCAGCCAATAGCCGCATTTTTCAACGTACGTTAAGGGCTTCATATGTAAAAGGCACGGGAGAGAGGGGGTGCGGAGAAGTACAAAATTGTAGGAAAAAGAGTGGAGGTTAGGAAGAGAACGTCTGTCCCGCTGAGTAACAATCTTCTCACGATATATTTACTCCTTTTTTTCCCTCTTCGCTTCTCCCTTTTTCTCTCTTCCGTTCTTGACAGGATTAACACGTGCTCCAAATGCACCGTACGAGAGGGTTTTTCCGTGCTTTGTAGCCTTGCCATCGCTCCAATAGGAAAACCTTTTAAAGGGAGAAAGAGAAGGAGAAAAAAGAGTGCGCGAGAGAGAGAGAGAGAGAAAGTACGAAAAGAGATCGGGCATACGGAAGTGTACGAAGGAGCAAAAGAAATGAGAGTACTGGCTGGTTGGAGCGGGGGTGGAAGTGGTTGCCAGGGTGCGGGGTACACATTGTCGGCAGGAGAATAAAGAGAAATTTTATTGGGGGATTGGCTCGACGCCAAAGGCGAACCGAATAAAATTCTGCACCGAGATTCCTCACTCTTCTCTATTTCTCTTACTCCCTTTCCCAGACAACGATATAACCCCCTTCCCTCACTCATCCCCCCCCCCCTTTTTGGACTCCCCTACACTCTCCGGCACTCATTCTTCCTCGCGAGAGGAAAAGCGACTTTAAAACACAATTTAACCGTTCCAAATGAATTCTGTCCCTTCTTCTCGATGAGTAACACGAGAGCACTCTTCTTCCATCATTTCGACCGGAATCGAGCACCCCCTTTCTACTTTTTTCTATGTTTTTTTTTCTCTCTCTTTTCTCCAAATATTTCTTCATCTCACTCGAGCCTCATTTTTGTTTTACTTCTCAAGTCTTTGGTACGTAAACTTCGGCTACGGTATCTCTCGAGCTGTTGAACATTTGATAACGAGCAGTAAAGTTCTTTCTTTCTTTCTGCTCGTTGAACGCATTTTTGTTTTATTTAATCGCGAGCGACCATTTCGCGTCATTTTTCCAATTCGTCTTCGGACTCTCGTATCTGATATTCCGAAGGAGCATTCATTTTTCATGCACTCAAGAAATTCTACCTCAACTTGAATACAAATTTACGAGTTTTATCAAAAAATTTACTTTTTTTCATTTTTTTCAGGCCTTTTTTTGCCACTATAGTTTGCTTAGGTCGCTCGATTATGTAATTCGAATTGACCTACCTATCAAGAGTAACAAATATTCCGAAACCGGCGGTATATTAAAACGGTAGAGCTCTCCATCTCTCCCTTCACCGATAAATTCAGTCGATGATCGAGAGGCGTGACTAACTGGTTCGACTCACACGGACCATACCTACTATAACTCCTCGTCGTCTGATGCGGACATGCCCGCTGACTTTGGCATGGACCCGCGCCTCTAATTAGACCCTAACCCGCGCGCGCGCGCACTTTCTCTCTCTCTCGCTCCTTCTCCTTTCGATCGGATGTGGTAGCGACTATATCCACTGGGGAATCGTTTATCCAGCTTAGCCTCGATTCCGCAGAGGGTCAAATCCAATTTTTAATTTCTTTCATTCCCAAAAAAAAATCGCAACCATTTTCCATCGAACTTGTGAAATCTTTTGTGCAGCTTCCCAGTCATAAATAAATCGCATCAAATTTAATAAACGCGTGAATAAAGAAAAAGTCTTTGCAAGCAGAAAAAAAAAGAGTTTTCGAAAATCCTAAAAAAAAAATTACTTCGAATTCAGCGCTTCGGCGACGCCTTCGACAGATTGACTATATATTCTCGCAGACGCGGCTCCTCGTATTTCTCTTCAGGAATATACTCGTGCGCAGCTAAAAGAGAGACAATTATCTCGGTGACAATGAGCGAACGCATGTAATTAATTAGGTCGACGATGCTCATTCGCTAAGTAGATATTTTTCCATGTATATACGACACAATGAAGAGCGAGAAGAAAAGAGAGTGAAAAGTGAATCAAGGGTAAGAGGGAGGAGTGGGTGAAAAAACGAGGAGAGTTTGCTCGCGGTTCGTATTGTGTGGTAGCCAAGAGGAAGATGAATCTAAGAAAAAAAAAAACAAAAACTTTGTATATAGATATATATTTTGAATGTTATGTGTAGAAATATATAGACGTGTATTCACGAGTGCATAGAAGGAAGAAGAAGGAATAACATGTTGGAGTAGAACACGACTATCGTGACAACAACGACGACAACGACAAGCCTGCGCGCTCTCTGTCTTTCTCTCTTTTAGACTTGGGAGAGGCGAAACCGAGCTAAATGCCAGAGTAGAGAGAAGCCTCGTGGTTTGCCAGTCGTTGTCGTCGTACTCCCCTTGTCGTTTCGCCGTTCTTCTTCTCTTCCTTTGATCCAAGGATTTGCGGGGCTCTATTTTGCATTCCGTCTCGTCTACCACGTTGCCGGAGATTCTCTCGCTCACTTTGTCCACGTTATACTCGCCATTTTCTCTTCCCCTTTTATATACGAACACACATACAACATGACATTACAGTAGATACTTACGTTTATACCGCGAACCATCACATGCATTTGTTTGTACGTGCACATCTCGTTCTTCACAAATCTTTGGTCCGTGCTACGCGAGACTTGTTCGCATTCAAATGGGAATAAAATGGAAATAAACAATGAGAAGGAAAGCAGCTAAATGCAAAAGCGTCCGCGAGCAATTGTCAAGCGATCGCATGGCCCGCGAGCAATTAGCCAATTCTCCGTCTCTTTCTTTCGTTGCAGCATTTTTATTGAGGTTTCTACGTTCTTAAAGTTTCCACGTCAGAAATACGTCAGGCCCTCAGATTTGGAGACTAAATTTCGAATGACATGGAAAGCGATATTTTTATCTCGTGGACCGATCCGTAAAGATTTTTCTTGCAAGCAGAGAAACTTGCTCGACAGAAAGCGAAAAAGTAGGAAAAGAGAAGAATGGCGAAAAGATGCCAAAGTCAAAGATCCGAAACTCGCCGTTTTGGCCTCAGGAGAGCGCAGAGAGAGAGAGCATTCTTGCTGCGAGTCTGTTATCCCGACGCGCCACACTTCTCCTCACCATTCCGCAGCCCCTTTCGCAACTCGGAGCCAAGTCCGCGTTCCCTCGTGGCGGCTACAATTGTCGCTTCGTACAGAGAGAGGTCACACGACGAGCCGAGTCACCGAGATCGCGGCACAGACGCCGCGACATAAGAGCGAAATAGACTTGCTCAAAAACCACGTGGTGTCTGCGACACTCGACGAAATTAGCGACCACGCGGTTCTCCGCAATTTTTGGCACGCGTATTTTATCCTCTCACGATCCCTCGTGAGCCGAAAGTCACGTAGCAGAGCCACTGACATTCGGATTTCGTCTCATCCGCACTGAAACGCGTCGATACTCTGACAATTTTTCTCAATTATTTATTTCCCTCAACAGAGACTAATTATTTTTGCAAACAATACCGCAAAAACCTTTTACACGTGAGTGCAAAAATCTCTACGTCTATGAACAGTACGTACGGGCTTGCCAACGTAAAAAAATTCAATGCGACGATGCACTGTTGCAAGAAAGATCTTGACGGTGAATTCACCGGCGAGGACTCTCGTACAAAATCCTCGTGGCCTTGTGTGTACTTGTACATATATTGCACGTAGTGTACAGAGTGTCTCTGGAACGATTCGTTCAAAGCTACTCATTCTTTACAGCCAAAAAGAACTTTGACCATCATCAGGTATTAAAAAATCAGTGACAGCTGATTCGGCACCTTACGTGAAAAAAGTCACGGCCCTGGTCTGCTAAATTCAGTGAAAACAAAATTTTGTTGAAAAAGATCGATATTTCGTTCGATACGTTCGCGACAAAATGTTTTTTTGACTAATCCCAAAAATTGTGACATTGCAGCAAGAAATATTGAACGAAATCTCTTCGGTAGCGAATCTTCGTCGTTCCACTCGTAAATTTTGCTGAAAATTCCACTAGAAACAAAATATTCTGCCAAAATAACGAAAATTTCAAAATTTTCATTTCAATTTAAAATTCATTTTCGCTTTTCTCGCTTGTTTCTCCCAACTGGCGCCTGCACAATCAGCTGTCCACGATCCATCGATGACTCAGCGCAGCGATTGATCGGAGGAAAAAAATCCCAAAGGACTTTGTGCTTTTTTGAAGTGTCAAATGTAAGAAAAGCTTTTGGGTGACTTTGAGTCCACCTTGTATAAATATATATATGTATACAGGTACGTATACATACGTATTAAGGATATACCGGCATTATGCGAGCTTAATGAGGATGCCGGCATTCCGAGAGAGAGAGAGAGATGGCGACACATGCACGTATATAGAAAAGTACATAGATATGTTTATATACGGAACGATCATGGGTTAAGTTTAGCTGTTGGTTGCACAAGAGCAGGAAAGGTGGATCGTTCTCACTCGGTCCTTTTGCCGTTGTCGTTCATCTCTTGGTTGTTGTCTTTGTCGTTTGTGTGAGCAGTGTGTATGTACGAGTTGTTTCTGTTGGCTTCAAAGGCGGCGCGAGACATTTTCTTGCCGCTGTCTTCTCTCGATCTCTCGGCTGTGCACTCTCGGATGACCACCCGTATCAGAAATGTATTATTTATTAGTTTTACCGCGATCTCGTGACGGTGAACGAGAGAGAAGTGCCGCCATCGGGGCGTCTCGCCAGACGCGAGTTTGACGCCCCTATCTTCTCTTTATAGACGCAATCGTAAATTTTCCATCGAACCATTCGTACTGTACACAACTATCCAAGCATATCCTGTACATATTATACTTGGCGTCAAGTTCCTTTGCAAATCTTATTTCTTTCTCGCGACGCTTATATAGTTCAGCTTCGTATGGGACGTTCGAGGACAAAAAAAACGAGAGAAATCGAGTTTTCCTCATTTTTTAAATGATGTATTCAATAATTCTAATGACGAGTTAATTCTTCGCGCGTCTAGAAAAACGAAGATTCGGAGATTCTGGAAAAATCGCGGAGTTAATCAAATTTCGGGATCTTCGAGACGAAGTTGAAGTTTGCAACGTTGGAATGCAACGAAATTCCCTATTTTCTTGGGCAAATGTCAAGATTCTCAATGAATATTTAGTCAGGACAATAAAACGATCATTTTTCAGCGTCCAAAGAGAAAATGAGTGCGAAATTGTTGTGGTTTTTAAAATTGAACAAACAATCTATAGAAAAACGTATTTTTCGTTGGGGCCCAACGTTGCAAACTTCAGGCTCATTTTTCGAGGCTAAAAATTGTTTTTTTCGTTTGTCGCGCACCAATTGAATGGCAAGTTTGATCTCGTGAAGGTTTACAGGAAATTGGTAGAGTCCCCTTTTCGAGACTTTCGAGTCGAGACGTTTTTATTGCTCCAAGTTACGCTGGAAAATAAAATGAACAATTGTTCGGATCGTGGACCTTTTAATGAAAAATGGCCCATATATTTCTAGGCCTTGTGTATATACGCAGTTCTCGTTCATTCGCGCCGCGTGCGACGCGTCTCGCGGAGCTACTTTCTTAAGCACACTCGCGACTATCTTTCTCTCTTTAACACACTCGCGCGCTCGTTCGCGATCGATGAAAACCGGTGGCGTGAGTGATATTCTTTGAATTTCAATTCTGGCCTGAGAAATCGGCGTGAGGATCGCGAGACAACGACGAGGCCATGATCCTCGGGGGCATTTCTTCCAGTTCTCGTTTCGCAACATCGCGCGAAGAATAGCCGCAGACTTCTCTCGCCTTGATCTCTCTCGATCGTGCGCCTTGCGTCTGCTCCGCGATGACAGATTCCGTGACGAATGCTATCCTAATTGTATATCTCTGAATATCGTTGTCTCACTTTTCTTTCCGCCATTCCGTCGAGGTCGCTATATTTTTCTCTCATTTCTCCATCGCCCTCGAACACCATTTTTTTTCCGCATCAATGTCATTTTCGCACGAATCTTTCTCAGCCAGTTATCGCAAAATAAACTGAATCTGCGAGACACACGACGTTCGGTTTATAAACTTAATGTTGAGCCTTCAAAAAAAATACTCGTTGAGCGAATCGTTCATTTTATATTGAAAAAAAAAAGTAAATAACAAATTAATCAAATTTTTATTGTGATTGGATGACTCTGAAGTTTGCATCGTTGTAATGCAACGAAATTCTTCCGTATCTTTGGCCGAAATGATTATTCGAATGCAGAATGTAATCACGATGATAAAATGATCGATTTTTTTCACCCGAAAAGCTGCTGTCTCGAAAAAACTGAATGACGTTGAAAATTGAACGAATCATCGATAAAACCTAATTTTTTTCATTGCATTCCACCCCTGCCCTTTCTAATGCGTTCTGACGAATGTACTCGTCAGGTATTTTCGGATTCGATGCTTCTAAACGATCGGGGTGTTTTGCCTCAGCGTACGAAAGCACAAAAGCTCGTGCAGCAGGTTCTCTCGACTCTGGTTGAAATGAAAATTCTTGGCGTTTGCTTTGAATAAAGCGCATGTTTCGCGGAGGTAAAACTACAGGAGTGTGTGTATAAATCTATACGTATGTTTACCTACAGATAAATATCTGTATGCTTGATAAAAGTATCAGCGGTAACAGTTGATGGCTACACGCACCAGACTTTTCCAATTATACGTTTCGGAGAGCGCGAGCTGTGCAAATCGAGAAAGAGAAATGACTTGATTGCCATGAGAAATTCAAACAGAAATTGTAAAAAGCTTCGCCGACGAGAGCCGGAAACGGAGGAATCGAAAGTTTGTGCCGGTGTAACGTAGCTAGTAGATACGTCCGCGTAAGGGTCAGACACATAACGAAGACAGATCGCGCGCTCTCCACGTTTCAAACACTTTTCACCGTGCAAAACCATGCGGACGTGAATTCTGGCTGTTATTTCAAGCGCGCTTCATGTATACACTCGAATGTGTACCAAGTGTCTACTGGATATTCACAAACTGTTGGCAAAAAACCAATGACCACGAATCGATCTTTCGTGCAATAAGAAAAATAAAGAAACATCGACATGAATCGAGGCAAGCTTTTCGTTATTTCCCATCGCTATTAACGTCATTTTATTTTTATATCTCTCTCTATTTCCAATAAAAACAGCTTCCAAAAAAAATTCAATTCGTTATCAATAACTAGAAAGGAAATTTGCATTCTTTTACCTTCCGAACGAGAGAGTAAACATTTGTCAACTTTAAACATCAACCACCCTGGTGGGATTCAGGATTTGGCATGTTCTTCATTATTTTTGCATAAATAATTGAAAAGGAATAAAAAATAATGTTTTTTTGAGCCAATACTGTCGGTTTTAGAATTATTGTTCGGAATTCAATAAAATTTGGTATAGTCGTAGATTATGATTAGAAAAGGATGCAGTCAAAATTTCAAAATTCTACAGAGAACGATAACAAAGATGCTCGCATTGTTAGAATTTCATTGTAAAATACAATGGAACGATCGATGTTGAATTCATGAAATTACGAATGCGAATACATTTTTTCTGGATTTCTGTACAGCCTCTTGAAAATTTGACTGCATTTTTTGGGTAAATTGAAAAGCGACGATACTACCTTAAGCAGAATGCTTGAAATTGAAATGAAAAATGATGGGGAAGAAGGCGATCTGTGGTTTGAATTTGCACTGGTGTGCAGTGTAAAATGGCTTAAATACATGTTTGTAAATAGCATTATATTGTTATTTATTCCAAAGCCGTTTTCCTAATAATAATAGAGATGCGGAGAGATACGCTACCGAGAAAGCTGGTCATGGTTGACATTTGAATAGATTATCATAACAATGGAACCGGGTGCATGTCGAGGTTTACACAACGAGTACGTATACGTACATAAAGGTATATTCCTTTTTCTCGATGTACGTGTTTCCCCAAGTTGGATGCTCACGCTGTGTACATCAGTATAAATTCTTGCCCTCGAGTCCTTCTTCGTCTGCTCGGATATCCCCTCGTATTATGGGCGTTCGTATCGCTTCTCATTGTTATTATTATTTATTTTTATTTCCGTGGCAGTTTGGCGGTTTGCAAGAGCCGCGGAGGGATGATGGCATATTTGAACATTACCATCGCGCGCGAGTTTGTATGGAGAGCGAGTGATAGAGAATGAGAAAAAAGGGAAAAACGAGAGGTTGGCTGAGTTATGGCCTCTAGACGACAATTTGTTGCCATTAGGCAGAGTGAAATCGAACGCGGGGATCGTAACGCTCGCGCGCGCGCTCCGTCGACTCGATCTCGCACCAGTTTTCGCTCTCGTAGTGTGTGCACCAACTTACCAGTTATATCGTGCGAGAAAGGAGAACATATTATATGCCAAAGCGTCGATAGGACTGGCGTCTCTGAAACTCCGAGATACTCAGTTTCTATCGTTGCATATATTTATATATATATGTAGATGTAAGTGTTCCTGTATTGTGTATACAGTATTAATATATAAATACATAGACGTGCATGTGTTTATTTGTGTTTAAAGGATACATATTATCCAGGAGGTCGAATCGTCGTCGTTTCGTCGCGACTTCCAAGTCGTAAAGCTTCGACGTTGACGATTCTATTTCTCTCTCGCCCTCCAGCTTGTACTTAATATTTTTATTATTTTTATTGCGTACAATTGAATTTGATCGATCGTCATTTTGACTATGACTCTGAAGTTTGCAACGTTGATATTCAACGAAAAATATTTTATCGATTAATTATTTATTGAATTTGGAAAATTGTGCCAATTTTTCGTGTCGATTGAGTTTTTGGGTGGCGAGGGAGGACCGTTTTGTTCTCCAGACCAAATATTGAATATAATTACGATTTCGGCTCAAGAAAAAACAGAATTTCGTTGCATTCCAACGATGAAAACTTCAGCATAATATTTTGACTGCTTAATGAGTTATAATTCGGAGCTTGTTGTGATGTTTCGAAATCAAGTCACAATCTCGATCCTTTTCGAAGGTGATCGCGGGGAAAAAGTGTGAAAAAACGTTGCGAGACTGCGAAGCAATTTTTCTTGCCGGGCTGATTTTTAGTTGACACATTATTTTAGTTCGCGATTCGAACGAGGATTTGTCGGAGATTTTTCGAGAGAACAGAGGCAGAGAGAATACACAACTCGTTTCTCGTATGTGCCCACTGACTCGAAGGATATTACGGAGATGGCGGTATATAGCACTCGCAGGATTTACACGAGTGCGTGGGCCTTGGCTATGTTACTCTCATCTCTTCCGTTTTACTCTCCGCGCGCGGCAAGTAGCTGCTACGGCGGCATGATAGCAGACGCACACAGATTTTCTTGCAAGACTATATGAGACTGTACGAGAAGTCTATATTGTGCATACATATATATATGTAGGTGTAAACAAATTATTATTATCATTTTATACACGCACATATATGAGAGTGCGCTATGTGCTTATACGAGCGCGGCGAAAAGACCCGTGGGCAACTCTCATTCATGAGAGGACGTGCTGTACCAAAGAGAAACACAAATATACATACGCAAACTCCAATATTACACGTAGCTCTCGAGGAAAAGGGAAGCAATGTTGCGACTTGTGCTTCATCCACAAAGAGACCGCTCAAAATTCGCCATTTTTTTATTCCATTCACAGCAGTAAGCACGTCCATAAAAAAACTTAAAAATCGTCGATATTTTGTCGAATACGATTTTTTTATCATTTCCAAATTTTCGTTATTTTGGCAGTATATTTGGTTTCTAATGGAATTGTCAGCAAAATTTACGATTGGAACGACTAAAATTTGTTTCCGAAGAGACTTTATAGAATATTTCTTGCTGCGATGGAACAATTTTTGGGATTATTCAAACAAAACGTTTAGTTTGAACGTATCGAACAAAATATCAATCTTTTCCAATAAAATTTCGTTTTCAGTGCGGAATGCATAGAAAATTCATACAGAAATGTTGAGTAGGTTTAATTCTGCTTGTAGATTTGGCATTTGGCGTTATTTTAATTCGATTACGAGACTTGGCGTTATTTTAAGCTGCAGACTCGTGCGCAATTTTTCACGCTTACGTTTCATAGACCTCGTTACAAAGGTCCTTGAATAAAATAAGGAATTTACGCCTGCGTGCGGGTCAATGCTGATACACGCGGACTGCTCCACGTCCTTTTATTACTGCACCTTATAGGCATTAATATTTATATATGGGTCGAGTATGGTGTGTAAATCCATGGGGAATTGGTGCTTGTTAGTTACACAGAGTTACACTAAACGTCAGAGCTCTGTTTCTCTCTTTTTGGGTGCGCGGAGGGTTTTAAGGGACGTGCGTTGATGCCTTAAACAGCGCGTAGTCGTTTAATAAATACTTGTGGATCGTAAACTATTTTGGCGGTGAAACATTAAATATCAAGGTATTACAAAGGCTTGTCTCGTTCTCTTCTCTCGCATCTTATGATCCTCTCGTTCGCTTTCTCTCATCGTTTTCGATATATTTTCTTATTTTTTTATTTATTCACTTGTCTCTCCCTGTTTTTCCTGCGCACACTTGTTCCTCTACGCATTTCTCCCTTCGGCTTTGCTCCTTCTCTCTCTCTATTCTTTTGGTGTGTGAGAGAGGCTGAACGCGCGCGAAACAGCGTTCGCAATAAATCTGCACGTCGTATAAAAGGTTTCTCGCGGGCGCGAGAGCATCGTGAGTTTTTCGCTCTCCCTCCCGCTACTCTCTTCTCTTCTCGTTGTTTCGTACTATTATTTTGCCAACTACGGCCATATACAATGATACAACGCGGCGACATGTCACGATAAAACATTCGTGTATGTGTGCCACGTGTTTAAAGCAAAACGCTGGGGTTATTTGGGCATTTTTTTATTTACTGTACACATGTGTGTCTGTCAAGGAGTATGCGTCATCATTCGAACGTGTTTCGAGAGCGTGGAATTCGTAAGAAGCTCCCTATTTTTCTCAATATCTTTTTATCTTCCTGCGTCGTATTTTTCTTTCTGCTTCCCTTGAAATCTTAGCATCAACCACACACGATGCAGCCAGCGACGTATGTGTCTGCAAATTGAAAAAAACAAAAGATTTGGCGCCGAAACTCGAGCGTGTCAAAAAGTCCGCAACCAGGAACCTGCCGGTATAAAAATGTGTGAAAATTCTACAGTCATACGATGTCAGTGCAAAGCGCAGCTGATTCACTTGATTTCGTCCGGTTCGTATGCGTGCTCGATCAATTCGCGCGGAGAAACAGAACATCACAGTGTGTTGTATACAAGAACTTGTAACGTATAGTGCTGCCTAAAGTAAATCGCTTTATACTGCAGTGATGAGTGTGCGAGAGAAAGAGCAGAAGGTGGAGGATCGAAAGAGAATGAGATGGAAAGAGGGACGGAGGAGGAGTCGTCGCCAGAGCATTCAATTATCACGGTTGCGTCGGGCATTCGCTAAATCGTGACTATGCTGATGATAACGATCGGTAATCCCAAAGGGCTCTATCTCTCGCGCGCTTTCGATTCCGGCAAGGTTTACTCTGTAGCATACGTTCATCGAGGCTCGTATTACGTCTGTTGTTAGCACTATTTATGGCTGTGTATGTATCTCTACAGGCTGTCCCCAAATTGCAATCAAACTGTGTGGCGGATAATTATTTTTTTGGATTCTGAGAAGAAAAGTCCTCGGTTATTTCCGCACTGAAAACGAAATTTTGTTGGAAAAGATCGATATTTTGTTCGATACGTTCGACTAAACGTTTTCTTTGAATAATCCCAAAAATTGTGTCATCGCAGCAAGAAATATTCTATAAAGTCTCTTCGGAAGGAAATTTATGTCGTTCCGATCGTAAATTTTGCTGGGAATTCCATTAGAAACCAAATATACTGGCAAAATAACAAAAATTTTGAAATTATCGAAAAATATTTAGTTTACCGTATTCAACAAAATATGTCGACGATTTTTAACAAAATTTCATTTCCAGTGCAATAGAAATATTTTAGAAAGTCTATTCGGAAACATATTTTTGTCGTTCCACTCGTAAATTTTGCTGGGAATTCCATTAGAAACCAAATATACTGGCAAAATAACGAGAATTTCTAAATTCAACAAAAATATTTAGTTTACCGTATTCAACAAAATATGTCGACGATTTTTAACAAAATTTTATTTCCAGTGCAATAGAAATATTTTATAAAGTCTCTTCGGAAGGAAATTTTAGTCTTTCCAATCGTAAATTTTGCTGACAATTCCATTAGAAAGCAAATATTCTGCCAAAATAACGAAAATTTGGAAATTATCGAAAAATATTTAGTTTACGGTATTCAACAAAATATCGACGATTTTTAACAAAATTTCATTTCCAGTGCAATAGAAATATTTTAGAAAGTCTCTTCGGAAGCAAATTTATGTCGTTCCAATCGTAAATTTTGCCAACATAACGAAATTTTTTTAAATTATCGAAAAATATTTAGTTGACCGTGTTCAACAAAATATCGACGATTTTTAACAAAATTTGATTTCCAGTGCGCCTCCGCGCGATCATTCGTTCACGAGATATTAATAATTTTTAAGATTGAGATTTATTTTCGCAGTATCTCGATCTATCTGCTCGGTAAATCGGAGATGTTACTTTTGATAGACTCTCGGTGCATATGCACGCGGAGAAGTAAAATAGTGGCTGGAGAAGCGCAATGGTAATACCGAAGGCAGAAGCCACCGGTGGTTTGCCGGAACGGTGAGCAGGAAATGTATATATTCGATCGACAAAACCCGGCACAAGATCATCGGTAGACGAGCCAACAGAAATATATATAGGAGCAGTTGCGATACTGGAGAGAGGATGCAGAATGAAGCGAAGCATCATGCGCGCACGCTTTACGCCTCTGATTCTCCCCCGAGGTTAAGATTTATATCACGTTTCGTGGGAGCAGTCCCCGCGCGCGCAAAACGATTTATAGTTCGACGACCCTTCCTTCAACCCTTCCTTGATCGACTGCGAAGATTTTCTTGTACGCACAACGAACAGGTACGTACTCGATGCATACGTTACAAAAGGGAATAAATTTTGATCCGATCCAATTTAAAAAAAAAATGAAAATTTGAGAAAAACTATTTTTTTTCAAAGACATGCGTCGGAGCATTTATGAAAAAAAAAAAATAGACACAACATTTCGAAAAACGAGTACGAATTAAAAAAATATGAAAAAACGCAGGATTTTTTTTTTCCTTCCCCTGAAACACAATATTACGAGCATGACCTGCTTGAAACTTGAGAAAAAGTGTAACGAGGGAGAGCGTGAGATGCGTAGAGGGATGAAAAGAAAAAAATTTTCCTCTCAAGAGGTGCACGCACTACGTGACGTTTCTACTGGAATAAAGTCCTGGCTAGGAGGAGAGTTTTGCGTCGTTTGAGTGGCAAGCAGGCTATGCAAGGAGTGTGTACTCCTTCGCACCCCTTGGTTCTTGCTTCTGGCACTTCTGTACTTCCGCTTTCTGAAGTTAGATCGTTATGGTGCGGTCGCGAGAGAGCGAAGCACAGGAGCAGCAAGGGAGTGAGAATCAAGGAGAAGAAAGACCAAGAAAAATAGGGGCGAATGTGAGAGAAAAAAAAAAGGAAAAATTGAGGGCGAACGGGGGATGCTAGCAAAGAGGAAGATAGGAAAAGTACACGAAAGAGGGTGGAAAACGTATATGGGGGAAAAGGAGTTGCAGGATCTATATATATATATACACCGACTAACGAATGCGTGTATAATCAACTTGCCCTCGAGCTGTTCACCAAACTCAAAGTGCAGCGTGTATAATACGACGAACACTTGACCCCGTTTCCGAACGTCGACTAATGACTCGTTCAGGGTGTTATCCTTCGAAAACTTATATTTATATATGGAGAAGCGTATATTGGAGAAATATAGAAAACGCACACATGTGTAAAGGCTGACGCCGCTTCAACGCTTTTCGGTAAAATCTCCTTGAAGCGAGGAAACGGAGAATTCAGTCCTCGAATGAGCGGTTTTCAATATGCATACGAATTGCACGTGTACTGCACCACGAAGCTCACACACGTTCTCTTGCTATATCCTCGACGCCGCGCACCACGTCCGGGCCAAATCCACTTGGAATAAGTTTGCATCCGCGAGCATATACGTTCGCGCATACATTTTCATCTATTTCACCACCAACACTTTTGCAAAGTCGCATATTATCGAGGGGCAAATTGGTGGAAATTTGGATCATCTGCTCCGACAGATTTGCTACCGAAAAAACATAAAATTTGGTCTCAACAAACCGCGCGCGGTGCTCGCGCGCTTCCAATTATAAAATAACACACTGGATTGACATTTCGTACTTTTATTTTCAGCAGGATTAGCATTTGTTTCTCGCGGTAGAAAAATTGCCAACGAGCTCCAATTAAAAAGTATATTCAATAATACGTGCCAGCCCCGCGTGGATGAATTATAAATCATTTATAATAGTTTACATTCATTTAAATGTGCAGTGACGTGGGTGTGTGTATTCGTGCATTTATAATCACGAGACAAATATATACATTTGCATCCAAGTATAAATTCATATTTATATTCAAAGGGACGTTGTAACAAACTCGACTTGAAATTGCAACGCGAAACAAACATGTGCAGCTGCAATATGCACTAAAAAAATGTCATCACCGCGTGAATCTCATTTTGCAGTTATCAAAAAACACAACAAAAAAAACAACATTTCATTAAACATGGACTCACTGCTTTCTGCACAAAAGAGCTTAAGCTCGCTCTATGTCGAACGTAAAAAATGCATTTTTCACGCTCAAACGTTTGCTAAATAATTTTTTTTTATGATCGCGGAGTACGTGCGCGAAATAATATTCTATACCAGATGCGCCCCACAGATCGTAAACCCGAATGTGCTTTTTTTGTTGCAGTCTAGTTCATGCTCTTTTATGTGAATTCAAGTTTTTTTTTCCCCGCAGTTTGAAAAACTCTGCGGAAAAATTATTTAGAGCTGGAGGAAAATTTCAAAGCAATTTTTTCATGAACAGAAAAAAAGTCTTTGCAAAAAATTATTATTCTCACTATCCTCGCAGATTATTATGGACGACATACTTTTTTTTCAATGAAACATTATTTTTTTCTTCATTTTTTGTTTTTTTTCAATCATTTTTTATTGCTCCCTCGCGCGGTTGTCGACCGGGCTTGCGTGGGTGGCTCTCGGTTAGTTGCTTGCTTTTTCGGCACACAGATGGAGCTACCGATCTCTTACGGACAAGAGGAAATTGAGAAATACGAAAAGCTTGGAAATCTTTTTTTTTCTCTTCGATTCTAAAACGCAGAATCGAGTCGGAGTAATTTTCTAAATTCCCATGAAATCTCGTATTGATTTTTCAATGAAACTGAAGAAAATTCACAAACTTTTGGGAAATTCTTTGTAAATTAATTGAAAAGCTCACTGAAGTCAATTTTTTTTTCTCACGCATCACTTCAAAATCATTTGTAAATTTTTTTTTTTGAATTTTTTTATTTTTCCTTTTTTTTCATTCTATTAATTTTTCGTACCAAGAACAATCGTTGAGTGACTGTTATTAACATTCAATAAATAAAAGACCGAGCGAAAAATGGCTGTTACAAAAGAGCGATACTTTTTGCAGAATAATATACGCAGCTCAGTCTCTCGGAAGCCGGAGTGCATAGAGAGAGCTTCATTGTTTCGAGGCAGCTGAATCAATTACACGGGTGGGTTACCGGCCTGATCCTATCTGTCCATTCGTACCGGTGTATGGTGGAGGAGGTGAAGGATTTTTTAGTTTTTTTTATTCTCGTTAGCTCGAGTACCGGAAACTCTCGGAGTGTTCTATGGCATTCGTGTATTTGCTGCGAGTCTCTCTTGCCTCGGAGCAGACGATAAGTTGACGATTGAGAAAAAATGAAAATGATGACACGAATCTCTTCAGTGGTCCGTTGGTTTCGATTTTCCTGTTGCAGAGAAGTTTGCAACGTTTTTTTCAAAACTCTGTCATTGGAAATAGAACTCACAGGAATTTGCCACGTGAAATTTGCGACAAAAGTCATTAAAAATATTTTCTCCGAGCTCAGCCAGAGTCGCGCGCGAGAATGTCAAAGATCAGTGCGAAATATAAAAGCTGCTGCGATTCTCGTCACGATTGCGCGTGCATCGAGGCAAAGAGTGAAGAAATGTCATCGTTGACAGCAGCTCAACGAAATCACCGAATCGAATCTCTTTCCGTAGGAGACTGCTGTGGTCGCTGGTGTACAGTGTATAAGACGAATACGTGATTAGTTCGTAGAGTTATTTGCATAGATATATATTGAGGCGAAGGAATGCGAAAGACAGGAGAAAAGTTATCGCGGGCGTCGCTCAAAGCTCAAAGAGATCGAGATGCGTTTAAATAAGTGTAGAGAAGTAAGGAGAGACGACGCGCGAGTGTGAAACGAGCTACGATCGTGGAAAAGAGAGAAAATGTGGCGAGAAGTTATAAAAATCGTGTACAGAGAATCCGCCATAGCTGTGGTCGCGCCGGATAAGGGCTTGAGCGGCGGACGGGGTTCTGATCGTTCTCTCGCGCGCGCCCCCGTCTCCTGTACGTCTTTTCTCTTCGTCTCGAGTAATTCACTCGACTGTGTTCTCTCTCGTTGGTTGATCGTCTCACCGCTGCTCGATCGACACTATTGGAAGAGGAGACATCGAGATCGGTGTGCTGGGCATCACCGGGTGTCCTGCGGATCGCGTCAGACCGTCTGCCATCTTTTCAAATCGTGCAACTTTGAGCAAAACGTCAATCGTCGTTTCGTCCTGATGAATGAGAAAAAAAAAATCACAAAAAAAATTAAACTCGCGTGAAGAATTTATCAGAAAAAAAAATCACAAAAAAATAAAATGGCGTGTCAGACTTTTCTCTCGGGAACGTATGACGATCTATCCGACGCATAATTTCTCGTATAACGACTCTTCGGATACCCTATAAATACGAGTGTGTGTGAACATGCTCGATCGCGAAGAGACGACGCGCCATGAGCCGTTTTCGTCGTCGCCTTCGCATTACCGCGAAATGCCAACGAGAAAATGTGAATCCCCGCGCGCGAGCGCGCGCGGCATAACGAGATTGTCGAGAGAGTCGCGGAGTTGTGCGGAGTTAAGGGTGTACCTGGAGTATTCCTGGTGACGCGCGGTTTTATAATAGGCAATAAAACGATAAAACGAGACACGCGTACGGAATGAGAGATGAAGGCGAGAGGTCGCTACTTTTTCATCAACTATCGGTTTATTCCTTGAGCAGAATTTATTCATCCGCGCGTTTGAGCCAAAATCTGAGCTACGAATTTGTTGATCGCATATTTGCCGCTGGAATATCGTCAGTGGCTCTTTACTGCTTTCAATATTGACCGAGACTGGCAAAGAGACAAGAATGACGGTGAAAGAAGAGGATATAGAAATGATGAAGACCGAGCAGCGAGCCGCACGAGTTGTGAGGACTTTGGCTCGCGTCAAAGCAGCAGCATCCTATCTTCTCGGTCGTCTCGGTGGCTGGTGCTTTGAAATTACAGAAATGGAAAGTGCAACAGCATGTAGAAGGACAGAAAGACGAGTTGGTTGTATGTATAGAATATATACGAGGCTAAGATGTTGGCACGTTGATTCGCTCTCGAGTCGTAGACTTGAGTCAATCCGCATCAGAGAACTCGAGTCAACAACTAGTTATCGAAGGAGCTAGCAGTCCTCGTCTTGCTCGTCTTGGCTGTCGGCGTATTCGTTGACTGCTTCCATGTCTCTCTGCTCTGCCTACGTCCGGCTCAACGGAATATCTTCTGTATGATCGTCGTGTGTGTGTGAGTGTCTTTGGCTTTTCAGAGATACGTCTGCACTCGTTTTTCGAGCTTATACGCGCCAAGTTATTCTCGAAGGATTATTTGTCTCGCGGTATTGTTGCACCAACGCGATTTCTTGCCATCGATTTTTCGTCACCAAGTTGCTGTGACGACTGAGAATTATTTGAAAATTGTCGATTAGATTTCTATTTTATTGAAACGAGTGGAAAAATAAATTTCGTTACCTTAGAGCGGGTTGGACGTTCATTAGAGAGAACGGAAGACCGCAGCCAAGAACGTGTTATCGGTCAGAGGGAGGCAAATGAAACGGCGATACGCTGAGGCAAGAGGAATTGGATGCAGAGGCTTGTAATTCTGGTGCAGGAATTAAACCCTGTGAGTAAACACAGCATCCGGCTTAAACGATATCCTCGCTCCTCTCTCATCAAGCATTTTCGACTCGCTCACCTATAGCCCCCTGCGAATTTCTTTTGGCAAATAGATCGAGCCTAGGACGAAACGTAGCGAAATAAAAAAATTACTTCTCAGTAGCCATCATATTTGTTTCGTTGCCTTTTTTTTCGTTATTCAATATTTGGCTAACGACCAACCACAGTCCGATGGTTTACAGGTAAACATTTTCCTCCTCTTTCTCACTCTTTTCTCGCTTATCTGTCTCTGTCCTGCAGCAGCAACATTTCTGATTGATTCGCCAACCGTGCCAAATATCCTCTCTTCGAGCCCGGGGGACTGTGGGCCAACGAAGAGGAGAGACTTTTAATTGGACTTGATAGAATTTAACGAAACGTCCACTCTCTCGGTCTCGGTCTCTTTTTTGTTGCCGCGAGCCCAAGAATAGCAAATTCGTAGCACAATTTTTTTTCTCATTTTGTCATTTGTATAGCGAATGAAAAAAATCTCCGTTTCCTCGGCAGCGTAACTTTCGCGTTATGCGAAAATGGAAATAATTTATAGGAGCCGTAAAATATTTTGAAAAATGGAATGAATGGTCGAGAGTGTTGAAGCGATCGTGCGAGAAGCAGCGAATAAGCTGCAATTGTAAAAGACGTTCTTAACTTTTGGCCGGTCGACTCTCGCGAGCACACAGCAGTATTCTTGGTCCTCTCATTCTCCTCCTCCTTTTCTTTATTTTTCGGGGTCTGAAGAGCGTATAAGTAACGATCGCGACCCGCGGGGCATTCGCGAAATACCGTCGGGTTAATACGATACGAAGTTTCAAATTTCCGCGGGTATTCGAAAGTTACGAAGAGTCACGGGTCCGAGCAGGGAGAATATACGAAGATGACGTGAGGACGCGAAGCTGAGGAGTACGGGCGAAATTAACTAAAGGAGACATGAGAGAAAGACACCGCGCGAGACGCACACACAAACAAGCTCAACTTATTGAATATCGTGTTAGAATATGACTGCGCGAGATGGTGAGAACGAACGAGAACGAGAGCGAGAGCGAGAGGCAGCCCGAGGAAGTCGGTGGATGAATTTGGAATTTATGGAACGATGGGCTTTGCGACGATGAAGCAAACCCATCACCCCCACATTCACACACACACACACACACGTGCATACACTCAAGAATTGAGTTTATACATATGAATGTATATTGCGGTATAAGTGAGCTCAAAAGCGCGAGCGCGCGCCGCCCCAGAGCCCGGTGAGCCATTAAATATACCTGCCTCGTAACAGTAATATACCTCATTACTCGCGCATAACAGTAACTCCCGACCGAGTCTGTAATTCCACCTTCTCTTCTCCCTACACGCGCATAAATGTTAAAATGTATTGTACATGTGCGAGTGTTGCATATTAACAGACAAATGTGTACGTACGTTTGCATCAAGGCACAGATACAGAGCGACGTGGATATGATGTTTGGTCTGTTCGTTTTTCGAGTTCGCCCAGACAGGTGTCCAATTCGAGGTCCTCTATACACTGAGCCAAGGCGGCGCAGCACCTCCATCTTCTGCGCTGCCTTGGCGAGCCAAACAGCGCCGCAGAGTAATCCCTATAACGTCATCTCTCTCTCTCGCCTTCTTTCTCTCTTTCCATGCACTCGCGTGAGTAATTAGCTAGCCCGGCGTCTCTCTGGCATAATTTCTTCTTCCTCTCACTCTTTTTCTCATTTCTTCCCTTTTTTTCTTCCTCTCGGAGAGTGGGAGACTCATTCTTTTTGTCCATCTCGCTCGCATGCCTGCATATTTATATGTACGAATTTATTTATTTTTACTACTTTTTTTTTCCTCCTTCATTTTCAAGCGAGTGCGTATATAATCGACTCGTACGCCAACTCGCTTCGACACTTTTTATTGCGACGAGTCCTACACGCTTGACACGTACTATGTCCATATATAAGTGCACTAGGGACACTATACCTCCGCTCACGAGAGCATCTTCTCTCCCTCAGAGGATACCTTCTTAATTTATTTCGATATTCATTTACACCCTGCGCGCCCCAGCATGCTACTAGCATCCTCTCCATATTTATTATCATTACTTTCCTCTTTTTTGTTTATTCGACTCTCGTCACTCATTATGATAATTATAATTCGTTATTGGAAAATATTCGAAAAAGGAGGCAATTTCGATGAATAAATGTTGGAAATCTTGAGTCGCTTTGATGATACGAATTTGGGAAGTTTTAATTGAGTCTATACACTGAAAACAAAATTTTGTTGAAAAAGATGAATATTTTGTTCGATACGTTCGACTAAACGATTTTTTTGAAATTCCAATAATTGTGTCAGTGCAGCAAAAAATATTTCAGAAAGTCTCTTTGGAATGAAATTTTGTATTTTGTACAAATATACTGTCAAAATAACGAAAATTTGGAAAAATTATTAAAAAATATTTTGTTCACCGTATTTAATAAAATATCGACGATTTTTAACAAAATTTCATTCTCAGTGTATTACTGAAGATTTAATATCGCGTGAGAAAATCAACTTTAATTAACATAATGAAGCAATTACGTCGACTTGTCCTACGTTATGATACATTCGATATTCAAACCCCACAGTGGATTTGGTTATGTATATATGTCCCTGGAGATGATGACGAGCAGCAGGAATCGCATAGGGGAGCAGCCATAGTTGTATATACATCGATACTTGCTCGTCATTAGATCTATATATAACGCATCGAGCTGCTCGAGTACATTTAAAGGCATATGCGTTAAGGGGGAAGCAGAGGACAATGGAAACGGTACAAGGATCGATGTAGATGAGCTTTTCAGGCCAAAAATTGGCTGCGAGGTATTGGCAAATCCGGCATTTTGTTAAATTCAGGATTCAAATTGAATTATAATGATTTTTGTCTCCTGAATAATATTGGCTTGGTAATGGGGCTGGTGAGACGCGCCGAATGTGGAATTGCAGGGAGAAGGCTCTCGAGGGTTGTATCGCGGAGGGATAATTGTGCCAGATTCCTTGTCAACTGTGTTAACGACCAAGTATCGAGCTCCTGGGTCAATGACCCAAGGGTGTCGTCGAGGATCGAACGAAAACGTTGATATTTAAAAAAAATCAAATGGACAAAACTCGTGCATCCTTATGCGTTACGAAATCAAACTTTGCAACGTGTTTTTTATAGGGGTGTGCGAATAGTGATCGAATCGAATCGAATCGAATATTGAAATTCGAATCGAATATTCGATGAATCGAATATTCGATTTTTTAGTCGAATATTCGATTTTTGAATCGAATATTCGTCGAATTTCCGAGTATTCGATAAATTTCCGAATATTTGATGAATTTTCAATTCGATTTTCGAATAGAATATTCGAGCAATTTTCAAGTATTTCTTAAATTTTCAAATATTTGAATATTCGAAAGAAAATCGAATATTCGAAAGAAAATCGAATATTCGAAAAAAAATCGAATATTCGAAAAATAATCGAATACTCGAAAAAATCGAATATTCGGTTTGAAATTCGAATCAAACAATTCGATTCGATTTGATGCCGAATATTCGAAGTTTTCAAATATTCGCACACCCCTAGTTTTTAAGGTGGAAATATTTATTTTTCAGCTTTTAAACGATTTTAAAATGGGGAAGCAATAAAAACAACCCACGCGACTTTTAGCAATTGGTCGTAAAAACGTATCGATGATCGAATGAATAAATTCGAGATTAATTAAGTCGTAAAGAAAAATGTATACGGCAGTACTGTGTTCATGTTGGAAAGATTAATCGATCCAAGTGGAAGCTCATTTGGTTTGTCAATTATTTTTCATCTCTGCGCGTATATCGGGTTTCCGGTTTAATCGTTATATAGATTTATATTGAGTTAATGATTCGAGCATATATTAATAGGCTTTTGGATGAATATTGAGGTGCTTTGTGAAAAGGAGAGTGTGGGCTTGAGGCCTCGAGTGTGATACCGCGCAGCGGAAGGCCTCGCGCGTGAACGATATTCTTTGATATTCTGATGGACAATCTTCGGGTGTGGCAGAGGTGGTACAGGGAGCATATTACCGCCCACACACACACATATATCTATGTATTCCGCTATACAACGTACAGGCTCAACTTTCAACACGATGATACATGCATTTTTCTACATATATATACATCCGCGAGCGGCGAGCGGATGGGAGTTGCCATTGAATAGTATCCAGCGAGAGAACGTATCGAGACGATCGTTTCGCTCTCGTCAATGATATTCAGATGGCTGCTGTCGATATGAGAAATTGAAAATCGCGGGCGCGAGGCCCATACTCGATCAAGCACACGTTGAATATCCGCGCTGAGAACTCTCAAAAGACAGCATCATCATTTATCCGAGTTGAATGGCCTCCGCGACTAATTTATAAAACGCGATCTTTTCGCAAGATTGCCTAATCATCCCTCGTAATTCTCGCCTCGGATTGCTCACTCTTTCACACTAATTTGAATTATGCGACTCGACCTTTTTTCCCATATTTATTGTCCTCGCATATTTATCAATTGATTATTCATTTCATCGACTACGAATACATTGACACACTGAGAAGATAATTTTGTTGAAAAATGTGGACATTTTCTTCGATACGTTCGACTAAACGGTTTTTTGAATAATCCCAAAAATAGCAGCAAATAATATTTTAGAGAGTCTCTTCGGAAGCAAATTTTAGTCGCTCCACTCGTTAATTTCGCTGACAATTTCGTTAGAAACAAAATATACTGTCAAAATAACGAAAATTTTGGAATTATTAAAAAATATTTAGTTTATCGTATTCAACAAAATATCGACGATTTTTAATTAAAATTTTGTCCTCGAAAAGTGAAATAAACGTCGTTTTTGGTAAACGAAATATTTTATAAAAATTTCAAAATTTTCGTCATTTTGGCAGTAAATTTGGTTTCTAACGGAATCGTCAGCAAAATTAACGATTGGAACGACAAAAATTAGCTTTCGGAGAGAATTTCTAGAAAATTTCTTGCTGCGGTGACACAATTTTTGGGATTATTTAAAAAAACGTTTAGTCGCGAACGTATCGAACGAAATGTTCATCTTTTCCAACAAAATTTAGCCTTTGGTGCAATTTATAGACAAAAATCACGGAGCACTCGTGGTAAGAGGAACGAGCCTAATTGCTGAGGTATTTGTGAATATGAGCTCTCGGTATTATTTCGCTTATTCGAGGATGAAAGGTCAACGGAGTGACTCCGTGCTGCAGGGACTTGCTTCAGAAGATTCGACGAGCGATGGAAAAGAAAACGAGTGCGAGAGGTAAACGCGGGGCAAAATGAAAAAAAGGGAAAAAGAGAAAAATGTGTGACGTATATTACGCAAGAATGATGAGCTCCCTGGGCTGTCGCGGACGTCATTACATTTTATTTTCTTGTCGAGTAGTCTCGTACCAGTCTGCGTTGTACGGTCTTTCCAGTCCCAGGCACTCGGTTGAGCTTGAGAGTACGAGAAAGCGTTGACAGTAAAGTACATCCAGGGATCTTGAAGCCTCCACGAGAGTGTACTCAATGTTTAAATACTAATTGTCGACGGTGAGCATGAGTGAATAAGTCTCGAGAGAATATGGAAGTCTATAAATCTCCATATTAAAAAAAAGTCCATTGTGCCAAGTTGTGTTTGCTGTCGCTTGTCACGGGAACGGTATTGAACCGATTTCCGCGTGTATCATCCAGAGAAATCGACTGAAAATGAAATTTTGTTAAAAATCCTCGATATTTTGTTGACAAACTAAATATTTTTCGATAAATTCAAAATCTTCGTTATTTCTAACGGAATCGTCAGCAAAATTTACCATTGGAACGACAAAAATTCGCTTCCAAAGAGACTTCCGAGAATATTTTTTGCTGCAATGACACAATTTTTGGGATTATTAAAAAAAACGTTTGGTCGAACGTATCGAACAAAATATTCATCTTTTCCAACAAAAATTTGTTTTCAGTGTGACGAGCTCGAGTAATTGGAATAAATCATTTTCAATGCAATTACCAAACCCAAAAATACGAAATGTCATGAAATTCAGATGAAACAATACGTACCTCGAGGTGCAGAGGAATAAATATTCGTTCATGGTTCTAAGGGACTCACTAAATTCGCTTCAAGTCCCCTTTTGCACAATCAAAACGTGAGTTCGTCATGAGCGCGGAATTAGGTTAGAAAACTAGAAATTTCTCAATTTGCATCGACAGGGAAAATATTTGAGGCAATTCGTTATAAATGAGGGAGGTTTTCCTCGAGGACTCGAGAACTGTCAAATTTTGGCACCGATTGTACTTTGGTGCGATCGAAACAAGAATACTGTGTCGTGAGAGGAACAAGAAAAAGACAAATTTTTGGTGAAAAGAAATGTGGATATAGGCTGAGGAAAGAAAAAGAGGGGAAGGGAGGGAAGGCGGAGAGACGTTGGGTCCATCCGGCGAGACCGTTTAACTTCTTTTCGCAGATCCGTGTCACGAGAGTTATTTGCACGGAGCGGCCATTACGAAAGAGCGCGGGTTTTCTCGCGGGCTTATATACAAGCGGTAATCCTTCCTATTTTCTCTTTTTCTTTGGTTCTTCTCGCGGTGTGATCACGTATAGCGATCAGCTGGGAGAGACCCGACAGCAGCAGAGTGTCCTGTATATAGAAAAGAACGTCCCTCGCTGGTCGTGTCTTGTTGTTGATGGTCGAGTGTCCTCTCGTTCGTTTCCTCGTCTTGTTCTCAGGCTCTGGCTCCTTTGGCAAAGCTCTCTGTTGCAAGGGGCACAAAGGGGAAGCCGCGGGACCAAATGGAATGAAACGGAATGCCAACGGCGTGTGAATTACATTCCTGACACGGGCTAAGCACAGCCGCGACATCCAGCACAGTGTGCTGCGTGTCCATCCTCCCTCATGCTGGCCAATTCATTTTTTTTCTTACTCTCGTGTCTACAAGCATCGATGGCGTTTGAAATGCTGTTTGAAAAAATTGTTCCAAATGTCGAGCGGAGCTCTAATTTGGCTTAGAAAAAAAACGGGCTGCCGGAATGAAAATGTTGTTGAAAAGCACGTGATGCACGTTTTTTAAGATCTGGAGATAAAATGAAGGGCCGAGGAAGAAATCTATTTAACGAATTCTACTCCAACCAATTTTTTCCCCATTTACCTGAGAAGAAAGCTTCCCCGTGGCATGATGAAACTCATGTCTGACTTTTTCCAACGACAACGATGACAATAACTGCACCATCAAGCGAGATCTCAGGCTGTCGAGAAGCCTCTGCCACCAAGAGTCCATTTTACAACGTTAAAGTCCTTTAGAATGAGGGTGTAAGAAACACAACGAGTTGCTTCTGGTTTTAAGCTTCACGGGCATCACCGCAACGCTTGGCCCACTTTTTGCTCTTTCGTCAAAGGTGGCCCAATCCTTTGGGAGAAGCTGTGCATCAGTGCCTATAAATAAATCACGTGGAGGTCGACAAAATGCCACTCGAACACACAAACATTTGTGCTGAAGAGCCTGCAAATAAAAATACTTTGCCAAATGTGAGCTAAAGTCTTGTTGTACGAAAGAGGAGGAGAAAAAGAAAAAAATGTGGCAATTTGTTAGTGCACGTGATACTCGAAGCTCTTAAACAAGATCGCTACGTATACGCTCCGGTGCACAATCGATTTTAAATAACAAGGAATCGAATATCTCGTTTTTTAACGTTTTGACGTTGATCCCATTTGCACAGGGCAACGCTTCTCGACTTTACATTCATTTCGTTTCGGATTTCCGATACATTCCCAAAGTGATGAAAGCGCGCGTGGTTATTCCATTTTGTTATCGAATCCTCGAGTCTCTGTGCAGCAGGGGATTCGATAAATTCCGATTAAACGAATAATTTAATTTTCCGTCTATGCGACACACTCGTTGAGAACACAAAAGCCAATATGTGGACCAAATGATGAACAAATCGAGGGAGATTGTTCGCGCAGCACGCGAGACAGCGAGCTGCTGCGTTATTTCGATTGACGATGCATCGCCAGAGTGGTGGCATCTAAATTGAAAGGAAAAAGAGAGAAAGTGCGAGAAAGAGTGCGAGAGGGCAAACAAGAGAGCAAAAAGCGCTTTGGCTCCGCAGGTTTGTCTGCAACGGATGAGACTCGAGTACCCAATGGAAAACGAGGATATTGTTTCATGGAATGAGAAAGTGGGGGTCTAAGTGGTACAAGTGGTGACCGCGCACGAGGTGATAGAGGCACCAGAGAGCTTTATTGTTTTCTGGATGACTGGCTGACCAGTATATACGCAACTATCATCATTCCACGCACTCGTTACTCCGCCTTCAAACATTCATATCCCTACCATATACGGGCTGTCCCAAAATTCGTTGCACTGAAAACAACATTTTGTTGAAAAAAATGAGTATTTTGTTGGATAAACGTTTTTTTTTTTAAATTCCAAAAATTGTGTCGATGCAGCAAAAAATATTTCAGAAAGTCTCTTTGGAATGAAATTTTTGTCGTTCCGAGCGTAAATTTCGCTGACGATTCCGTTAGAAGCCAAATATACTGCCAAAATGACGAAAATTTTGAAATTATTTAAAAATATTTTGTTCACCGTATTCAACAAAATATCGACCATTTTTAACAAAATTTCATTCTCAGTGATGGTAACTTTCCGAGCCAGAAGATTATTTATTCAGATTCAAAGAAAAACAGCCTCCACCTCAAGCCTCAAAGTTTGAAATTATTTAAAAATATTTTGTTCACCGTATTCAACAAAATATCGACCATTTTTAACAAAATTTCATTCTCAGTGATGGTAACTTTCCGAGCCAGAAGATTATTTATTCAGATTCAAAGAAAAACAGTCTCCACCGTTTTTTTCTCTTTTTTGCTTGGTCCATCAGATATTTGTCCCACAAAAATATCAAAAATCTGGTGTGCGAAATCACTGCCTGTAGGATCTGTTGCTATTTTTTTCAATACCTAAAAATAATAATTATAATTATAACTTTTTTCTATTATCACAAATAATTATAAATAAAACGTAAAAAAATCTTAACATTTTATTATTTAATATGCTAATAAAAAATATACAAATTCAAAAAATTCATGGAGCATTTTTTCCCAACAATATTTCTACCTGCTGCATCAGAACCATCAACTTTGCGACTCTGTGTATACGGCCTGAGGAAAAAAAGGTGAACAATAGATAACGCGCTGTCAAGTACGATCGAGTTTTAATAATTTCACGTGAAGTACAAGTCGAGCCGTTTTACCAGTTTTCGCGTAACTGTGCGCCTGGAGAACGAAATAGATATGTTATATATATTCAGGGCTCCGAGCAATCGTATTACTTCACATGACGAATCGCAATATCTATGCCGGAGAGGGAAATGGAGTGGCACTCNAAAAAAAAAAAAAAAGAAAGACAAATAAATAAATCGTTGATCCCACAATGCAAATAAACAAATTACCAACGTTGATACAATCTCGAATGTTGGAACGGTCCGAACAGACGAGAGCGGAACAATAAGGGCCTCGAGTAGGCACAACGCAACTCAATATCTTTCTCTACATTTTTTCTCCCATTTCTTCGACTCTTCTCCACAATTGTGCAAGTCCTATGAACCGGATATTGCGTACCCAGTAAATCGAATGTAACGATAAAACAGAGAGTGAAGCAAAAATTGAAAAAAAAAGTCGTAGCTGCAGATCGTAGGACAATCCACGTGTTTTTTTTCCGCCAATTTATTGAACCGGAAGTATCTCTCGATTGAGAAAACACACGAACGAATTGAGATGAGACAAGATTTTATTCCACATTTATTTATACTCTCCCGGTTGGCATACGATGCACGATAAAAGTCACTGGAATGAAATGCAATGGAAATAATATTTCAATTCCGACAGTTTCGTTCTCGTTGGGATAAAAACTCGCGAGAGGTTTGGTCGATTTTCAATAAAGTCGTGGACGTACTAGAGAATTGGTCTGAATAAATTTTTCAAATGACAAGGTACTCTTCTGACGTGTATCAAGTCCGCAGGTTATTGGAAATAAATAAATATGGAACTCTGGTCAGGATTTTAATGTGAAATAAAAAAATTTGAAATTCTGCTCGATCTGTTGACGAGAAAAAACGACGAGAGGGGAGTTTTGCAAATGTTGGGTATCTGTAAATTCGCCACGGGCCATCGTCAGAAAAAAAATGAAAAAGAAAGGGGAAACGAAATTGAGTCACGGTAATCGGTAATCACGATATTTTTTCGTTCAATACTCATGGACGCCGGATCGAAGAAGATCGCGCGAGGGCCAAGTGCGAGAAGGCGGAGAGCAGGGGAGGAGGAGGTCGAAAGCAGGCAAAGAGGGCTTAATAACAAACCGCGAAATGCTTTCAGGGAGCTATATCTCACGCGTTGCGGCCTCTCACCTGATATGTGCGTTGCTGCCGCTCTTGGGGTTCTCCGTTACGATCTATACAATGACGGAGCCAACGATCAGCTCGAAATAACATCTTGTGCACTTTATTGGGGGTAGTAAGCGCTCCGTACAAAACGATTCGTAACTCTTTATTTTTTCCTTCCTCTCGCTCGCTCAGTATTCGTATTCCTGCACATTTTTCTTCCCTCTCATCTCGTTGATGTACGCTCATCGAGGTCTTTCCAGTCGTTTCTCAGCAGAGCTTGGTCGATTCCCATAATTATATCCGCATGTGCCATAGCGCGGAAAAAGCCAAGGGAACGAAGGGAGAGCAGCAGGCACACGTGCGCCAATATAAAGTGCGAAGTGCGATCAACGATGTGTCAGGTATGAACGCCCCCTCGCCTTTCCCCTCGCTCCAGCCTCTTCGCCACCAAATTTTCCTTCACAAATGTATACATGTAAATATACATTTGCTTGCCAATAAATAGCGCGTTACAGATAATCACAGGAACAATATAAGCAACGATAACGCACTTGCGAGAGGGACGAACTGGAAAAAATTTGCGTCGCTGCAACGAAATTGCAGACCAGCAGCCGTGGCTGTGTGATTCGTGTGCAGTTTCCAGACACACCTTCGGCAAAGATCTTACAACTTTATACATAAACACATATATACGTATGAGGTATATCTTATGATGTAAAAGCAGATAAAATCTCCTCGCCTTTCGCGCGACCTCACGTCCCTCCGATTTTTCGATACGATCGGCTCTTTGGAAAGAGCTTTTTATTCCGAACGTATTGACGACTCGCGGAGTTTAGTGTTAATGTAGAGAACACACCAACGAATTTTAAGTTTCATGAAATAATCGCTCGGTGCAATTAACTTTTCGTGGTCGCACTGGGTCGATTCTACCCAGTTTGATTTTGAACCCCCACCGCGACCAGTTTATCGGTTCGAAAATTCTCTAAAAATTACTGAACGTTCTTTAGACATTAGAGTTCAATTAGGAAAAACTTTCCTGAAAGAAATCGAAGGCAGACATATTTTTAAAAATGCAAAATGAAGAAAAAAAACGCGGAAAAAAGTTTTTTTCACTAAAAAAATCGTCACTTTGTGGATTTTTAATATTTTTGCCTAAAATTTGAAACTGCTGTTCATCAGATCTGGTTCTTTCAAGAAAAAAATAGTAAGACAGCGCGCGTTTAAAAAAAACATTTTTATTTCATTATTGGAAGTCAAAGTTGGGGAAAAGTAGATTTTTAATATCGTTGGCGCGGGGATAATACTTATTGCCGCGGAAGGTAGTCACTCAACGTTTTTTTGAACTTGATATATTTCATTAAATCAAGTCCTGGTCTAAATCTGAACAGAGTGTGTTTCCCGTATATATGCTCCGCGATGTAAAACACACGCGAAGGGTTCGGATCTTAAGTGATGTTCGCGTGCTGATGAGATCGCAGAGATCGTCGAATCGAGACTGCCACGAGTGCACGTCTTTCTCTCAGTCTCTCTCTCTCTCTCTATCTCTCTCTCTCGCGTATTTGGTTGGTAGTGTGTCCTTTGTGTGTTTGCCTCTCTCACATACAGAGCTTTGGCGTAATCGAGGGAAGGATTGAGCGCGAGTGACTGAGTGACTTACAGCCCTGCGATAGGATCTACCTAATGATCGTACACGAAACTCCCACACGACGTGTGTACAGTGTGTGAGCAGCGTGAGCGATCGTGTTTGGTTCATACAGTAAAAAAAAACGAGCGAGAGTCAAAGAGAGAGAAAGAGAGAGTTCACCGATCGGCAGATTTCTTCTCTCGGAGAGCTCGACGCACATCGCAATCGCCGATCCCCAAAGCTTCACTGATCCTTCGCCCCCTCTCGTTTCTTCTGTGATACCCAACCAACAGTAGCAACAATATTACCATCTCTTCGGACTCAGCCGCCAAGAACGAGGCTAAAGAAGGAAAAAAAACGTCGAGATAATCTTGCCACCGATGCGAGAGACGTTATCGATTTATAATGGACATTCTCAGACGTGGATACTTCCTAATTGTTGACACGACACAAACGTCCAGTTCGACTCTTCCTCTCTCTCTCTCTCTTTCTCGCATTTCGTCTTTTTTCTCACTGTCCTGAAGTAACACACAGCAGAACTAAGAGTTGGCTGCGAGGAGAAGTCTGCAGCTGTGCTAGAAGTAGCAAATCCATGCAGCACAAGGGACGAGCGTAGGTGTCGATATCCCGCGGTGCTTCGAAACGAGAATTATCGTATAAATATATATATATACAAATAAATCTGTGGATCGTTCATGAATACCGAAGATAAGTAGCAATATTCGAAAGCAGCGAATTAAACAAATCTGTCAACGGAACAGTCATTTTTTTACTGAGAAATCGATTGAAAGAAAAAAAAATGATGATTCTGCTACCGAAGCTGTTGATTTTGTTTCCACGTGATTTTTTGTGAGTAAAAATGCAATTTTAAAAATGGGAATCATCGATGAATCACTGCGAAGGCTTCAGGTAAAATTCTGTCGTTCGGAAAAATCGCAGGGCTCATTTTTTAGATTCTTGAGAAAATAAATGACGTCGGAATCGTGGTCTATTAAAATCTTTAAATTATATACTTGACATGGTGGAAGTTTTTTCATCAACGAGAGTGTCTTCTCGTGTGGGAATGTCGATCATAACTTTAACGAATTCTCAGCGGTATTATATACCTTTTGCAAATATATGTAGACATAAATATATAGAGACGCGTGTGTACGTTTGAAGCGGAGAACGAGGAGGTATATAATAATAAAACTCGAGCAGTGAATTCCCCTGGTGTTGGGGAACGCGATCGTAAACGACGAGTAGACAGGCAAAGAGCGAGAGAGAGAGAGAGAGACTCGTTTCATCGCGCGCGAGAGAACGAAGGTGGCATCGAAATACGAAATTGCAATCTTGCGAATATATACGTACACACACGATGCACATAAATACGGGAGACGAGACCGAGATTTGGTCCCGTGAATACCGGCCCACTGAAGAGACTCTCCCGAAGCGTGACCTCACACGGAATTACTATCGCAGGAGTACCGCGGTTATGGCGATAAGTAAGTCATTGAATCCGCGCACTGCGCGAGGCTTTAATCTCTCTCTCTCTTGCACTTTATCTCTTCCTCCGCGTATCTTTCCTTCAATCTCTTTTTCTCTTTCCGTTCGTTTATTTCCTTCCCTTCCCTCGCTCTGTCTCTCTCTTTGGTTCTCAGTTTCACAAAATGTTTACCGTAGTCCCGCGCGAGGACCAGGGTTAATCACTTCACGAAAATTACCGGCGTATCTTTATGCCTGCTTTTCGTTTTTTTTATTTTTTTATTTTTTTTTTATTCCAAGTCCTTTGCGTTTGTTGCGTGCAGTCGCGCGTTGATTTCTTTCCACCAGAAATAACCGTGAAAGAAGAGCTGTAATCATTTCTTCCAGGCGCTTGAACGAATCTTTGTGCAACAAGTTGAGGAAAGAATAAAAAGAGTCGCCGCGGAATCTTTATCAGGCGTTTCTCCTGGGACGAAATAAAGACAATCAAAATTGTGGTCGTGACACGAATAAAACGCAGCGCTTCGATGTAATTGCAAAAACAACATTGTTTTCTTTTTTTTATCATTAAATTGTAAAAATATTCGGAAATTCGGTGCCAACAATTGCTGAGGGACATCCCAACGATCCGGCCCATTCTTTTTAATTGTATATACGAGCTTCGATGACTCGATCGAATCCACTGATTATTCTGGTGTGAACCGCAAGACCAAAAAATAATAAAACTTGCTTCGTAACCGCAAAGAATCAGCCTCGTCGAATTTAAGGAGCCATGACCAATGCCTCGATTATTTCCTCCCCCCTCTGCCTTCTTCGCGCTATATATTTTCCTCGCCTCCTCATTTTTTTCAAGTCCCCACGTCATATTCTTAGTAGCGATCTAAATGAGACGTGAAAATTACAATTCGACGTTTCCTGCTTTCCAACAATAATCCATTTTCTTGATAATCTGTCCGTGGAAATCCGATTAAGAGCTGCACCAACGTTTTTGCATTTTCCATTGATTTCCTGACGAACTGCCCATGAAAATAAAATCCTCAACCCATTCACAAGATCGTCGAGAGATCGAGACGAAACGGAATTAAAATTGAAAATCAAATTTCCACTCTCACGTTCGAAATTTCTATAGTACGAATTATTAAATGCCGGAAATATTTAAATTCATCTCGCGAATACAAAAAGAATAATAATTAAACTCAATAATGCACAAAACTTTTTTTTTTTACATTTTCCATGAAAAAACGAGCTCCCGGTATTTTGGGCAGTCAACATTACCTTTAAAAAGCGATATATTTTTGAAGATTTCTTCTGGACCATCGGAGATGTATATTTGTGTGAATCATCTGCTGCGTACCTCGCGAACAGCGTGTAGCAAGCGGAGAACGTATGGAAAGGAATAAAGCAGGATTTTCGAGGGTGTTGCCTGGACTACGGGACGAATAACGATATTGAGTCCGTACAGTAATAATGTCTGAGCTGGTAGGGTTTTCAATGGTTGGAGAAATCAATAGATATGCATATACATATATCTTGAGTCCAATTGGTAGATCGATTATTTGTGAATTAACCTTGCCTTCCCTTATTTCTCGAGTAGCGATGAATCCTGGGGATCCATTGTTGGTCACGTCTATACATATTACAATACATTCATGTAGGATATGTATGTATATATTTAATATTTTTTATGTACATTATACACTCGAAGGAGCTAAAGGAGCTTCTGTGTATAGAACAAAGCTCCTCGTGTCTACATCGCGAAAGAGGAGGAAAAAATCTTTGCTTATTTTCTCGTTTGATTTCTCGTTGGTGCGGGAGGATCGGAACAACGCAGGCTTTCCCCAAGAGATTTGTGCCTTGCTCTTCGTTCTATATATCCGCGAACAAAACCCCATTATCGGCATTTCCCCTAATTGATCTTTCAAGAGGGGTGTGCGAGCATCGGACCGAGAAGCCTGTGCTGCTCCGCACACTCAGGGCTTCTTGTCTTTTTTTTTTGCTCTATATCAATGGACCAGATCCTTACAAGGGATTTCAGTTTCTCTGTGTGTACGTGCGATTGTCGGGACAAAATAATCAACGGAAACGCGAGTGCGTAACGCTGGATCCAAATTCTATTTGGACGTCGACGATTTTACGAAAATTTTATCGTCTTTCTTTGTTTTTTTCGAGATTACTGTTCCGTCGAGTGTGAGCCGAGGATTTGTTTCAAATGGAAACACTAGCAATGTGGGGATTTCGTTTTATCTCCTTTTTTTTTTTACTCGCGTACTGATTCACGCAATCTTCCCATGGCTGAGTGTTTCATAATGTAAATATAGTGGCTCATTCTTTTATAAAGGTCCAAAAGCGTCTTTGCACAATTGTAGCAAATATTGACAGAAGTGAGAAGGAGAGCAGAGGAAAAAGAGGCACTCGCCTGGTTCATAGATTGATTCTTTATGGACTGCGCTCCCATGAAGTTTCAAAACGCTGCCCCTAGTTTCTCTACATGCTCAATATCTAGAGGTTTACATATCTATATTTATACAGAGATATATACAACATTAAACACGGGGTGGTGCGTGCACGCGTGCTGTCAGTATGCCCGAAGCGCTCACCAAAAATATTCACCGTGGAGAACGACCTCAAATGTTTCAGCGATCATTTCCAGAGAAAAAAGGCGTGGGAGGAGCTGAGAAAGGCGAAAATGTTGGCCGTTGTTCCCAGGACGAAAAAGCGACCGAGAAGCGTAGCGATAGATGAATTTGGAGAGATAAGGAGGCGTATCCGGACTAATCAATTACAAAGTCGAAAGAGCAGGGGACGGGAGGTCAGTTTTGTTGGCCGGCTCGTCTAGACAAACTCCGAACGAGGGGTCCATCTCGTTTGAAGTCAACACACATTTACCCCAAGCTTCTCTTTCGCATATGGCTCCCGATAGGAAAATACAGAGCCCACTGCTGAAAATTCAATTCATTTTGCTTCTATTGATTTTACGTCGATAATAAATTTCTATTAATCCCCTGGCGACATAAAAAATCGTTGGGAACATTGAATTATCAACTTATTGTTATACTCATAAGTTTCGTAACAAAAATTGATAAACTTTGATGTTTTCTGTTCAATTCTCTATTTGGGAATGGAATGATTTGCTCCTGCAATTATCTAATCATTTAGTCAAAGGGACTGAGGATATTTAATCACGTGCAGGCAAAATCAAGGGCAAATATGGAGTAGTTGACAGAAGGGGGTACGTAATGTGTTTATTAATAATTCCTGGAATCATCCCCATGTACACATGCAGTTATATGGGTAACAGAGAGAATCATCAGCCCTATAATGTATCCATGGGGAGTAAGCGAGGGTAGCAGTAGAATCGTGGGCAATATGAAAGCGAGAAAGTGAGAGGATCGTCGGAGGGAGCAGGGGACACGAGGAAAAGAAAGAAAAAGAAAGAAACTAGTATATACGGAAGTTAAATTGATAGCGGACATGGAAGAGGATTCCAAACGTAGTGTGCAGGCCGGTGGAAGTCCCACGTGCTCATTGTACCGGCGCATGCTGCAGGCAGGGGTCATTCCAACCCCTGACTATTTTTTTTTCTTTCTCTCACTTCGATTTCTCACCCTGACGACATGACGGAAGCGACGATGTACGAGGCTCGACACTTCTCTCTGGATCCTTCGCCCTCTCCCTGGAGACGAAACATCCAGTCGTAACAAAATCTCACTTCACCCCTTCCAAAAGGGAATCAACAGATCGGAAAAGAAGGAGGCATGAGGAGACGATAATTCGTTAACCTAATTAGACAAATATCACTGAATACGGTTGAGCCATTCTATTCATTCCAAAGATTCATGAAAAAAAATTAAAAATCCAAAAATCAAAGTGATTAAACGATTTTTCGAAAAACTAAAATTTTTTTAAATTTCAAAAATCCATCAAATTTAAACTTTTCAATCGACATTTCCCAAATTCAATACCAACCTTCCTACAATGATATTCTATCCATAAAAAAAAAATTCATAATGAATCTCGAAATTTGGGCAAGTTGGAGCGTCGACTGCCTTTTTTTTTTTTTTGAAAATTTCAAAATGCCTCAGAATTCGAAAATTTCTAGCAAGTCCCACAAAATCCTCAGAGAACGAAGAGCTGATTGACATATTTTACACATACACACACATCCGGCCATTTTTTTTCTAAACATGATTGTTTCGATGTTTTCTGGAAATTTTCAGCACATTTGACATTGAAAATTGAAAGAAAAAAAATGTTCACCGTCACATAGCTTCCTCCATGAGGAAGCAAAAGAAAAACTGTCGCTACTCGTGATTGAAGCGCGTGAAACGAGACAAAGTGTCAGCTGAAACGAGTGGGGCATGGGAAGCGAAGAAGCCCTTACCTCACGTTTCACATGACATTGTCTCCGTGTAGGTAAGCCATCGTCAGCCAAGTGTATTGCTAGCCCAAGTTGTATATGTGCCCATATACATATATAATGTGGATTCTATTTGCGATGAAACAAATCAATAACAGCGCTGGTAAACGCAAGGGAAAGGAAGGCGACAAGGAAGAGAGAAGAGAGAGGTGGATGAGGCGCGAGTAGGAACTAGAGACAGAGTCGAGTAAGAAGGTATCATCGCAACACACCATCCCCTGAAAGTTAGTACAAAGGGATGAACCTCGTCGTTGTCATCAGAGAGCAAAAGCTCACGTAGGAGAGGCACAGAGAGCAGGGAGAGTGAGAAACAGCAGTGAGACATCCCCCCTGTCAAACAGAGGCGGAGGATTCGTTTTGCCACACGATCTTGAGCTTGGACCGATTTCCGAAGAAAATAGAAGGGTGCGAGCAGGCGAAACCTCTGGATGGAGTTTGTCTCGCCTCGCTTCCTTCGACATTTCCCCAAATGATAGTATTCAGCGGGCTAGAACGTTGCGAGATAAGAAACGAGGCTGCTGGAGCGGCTGATGTCGTATAGTTCTCCAGCATCAGCCCCAAAACGACAGGTTGGATTGATTTCAGTCTCAAGGGGAGATTTCCGTGTGTAAACCCATCAAAATCGTCTGCGCCGACATTACCGCGACAAAATGTGTGCACCCATCATTGGAATTGGATACGTGTGTCGGCCCGGCGAATCATACTCGTTCCCATTTTTCTTTTCCTTCGGGAAAACATTTTCCACGAAGCTCAGGTTCGGCTCAGGTAAAATATCTGCCACGACAAACTCTGGAGGAAAGTTTAAAGAAATTACACGAAAAATTATGGAGCCCCATTAATTTGTGTCCCATCGCGAGCCGTTCCAACTTCGTAAACGAATTGACGTGATTTTTTTCCAGGACCAGCACTCTCTGGTGCTCACCCTCTCGCACGGGCGCTCGCTCGGTTCATTGCGATAGCATCTCGAGGGATGGCAAATATAAAATGTTTCGCTCTAGGCTAAAGTTTAAAACTCTATATTTATTGAACTCGCCCCTTGCTGAAAACTCCCTTTCGATACTTTGCGTTACGTTCGCTGTATATGCAGTTAGTATTAACGAAATTAAGCTGTCGCTTTTAAGAAGGATTCTTCTCGGGGATTTGTTTATCGTGTGGATCGTTGATCAGAGCTGCTGGCGGAGCTTTCGCCGGAACAAATTGATCGGTTTTGTCGTTGGTGTATTAAAAGGGCACGAAGATCCCAGATGGACGAATCATCGACATATTGTCGTATATGCTGATGCGATAATGAAAAAGCTTGTGCCCAGCAATTTCCCGATTTCGATTTCTACAGCAAAAACGACGTGATATTTAGCAAATAATAAGAGGCTCGTAAAGTTATTTGAGATTATTGGAAAACGCTTGAAAAGTTGCGAGAGTCCGCACGAAATTTCACCAACCCCAACCGCGTTTCCAATGTCGACAGTTGTGTCGACTCTTTGTTAATTTTTCCCTGGTATATACGATTAGCTCGCCCAACGTAAGAGTCTCGCGCGTTGTGTACCAGAAAAAAGACCCCCCGTCCGTTAAGTTTGTCTCTTTTTTCTAACGCGCCCTCTCTCGTCGTTACACTCGAAAAATCCTGAAACTAAATCCCCTCATTCATCCTTGACACCCGACCCTAACTCTCGTTCTATCGCGGGGCTTCCTTCTCACAACGTGTATTTTCCTATTAGACATGTTCATCATCGAATGCTTCATCGACGATTCTAGCCCAACTCAATGTCATTGGTTTCCGATGAGGCTTCGCTCCGGAAATGATGTTTTTCTTATCTAAAGAAACGAACGATGAAACCTCTGAAATTCTGATGATCCCCGAAGCGAAGTTTCTTCTTGACGCGGAATATTTAAAAATAAAAAATAAAGAACTCAGTCTTATGGGCGATTCATGGGGCTCATGGTGTGTCCGGAGCGTCTGACATTCAAAACATGCTGCGTAAATAGTGAATAGAGTCATGAGCTTGTTTTTTGAATAAAACTCGTGTCTGTGCGAAGGTCCGGGCGAATTTGAGTCGGGAACGTGGCGGGATTGATGCTGCGGACGAGCGTAAACTTATTTGCGTTATTCAACGTTTGTTCGACGTGGTTTTCGACTGGTTCGCTCCGCAGTCATTCGTGTGCAGCGGTGGTGCATGTTTGCAAACAAAAATGCAAACTTGCAGCTTGAATAACGTTCCCGCGGCCAATCCCACGGTCTGTCGCGGTTCCGCGCGACCATGTTCCTTTCTCTCTTTTCATTTTCGACATTGACACTTTCTCTCCCTCTCTCTCTCTCTTTCCCTTTTTGTTGCGAGCCCCCTCTTAACGGGAGCCACCCCATCGGAGCCGATTAATTGGCTGGACAGCCTTGGCAAATAAAATCTCTCACTCGTATCGACATGAGTAAATAGCGACGGAATATCAAGCGCGCGTTTTCGCCAATTCCTATACGCATAGAAAATGTCCGATGGAATACATTGAGCGTTGGAAAATCCGGAGCCTAAGCATCGTCAAAGTATTTACGCGCGTGAAATCTGTCAAATGGAGAAAAAAAAACAAAAAATCGTGAATCCGGAGGGAGAAAAAACACATGGACAGGATTTTTTCTCGTTCATATTTGTATGAAGGAGAAAAAGAACGTTTGCACGGTGACACCTCGGGAAAGAGTCGTGACTCGTGCCGCGCGTTTCAAATTACCAATCGTTTTACGTCGAAGACAAAAAACCACGTTGATCTACTTTCTCCTCCCCGCGGGGCAGCTGTTTGGCGAGAAAATCGAGCTGCCTCTCTCGCGCGGCTTATTTGTCGTTACAAATTCGGTGTGAAAGCGAATATTTAACTGCGGAATTACGATCGGAAACCTCGCGTGGGAAAAATAAATAAAATTGGATGAAAAAGAGAAAATTCTTCAGGATCGCGAGACGATTTTTTCGAATTTAAAAACGTTTACCAAATCCACGTTATTTATTGTCTTGCAAGGCAGCAGGCGTGTTCGCTTTGCATGAAATCGACGAGTGTTGCGTACAACCAAATTGACAGAAATAATTAAACGCTTCTGCGCTTATTTATGTCGCGTGTGTCAATGAAATCGAGTCGTTCGAGATTAAGGTTTAAATAAAAGCTGTGAAACGTTCTCGGATTAGCGGAGGATGAATAGCATCAAGATCGCACGTAATGTACGCGACTCTCGATCGTTAAATCGGTTTTCTCTCGACGCGGCAATCGCATTATATAAAATTAACAAAAAAACAAAAAAAAAAACGAAGAGAGAGAGAGCGAGAAAAATGGTATGAGCGAAAAATAAAAGAAACGAAAGATCGTGGCCTCGTAAATACTCTTATAAAAGGTTCTTCGTGATCATTCGATCGATCCACGAGCTCCTCTGAGGTATTTCACCGATACCCCCTGCGGAGAGAGACTTCGGTCAAGTATGAACTTTCCTCTCTATCGAAACGCTCAATCGTTAGCTTTATCGCTATACATACAATTTTTCATATAAATAAACATTGTATACAATAATAAATACGTGTGCACGAGGACGTACAGTAGTCCTCGCGTAGTCGCGATTGGTAAAGGGATACGAACTCTCACCGCAAAGAAATCACACCGCCATTTCTCGGCAGACTTTCCTTTCGTCCTGCACGCTGTGGTCCCGGCTCGATCGAAAACCACGACAGTTTTACCACGATCGATACTTTGACAATGGTTTTTCCCATGCAAACGTGATTGAAATGCTCAGGGATGAAAAATAATGATTCCTTATCGCAACGGACCGATCCTGCACACGTGAAAATATCCTCCAGCGATATAAATGCGTGAGAAAGTCCTTGCGTAACTCTCAAAAGGCTCAGGCATGGTTTATACACTTTTTAACGCGCAGATGATGCACAATGCATTATTTATTGCTGATCACTCATTGTCCCCCTGTCAGACAAGGGTGGGAGGCGAGAGCAAATTAAATCTTCATTTTCTGAAGCATGAAAGAGCACCTGGAGATATATTGAGATTCATAAAGCTTCGCACACGAACCCTCGCACTACAGTGTTCCGGTTTATCTCCACTCTGCACGCGCAGCGAGTTGTGAAAAATATTATAAAATAGACAAAGTATTGCGTTGAACTGCTCGAAAGAAAAAAAAATTTAAAAAAAAACAGCGTTTGTTTAAATAAAAGTGAGAGACCGCGTTTGTTTTTTTGAAACTTTACGAATTCCTTGATTTTCAGGATTTATTAAATTTATTTCAAAGTTGTACGCCGAGCAGATTTTATTACACGATTTCACGAGAAAAAAATGTGCAACGAATTCTGAATTTTGTTTAAATTGAAATATAGGTCAATTTCATGGTAAAAAATAGTAACCGAAGCCGAGTACGTGAGAATGAACCGTGACACATGTTATTATTCGCACGAAACTCGTTGCGGTGTTCTGTCTAAAAACACACACTCACGCAGGAGTAGTCCGGAATGAAAAGAAACGAAAGCCCATGGAAAATGAGAGTTTCCCTATGGCGATTTGGCTCGACCCTCGAGCTGCCCCTGCACCCCTATTTCGGGAGCCCGCGCTCTCTATTTCTTTCGAGTGCTTCGGCATCGTAATAAATTCTCGTTGGCCGCATCAAATCGTATTTTAGTAGAAACACGTTCCGCTCTGGTACTCGAATAAATTTGTGACGAAGAAAAAAAAATGCTTTTTGTGTATGAAAAAAAAAGCCACGGTTGTCGGAATTTTTCTTCCAAAATTCGACGATTCAGCGACAACAGTTTGTTTGTCAATTTGATTTTTTTTTCAGTATTTCGTAGCCCGAAGAAGCAGAGTTATCTCAAGGGCGCGAAGTAACTCCAATCTGCTCCCCTAGGCACATTATTTCGTATACGTTGTTGCATAACGGCATTATTCTCGAGGGCCATAGTAAAGTTACGTTAAATCCCATGTTAGGGAACGAGAGGGGCCCGGATCGCGCGTGTATAATATGACGAAAGGTCCGCCATTACGAAAGTGAAAAAAAAGAGAGCAAAATCGTTGCAGCGACTCTTCAGTCCCCCAACTTTGTCTCACTCCATGAAATATATATCTATATATATGAGCGACGTAATTCTGTGATATATATCATTACGTACAGCTTTCATGGTACATACATCCTGTATGTGCGGTCTCTGTATAGCATTTAGCTTATGTTAGTGTTACACGCATTCGTTTTCCGCACCCCGCGTACTCGTTCTTTCTCTTTCTTCATCTTTATCGCTCTCTCTCTCTCCCTGGCTCTCCCCCCATGGAAAATCCGTGAACCCCCGTAGGATTCGATCTACCCCTCTCACCAACGAACCGTTAGGAAGCCAGGGGTGGGGGCAATCCATGTTGAGGTATTAGTACAAATGTAATCTTACTTAAGCATATGTCGGGCGATGACTGATTGGGCAGAGGAGGAGAGAGCGCGGATAAATAATAGCAAAGTGCGATAGGGGAGAGAATGACACTGCGTCCCTTTTTCCTCGTCATTTTACTCTCTCTCTCTCTTTCTTTCTGTATTTTATCCCGGCGCTTCGCCCTTCTTTCTCTACCGATCACAGCATTTTTTTCTATTGGAAGCGTCAATGAAATTTAGAGAAGCCCCATTGAAGGCAGAGCCGACCCATATGGGCACCAGTGTGCGGCAAAAAGTGATGAAAGAATCGCGCGAGGGAGAGAGCTGAGTCGCGGGGGGATGAAAAAAGGGATCGAGTCAAATCCATCGGATCATGCGGGTATTTGAGTCCATGATTGCGTCTATGACCCGCGTCGATCTGACCACCGAGTACTTGCTCTCCAAGTACCAATTTTCTCGTCTTATCGCACTGCTAATGAACAGAGTTTTTGGGGGAGCTGGATTTTGGCGAGGAAGCTATTGACCCCGATAATTACATGATTTTCGCGAAATATTTCACGGCGTCAAAATCCCTGATGCATTTTAATGTGGAAGAGAATNTCAAAATCCCTGATGCATTTTAACGTGGAGGAGAATTTTTCATTCAGAGTTTTTTTATGTTTTTCGAACGTTCGAAATAATCTTCGCTCGACACCCCAATTTCTTTCTTCTCCTTCGCTCTCTTGTTGTCACGTATCAAGTTTTCTCGCCACCAAGAATAACCGCCGGTAGAAAAACAATGTGTAAGGCAAGTCAGAGCGACACGTGTCGTAACGTCAAAGCTCATCTTTTTTTATCTCAGCTGCTTTCATTTTTTTCGACCTTCTCCTCTGTCGCGCGGAGACTTAACATGTGTGCCATGTCGAGGAAGACGTGCTTTTGTCATTTTTTTCATAAATCATCGTCTTATCATTTACTCACGCCGTTTCAACCGTGTCTCTGTATTCTTTGGTAAAACGGAACTCAAACGACTCTCTCGTTTCACAGATTGTCGTGAAATCGGAGATACGAGCGAGGCGTCTTGTTCTACGTATTTTTCTTCCATTCTTTTTCGTCGTTATTTCGTTCCTTCTGTATATCCAACTGCCACGTTAATCGAATCCGCAAGTGTAATGAGAGATTATTAGAAATGGGCGCGTGAGATGGCACGTGGCTTTGCGACTAGGAAAAAGTTTCACACGCGGAAACGCGATCTTAAATCGAGGGGAAAAGGCGATGAGGTAAAGGGCAAGGAAGAGAAGTTGAGAGACGAGTGAAATCCGAAGAAATGGAAAAAATGAGAGGGCACGAAAGAAAAATGACACGACAACGAAAAGGGCCACGAAGTCGTCGTTCACTTTCTTGCCTCGCAGAATTTTCATCCCTGCTTCTCCAAATCTCGATATAAAAAGAATTGAAAAAGAAAAACAAAGAAGCCTGCTGATGTCTTGTTTCAAACGCACGAAAAAACGATTCGCGTAGGATCAAGTCGCTTCGATCTTTAGCCGCTTGATCCTTCGGCCAAAAATCTTCTTTCTCGTCCGCGCAGCTTTCTTACCTTCGGCTTATTGACGGAAGTAAAAGAGTTTGTTGAGGTTTTGTATGCGATGCAACGAAAAGAACATCTCGATCTTTTCGGCCCCTTGGGCAATCCCTAAGGATTTGTTCCTTTCTCAAAGAGGAGTGAGAGTGGCTCTCGGATCATATACCCACAAGAAAATATAGTAAGAAACTTGCGTGTGTACTGTATATTTTATATATGGCTCAACTGGGTATTGTGTGATACGTAAGATTGCGAATCTGTGCAGCAGCAGCAGCAGCAGCAGCACTATAGTCGTCGGCGTGGTCCCGGGTGACGTAATCACGAGACGAAGCGAAAGCGAGAGAGAGAGAGAGAAGGAAAAAGAGTCCAGCAGACACATGGATACTCATCGGGATGTTTTTCTTTCTCTCACAATTGCACGAGGTTGCACGACGAGGCGTGTGTACGGCCATAATTCACATGAATAAAGGTCTGAGAATACAGCGAAAACAGTTGGTGATAATTTGGACCCCGTATCAGCGTTGACCCGATTTCAGTTCAAGTTCGATGATGATGAAATGTTTTTTTCACTTTTCTTTCCAAATCCGACGATTTAGCTGTGAAAATAATTGCATTTTCAATTTAAAAAAACAATGAAACTATATTTCTTCGTCTTTGATAGAGACTCCGTGACGAAAGATCAAGATGGTCCAAATTCACACCAACGCTTCGTCGATATATGCTCGACAATGTTGGGAATAATCGTAATCGGAATTTATAATCGAACTTGGAGGCGATTACAAATAACGTAATTTGTAATTCAAAGCTATCAATTACGGAGGTAATTTTTAGCTGTCAAGCTCTGACACTACGTAACGGAACGATATTTACAAACGTGTGGATATATTCCGTCGCTCGTTGTATAGTGTCGTAAACTTGCCGATCTGCCCACCGTTCTCGCGGAATGTTCAAGCGCACCTACTACATGAAAACATAGAGGGAGTCTCTGGGCTGCTGTTACAAGTTATTCCGTCTCTCGGATACACGAAAGAATGGAGAGGAGAGAGAGAGAGAGATAAGGAGTGTGGAGAGTCATAGCCAATGAGTCACAACCCGTTTGCTTTACCGCGCAGTGGTTATTAATAATGCTCCGGCCTCATTGACGACCGTGCGAAAAATTCAGGACTTTCACTTCCGTTCTGAGGAGAACAATACCACGACACGAATAGCACAGTTGGGAGGGCAGCTCGAGGAGGGTTCCGAGGAATCTTCGAGGCAGCATTTTTAAGGTTTCGAACTTGTTTTTTTTCGATTCATTGGGTTTGTCTCATTGAATTACGCTGAGAACAATGGATTCATTAAATTTCAACCAAGTTGATAAGAAAAATAGTATCGATGAGTAATTCTCCGCAACGAAAAGATTTCAAGGAAAATGGCATATGGAACAGCATCCAGAAACATCACCAGATGGTTTTATACAGTCCAGCTTATTTATTTTCCATTCGCTTTTGTAAACACGTGCCATGATGCTTTCTCCTCCTCCTCCTCCTCCACTTTGGTCTCCGTCAAAACTCGAGTTCCGAGCATTAGGTCGCCTCAACGATCGCCGCTCTCATCTGTATCGGAAGAGTCTGCTAGTAAACACGACCACGACAGCTGTCAAAGCTTCGTGACCTCTCAGCCCATCTTCCCTGCTCAAACCCTCTCTTCCTCTCGCGCTGATTGATGCACCCAGATTATTCTCGTTCAAGCACACATAGCTCACGATGTTTTGCTTGCTAATGTTATCGTAATAATACAACATTCGTCGGATAGTTCGAGGACGAGCTCTGAACTTCGCATTGCTGCATCATCGACTTGGCCATGAGCGGGCTGACTAATTCTCCGGAGAATAGGCTGGACCGTTGGTGCGACACAAGGGTCCCCGTGCATTCACCTTGGCACTGTAACGGAAAGCCAAATACCTTCGCAACGTTAAGGGCTTTCCTTACCAGCGACACAATGTCAAAAACATGAAAATTTTTCAAAATAATTAGATTTTCATTTTATTTTGAGTGAAAACACAATTTTTTTCAGATTCTTCTTCTTACCAGTTCTCGAGGGTAAATATTCGGAAGTGGGGCTCCTGCTATAATCGGGAAAAACGAGGAAAAAAAAATTTCCATCATTTTTCGGAATAATGGAATTTTTTTTTTTTTTTTTGGCAAATAAGATCATGCGCCACCTTAATATTGCTTTCTCTTTAAAAAAATCAAGGTAAAAAAATTTTTACCCTGATTTCAGGAGGAGCCCCACTTCCGAATAATTACTTTTTTTTTTTCAATTTTTTAATATTTAGATTTTTCTACCGAAAATTGTTAATGAAAGAAAACTACGATGGCATTTGCAGAAAGAAAACAGCAACACGATCATACAAACATGTTTTTTTTCTGGTCACTTTCCATCTATTCATTCGTCCAATTCGAGCAGATTCATCTTCGCGATTTATGAGTCAGACGAATGGAATCCAGACGTATAAAGAGAAAGAAGGACAGAAAGGAGCAAACGTTGGTAAGAAAACCGCGTATCCCGCTGTCCTGCGGTAGACTCGTCGTCGTAGTTTTGCTTTGGTATGCATCCACAATATCTCTCCTAGTATTCTCTCCCAATGTAAATTAAACTGCGGTCTTACGGCATTTTGTGCGCTCCGTATGTTATGCTCTTTCTCTTCATTCCGCGTCTCTCGTGACCCAGCATCCACAGGCGGGAGGAGATGAAAACGTTAGAAAGAAGAACATCACTGAGACGAAAAAAAAGCTGTTTGCTCTTCTCCACATTGGTCCCTGGACCTCCTTTGGTCACGAAAGATTTCCGACTCTCCACGCGGTGTTTCCTTTCGATAAAAAATGTTGATGTAAAGCCAGACTTTGAAGAATAAACCGTTGTCTATCGCAAAACACTCGCGTCTAGTTGTAATTTTTGAAAAAATTGTACAAGGACCTTCGATGACTCGGCTCAGGATTTAAAAATACGAAAATATTGTTAAAAAAACATTTTCGACGTTCACTACTCTCCGCTTTGATTTATTCGGGCAAATTTTATGTCCGAGCGTTGGCTTCCCGTCAATCGGAAGTGAACCGGGTTGGAAAGACGCGCGGGTGCGTTCCACACAGTTGCACGTAATGGAGTGCATTGTCAGTCTATACGAAAAATATATGTGCAAAGCTGGATGGCCAGGTAAATATATGGACTTTGTCTGCTTTTTTCTTCTTTTTTTTTTTCTTTTTTTTCCGTATGGCAGAAAAGTGACGTGACACAACGCGGCTTTATCCATCGCACTATTAGTTTTTGTCCCGGATGGAGATAATACGAAGGGGAAAAAATCCTTTTATCCTCTCGCCCATTTTCACTTCGTTCTTCTCGGCTTATTTTTTATTTTGCAACAGCCCTCGCTGCTTCTTCCTCAACGTCTATATCGCTTAGTTCACCGTGCACAAGGCTTTATAGAAGAATATTATTCTTTGTCAAACGCGCATTCCTCGCGGCGAGGTTTGCATCAACGCCTCGTTGCACAGGAGCAGCTTTTTCATTTTCGATTTGTGTTTTTTTTTTTTTTTTTTTTTTTTTTCATCCCGNTTGTTTTTTTTTCGATCCAGGACAATTATCCTCAGTCACATTGCTGTGGAATTTACGTCAAGAAAATTGTAAAGTCTCAATCGTTAATGCTTGTTTCCAATAATCACATAAATTTCGATCTTTCCCGTGTGATTACTCCGCAAGTTTCGCTCTCGAGTGTACAACAAACTTTTTTTACGTTTTGTCGTTAATTTCCTGCAGTAGCTCGTCCAAAGGCTACGAGCAAAAATCCCTTTCGTTTCTATACCTTCAACTTGTAATTTTCTTCTTATCCCTTTCGTCATTATCCCACTTCAGCCTCGTTTGGCAACACATGTAGTCCAGGGGTCAACTAAATCGAGAATTTCCACTTTCCCATTATTCCTTCGGTTCTTTTCTCATTCTCTTTCTTTTACCTGCTTCGACGAGGTAGCTCTGCATTGACCTCAATGAGTTCCCTCATGCATTAACTTTTCCACAATTCCTTCTATTATTTCCAAGCACATTTATCTTCCTCGAATTAATTTTCATATTCGAACAAATAATTCAGTCTCTCAGCTCTGGAAATATTTAAAAGGAAGAATTTTCCTAACGCTCGAAAGAAAGAATCGAATCATCCGCATGACTATGAGACATTTTTTCGTATTCAATTTTTATTCGTGCGTCGAATTATTCAATCAGAACGGACTCGAGATGTTTTTTTTTTTTTCCTTTGATTTTCAAGCAATTATGCGGCCGTGGCGAAGACAGAGGCTTTTGTTCACGTGTCACTCGCGATTAGTATTTATCGTGATGAACGTTACGAGAAAAAATGCCACGCGTTCTCACAGTTTCTCAAGCTTCGTAAGCGATATCGCGGTGTGTCAGTTTCTTAGCCTCGGGATTGCAAAATTATTTCCGTTCGACATTCTGCATTGCGTACATGCAGCGAATCTTTTGACTTCCATTATCGATGCTATTTTTATGATCCTCTTATTCGAGAAAGGTTTTATTGATTTTGTAGGAACGTGGAAAAAGGACCTTGATAGGTGCAGAAACGATTATCGCCGGACGAAAATAAATTTTCCGCAGAAACTTGTTTTTTTTTTTACGTAATAAAAATAATAGGAAAATGTCGATCGCTGTGTTTGACAAGCTCGGACGAGCGATGACTCTTGGAAAATGCGTAAGTGCTCCGTTCTATTGTCGAAGGAATAAAAATCCACGAAGGTAATTTGAAATTTTGAAATTCCGACGTGTGTCAAGAAAAAATGAAAATGTCTATATCGGAGTAACGGCAATGAGCACGAGAATGTAAAATGGGTATTTCACTAGCAGACGAGTGACGCAATTAGCGTCCTTGTCGATAATGGCATCGAGGAGCTTCGTGTTTATATCTCGCGCGGTATAAAACGCAGCTCGAGGAATTATGTCAGAAGAAAGGTAATGCAGCGAAGCGTGCGTCGTGGCGCTGAGTCTTGGGAGAGACGGGGACGTAGAGATTCATAAAATCTGTGAGAAACTAATTCGAACGGCAGCGGAAAGCTTTAGGATTGTGTGAAGCGATGACACGATGCAGTGGGGCTGGTTCTCCGGGCGTTTGTGGATCGCGGGAGAGATAGAACGATGAAGTTTTCTCGCGCAAACTGATCAGAGCGCGATGTGCAACTCGATTACCTTGCGAATATTTTTACTCTGGCGTTATATTCCCGCGCGCGGACAGAGAGCCGCCCAGCCCTGGAGAGTAAACGAGAGACGTGTGAGAATCGATGACTCAAGCGCGTACAGATAGCAAGAGATACGAGAGTAAAAACAAAAAAACTATTTTTAAAATGGAACAATTTTTTTAAAACGCTTCACCGAGAGAAAAACTCGACAGGTATTTTCTAGACGTGACAGCGAAACGCGGAATAACTCGTTATTGCCCATTCGCTAGTCGCATACACGCTGTAAAACCGGATATCTCTGTTTTTCTATTTGTTTCCTCGTCGAATTTTCAAATTTCCTGACGAAATCTGAAGCGGTGAAGCTGAAGTTGATTTATGAACGAACTGAAAGATCGAAACAAAAGAAAAAAACATTCTGTATCGCTCCGAGTCCTGTTACATTAATTAACCACGTTCTCGCTAGTCAAACTTTTCCGAACCCGATACGTTCCTGTGGAACACAATGACGTCGGTGTATCTGCAAGAAGAATGAACGTGATCGACATTGAAAAAAGCTCAGACCCCCGAAGTACCATTCATTAAAAAATTTCTGCCGAAACCTTTTTTGTTTTGTTTTTTTTTTTTGCGGTTTCGAATAGCGACCGGATAAAACAATATCAGCAGATTTTTTATTCCAAGCTTACACGAGGGCTCGTTATAAACAGATGATTCGCGTTCTAGTCCCTCATGCCGCATTCCGGATACAAATGATTTGCTGGGTGGCAGGATAGTTCAGTGGAATTCTCTCGACGTTTGCTTCGCCAGTTATCGTTGCAACTGCATGCTTTGTGTTTTTTTTCCAGCCGAATTTCATGAAACTCCTGAAACTCGAGAAATTGAGGAACAATCAGTTTATAAAACAAAGAAGCCAGCGGTATCGAATAATTGTACGAGCTGACATTCCCTATCGACGCGGAATGCAGGAACAAACAAGATCAGAGAGCGGGAGAGAAAAAAAAAGATGGCCGCGTGTGGTGAGGCTAGAGTTAGCAACAACAGCAGGAGCAGCAAGCACACTTTCGATATTCTGCTCAAGGTGAACCTCGTATACACGAGTGAATTACGATCGAGCAACTAGTTCACGGCGAGGAGAAGGCGCGCGCGCGCGCGCCGAGTTCCAACACCCACGCCAGCGTCAGCGCATACCTATTATAACCGATATATACAAGCATAAAAACAATATAGTAAAGGTTCATGTATACGTAAGTGTATATACCGGTAGGTGAGCAGTTGTTGGATCTTTTGCTCTCACTGGAAAGCTATCCTGTTGCAACTTTCTGCCTCTCTTTTTTACGATCGCGTACTTGTCTCCGCGATTGCCTACAACGAGCCAAAGTAATTCGCACCACTGAAAACTAAATTTTGTTGGAAACGATGGATATTTTTTTCGATGCGTTCGACTAAACGTTTTTTTTTGAGTAATCCCAAAAATTATGTCAATGCAGCAGAAAAAATGTTGGAAAGTCTCTTCGGAAGCAAATTTTAGTCGTTCCATTCGTAAATTTTGCTGACAATTCGGTTAGAAACGAAATATACTGTCAAAATAACGAAAATTTTGAAATTATAAAAAAATATTTAGTTGCTCGTATTCAACAAAATATCGACGATTTTTAACAAAATTTCATTCCCAGTAACATATTTCCAACATGGTCGCGATAAAAATCCAGAAAAATTAGCAACAATCGAGTTTTCCGATTGCGAGCTTGAAACTCATTAAAAATACGACTTGATAATTTTTATCTGGCACGTGATAACAGCGAAAAAAAAGAAGGTTAGTGTGTAGGTTGCAGAGTTCGCTGACGATGGATTTGGTTCATAGATTTAGAGGCTTAAGTACGTTCCATAGACTCTTCGAACGAAACTGAAACCCTTTTGGTGAATGAGAAGATCAAAAGAGATCCGAGGCAGAGTACACGCATATACGGTATAGACGCGCGGAGTAGTAGTTTCTGAAGGGAGAAGCATGAAGCAGCAGGGTATTACTCTGCATAACGAGCTGGGAGAGGCCACAAAGAATGATGACAGAGTGAGCAAGGGATATATGCGAAGAGATACTTGGTGGAAGCAGGATAGGGAGGAAAGAGAAAAAGGCTCGAAGGAAGTCTGCTGTGGCAAGACAGGTAGCAGCAGCACATGAGTCCACGAATTCAAGGGTCCGCGAGGAGTGATAGAACGTCTTTGCGCGACAGTGATAGGGCCGAAGGAGGGAGGATGGAGAAGGAGAAAATTGAAAAAGTGGACCAAGTGAAGCGACCGAGCGCGAAAAGAGATCGTACGGTAAATGTAGAGAGAGCAGGAGAGTGAGAGAGAGAAAGAAAAAAGGAAATATAACTGTTGAAGCGAAGAGATATCACGATGGAGAAGACGAGGAGGAGAAAGAGTGAGAGAAGATTGAGCGTAGGTAGAGGGTTTGCTGGTTGATGGTGGACGAAGGAGATGGAAAGAAGGTTTCAAGATATAACCCGAACAAACCACCTAGGCAGGTAAGCTGTAGCAACATCAGCAGCAGCAGCAGTAGCAACAACAACAAGCAACCGAGCCAAGCATCAGGCAGTCAGGTGTGAGGAGAGATCACAGAAGATCGGTGCAAGATCCAAGGAGACTCAAGGATGTTGGTATGGAAAAAGACAAAGAACAAGAGATACGAAAGAGACGAGAATGCGAATGAGAAGAGAAAATATAAGAGGCGGAGAGGAAAGAGGCAAGGAGTGCGGATCGCGGTGGCGAAGGATGCTAACAGCCGCAAACGAGTCTGGACGAGGAAGAGAATAGGGCGAGATCTTCAACGTCCACGTTGGCAGCGGTGGTGGTGGTGGCGGCTCGCGCAAAAACACCTGCCTTCGTCTCTGTCCTCTCTGTTTCGCTGTATCTTTCACCTCCGTCCGTTTCTCTCAATCCTATCTCGCTCGTCCCTCATTTCGTCCTTATCTACAGCCTCCAATCCGTATATCAGTAATATACGAAGGAGGATCTCTGCAAATACGCGCACATTCACGCGGGATAATCGTCCTATAACTCATTCGGTAAACAAATTAATCGAATCGAAAATACGCGTGTATAATATCCATCAAACGAGTGGCCCGTCCATTGGGAAGCTCAAGAATCATGCAGACTTGCTTCGAAGCTTTTAAACTTTTTCTTCAAGCCAAAAAAGCAGGAATATGCTTCGTTGGAGATTTTCTCACCGTTTGCGGTTTGTGCAAGGGCACATAGAGGCTGTATAGCAGAGCGATGAGTTTATCTGGGTTACGAGAGCAATCTAGGCAAAGGTAAAGCAGTCTGAAGCAAACGGAGCTAGCGTAAACATCCTAAAATAATAATATCTCCTTTGCATCCTGGTGTTGGGGTCGGAGAGCGAGGAATGCCCGGGCGTAAAGCACTAGGGCACCCGTTTGCAGAAGCACAAGCCCTCGGCTTGCATTTCTTGTATGCCTACTTGTGTATAGCTGAGAGCTGCAGCAGAAGCAGGGAAAAGATAGTCGTGTATGTGCGCAGGTGTTCAGAGGAGCGAATAAATTGCAGTCTTGAAATTACGGCGTCGGGACGACGGCCGAGCAACGGGGCAGAGGAACGACACTAACCTAATACCTAGGAGCAAGGCTGCTGCGACGACGAAGCTTATTGCTGGTGTTGTGCGAAACAGCCTGTGAATCCGAAGAAAGAGCTTGCCAGAGAATCTGGATGTTGAGCTTTACGGGGGGTAAAGGAGAACAAGACTTTTGGCAAAACTTCTCGACGCCTTAGGCAGTCGTTCCTCTGCTTTCCTTTTCCCTCTCCAAGCCCCGCGGTGATCTCGGTGTTGTTAATGTCGTGCAATTGCCGCGGTGGACAGCTCTCTCTCTCTCTCTCTCCGCCTGCTTCTTCCTCCACTTTGTCCCTCGCTCCTTGCTCACGGTCCTCGCCTTCGTACTCGAGGATCTCGGGCTCTCTGCTTCTCGCACGGTGCTGTTAATGAAATTTCAGCAGGTAGGGGGTCTCATCTAAACTGCGGAAGAGACGTGCACGCGAGCAGAGTAGAGGGAACGAGGCTACGGCTAAAAATGAAACGATGAGGAATGAGAGTTGCACGGAGACGAGACGAGGATGAGAGACAGATGCGGAAACAGAGGACAAGACGAGGAATTTAAGAGGCAGGAGGGAGGCACCGAGAGCGCACACGAAAGAGTAAGAGAACTAATGAAAAGAGGGCTCAAGGGTGAAGGAGAAGCGATTGCGTTAACAAATTAGTAAAGCAGTGGCGGCGCAAATTCGAGAGATCCAACCTGCGAGGGTCGTCGAGCAGCTTCCATCCTGAGTGGGGATGTGTTCTGCTCACTGCTGGCAAGCCATCGGCGCGTAAATACTCCGAGACTAAACTTGGATACGCACTCAATCCCTCGTCCCATCCGAAAATCCTAGAGGGCGCTTCGTCCGTGATTCGTCGCTCTGGCCATGTGCGCACTCACATGTTCACGTTATTACGACAATTTGTTCTGTACACGCGTGCCAAAACAGCCGAGTGAACATCGTGTGGATACCTCGATGCGCTCTTCATTGTATACGTTGCAATATCCCAACCGGAAATCCACTTATGGCCACTTTGTCTCGATGGTAGACATGTACCTCACGGGGCAGAGCGGAAGAGTTGCTTCATTTCCCTGTGATCTCGAAATCTCAACATCCAGTTTTTTTTTACTCGTCAACGCGACATGTCTGACGAAGTTTTCCGACCAAAACTTTTTACACGCTCTTTAAATTTTCCGTTTTCATTAATTATCGTATTTTCACAAACTGCTCTTCGTACCGCGTTGAAAGTTCGGCAATCAGTCGGATCAACTTTTTGTTTTTGTGTGGAACGAATATTCAATGAAAGCAGCTGAACGATGTTCAGTTATTGAATATTATGGAAGCAGTATCGTGGCGAGAGAGTTTGTGAGGCTGTCGCGCGAGAACATTCGAAAGCGCGACACAAGAAAACGAAAGAACCAACACATTTTTACGAATAAATATGGAAACCAAGAGCAGTTTAGGTCGCGGGGCTTTTGAGAGTCGAGGGTATACAGCCCTTGCGAGTTTGCTGAGGAAACAATTAATTATGCGCCCTCGCGAGGGGCGTTTTTATTTTTCTCTTACTTTACGTTTTACTCCCCAAATTTTCATCATTTTTTTGCACGTGCAGCCACTCCGTGGCGACACGTTATTCACCCTCGTGATTCTCTTTCCCTGCTCCTTTTCCTGGACGTTTCACAAACCAACACTCGAAATATAACCGCACCCTCGTCTTTCATTTGCTAATTTTCGCTTTGTTCCTTTTTGTTTCAGGTACGTAAGTCAAAGCAGAAAGTGTTTTCACTGGCAAATGCATCCAGCGCAGAAAGCTCCATAAATGCGGATAAGTTGATTATTATTTTTCAATAATTCATTCATTTCAATCAAACTCAAGAACTTTCGTCGATATCAATTCGTTAAATCTTGGTTGAGGTTTTTTTTGAATACCTGAATAAATTCTTTTGGCAAGTTACGATGCTTAGAGCAGCAGGACATAATAATTGCAGCGAAGCGTACGCTCGTTCTCGAAGCCACACTGAAAACAAAATTTTGTTGGAAAAGATCGATATTTTGTTCGACTAAATGTTTTTTTTTTAATAATCCCAAAAATTGTGTCATTGCAGCAAGAAATATTCAAGAAAGTCTCTCCGGAAGCAAATTTTTGTCGTTCCAGTCGTAAATTTTGCTAACAATTCCATTAGAAACCAAATATTCTGCCAAAATAACGAAAATATTGAAATTATCGAAAAATATTTAGTTGAACGTATTCAACAAAATATCGACAATTTTCAACAAAATTTAATTTCCAGTGTAAAAGTTTTTTTGAATAATCCCAAAAATTATGTCAATGCAGCAGGAAAAATGTTAGAAAGTCTCTCCGGAAGCAAATTTTTGTCGTTCCAATCGTAAATTTTGCTGACAATTCCATTAGAAACGAAATATACTGCCAAAATAACGAAAATATTGAAATTATCGAAAAATATTTAGTTGACCGTATTCGAAGAAAATATCGACGATTTTTAACAAAATTTCATTTCCCGTGCAGATGAGAGGAAGTGTGTAGCAACGAATATATTAAGTATAAAGAATAGAACGTGAGATGGGGTTGGAAAGGTTTGGAATGCATAGAAGGCTTGGAGCCGAAGCGATTGGCTACAATTGCTAATGAAGAGCTCAGGACTAAGCAGCCAATAACCCGTTCTCTATCTCCTCCTCGTATCCTTTCGCATAGCTTGCGCCCTCAATGTCCTGACCCTCGACGTCGTCCTCACTTCCATCCCCGCTGCGTTCGTCTGTCCAGCATGCCCCGACCGTTACATATGTATTACCTTGCCGACCTTTTGTTCTCGGTACATCTATTTGTATGTGTATATAGTGTAGGAGAGCGCACACGTGTAGGGTGTGTGTTGCGACGTGTCTTGGTGAAACACCGTGTATCCTTTTGTTATTGAAATGCGCCCGAGTCCCACGTTTGTGACATTCGCGTAGTGTTAATTAAATCGGTTATTAGACTGGAAATTAAATTTTGTTAAAAATTGTCGATATTTTGTTGAATACGTTCAACTAAATATTTTTCGAATAATTTCAATATTTTCGTTATTTTGGCAGAATATTTGGTTTCTAACGGAATTGTCGGCGAATTTTACGAGTGGAACGACTAAAATTTGCTTCCGAAGAGACTTTCCAACATTTTTCCTGCTGCATTGACATAATTTTTGGGATTATTCAAAAAAAACTTTAACACTGGAAATAAAATTTTGTTAAAAATGGTCGATATTTTGTTGAACACGGCCAACTAAATATTTTTCGATAATTTCAATATTTTCGCTATTTCGGCAGTATGTTTGGTTTCTAACGGAATTGTCAGCGAAATTTACGAGTGGAACGACAAAATATTGCTTCCGAAGAGACTTTCTAACATTTTTTCTGCTGCATTGACATAATTTTTGGGATTATTCAAAAAAAACTTTAACACTGGAAATAAAATTTTGTTAAAAATGGTCGATATTTTGTTGAACACGGCCAACTAAATATTTTTCGATAATTTCAAAATTTTCGTTATTTTGGCAGAATATTTGGTTTCTAATGGAATTGTCAGCGAAATTTACGAGTGGAACGACTAAAATTTGCTTCCGAAGAGACTTTATAGAATATTTCTTGCTGCGATGTCACAATTTTTGGGGTTATTAAAAAAAACGTTTAGTCGAACGTATCGAACAAAATATCCATCTTTTTCCACAAAATTTTTTGTTTTCAGTAGGAAAAGCTTGAATTTCTCTGTCACCGAATCTCTGTCACTTCACCCTTCTCCATGTTTTTCATCTTATTTTTATTCCGCACACGCAATTCATCAAACTGCAAGAAATTTTAATGCTGGATCGGTAGTTGATGTGGCAAAAAGGTGGGGGAGAAATTCCAGAATAAAAAGAGAGAAGCATCGGGTCGCGATGTACGAGTATGAGCTTATGAATCAACGAGAAGTGACTCGTGGAAGGCCAACCCCCTTGGAGACTCACCTTGGAATATTATCGAGAAATAAATGGTCACCTAACGTGGGATCCACCGCAGTTGGTAATATAGTACATATATAATCTTGTACGTTATGCACTGCGTAAATACGTGTACAGATATATATTTATGTGTACGAGAATTCTCGAGCGAGTCTCTTCACTTGAGCGAGGACTGTCCGCATACGTGCTGTACGAGTGTATTACTCGACGCGAGACTGCGATCGGTACACACTCTGCTCGATGTAACGAATAGTCGGAGAAAGAAAGAAAGAGGCACACAGCAAGAAATGAAACCTTACGGAGATGTTGGAAAATCTTGCCACTCGAGATTTATTATACATAACGCCGCAAAGCCCCATCTACCCGGGGGTTCACGAACGGGTAGGTGAATAAATATCAAGATTCGTGGTACGAACGGAGCAAGAGAGAGAGAGAGAGAGCAAGCACATCTTCGGGACCGAGTCATACCCCCTGTTAGTGTAGAATCGCGAGCAGCTTCATGGTGTCCCATGCTATTTTTTAAAAATTATTAGAATCGAACGAGTCCAAGTCTATCGACGCAGGGCTATTATTTAAACAATGGGATCGTCGAATAATCGGGAAGTAACAATTGAATGGTCGATTGAGAACGTTTTATGGTGACGGTCAAAGCTAAATTTTTATTTTCAGTTTTTTTTTATACACAAAATGGTTTGCGAGCCTCAGTTGATCAGAAAAAGTTGTTACGAATTCACTAAAGAACAACGTATTCTACATTCAAGATTGTCTGAGGTAATCGGTATTTGTTACGCAATAAACAAAATTGGGAAAAAATTTGACGAGCGATTTCTTTGAAAAACTGAATAAAATATTTAATGTTGAAAATGGCAACTTTGAACGCACGTTCTTATGGGAAACTATTGGAAATATCGATTTTTATAAATAAATGCACTTCTTGATGGTGAAACCCCTTAAAATTGTGCGAGTTATTACGTCTCACTGTTCTCGTTGTGTAGTGCAAATGTAAAGGGATTCTATCGATGGAAAAATTTGCATACAACGTCCTTGAGCAGTGAAAAGTGACAAAAACGTGGCAAGATTTGATTTTCCGTAATCCATAGCCATCGAATGCATCCGAGTCGCTAATAATCACGAATATTCCCAGCAATGACTTTGAGTTAGTAAAGAGTCGGCAAAGAGTACATCTTGTTGATATTTTCGCACGGAGCTTACTCTGTTAACCCCGTGGAAAAGTAACGGTACTCGAAAGTAGCTGACCGTGAATACGAGAAGCGGTCAGAGTGCGCCTGGGGAAAAATGGCAAGATTGCAATTCGAAGAGCAAAGTTCATCAATGCGACTGGTGTGTGTGTGTGTTTCGGGAGGCGAGTAAGTAATTTTTGTGTGTCTGGTGTGTGGGTGTGTTCCTACGTGAAGAAACACGTAGGTGGAGATGCTCGCGGCGGGTAATGATCACGATTGAATGAGAATGAGGCCGAGGGAGCCAATACAATTAACCCTGCTACAACATGGCATTGCTTACAGTAGAATGCAACACTGCATGTGCTGACGCTGCCCTGCTCGCTGCTATATTCGCCCGATGCATCTATAGGCTCTTTTCCTTCTCTCATACTAGTCACACCGAGTCACACAGTACCAGGACCAATCATACTCTCCCATTCGATATTACGTACACCTCTGTTTATACCCATAAAGGCTTCGACTTCTGGCAGGGCTTCTCGCTTGTCGGCTTGTCTCGTACACAAGCCTGCTCGCTTGCTGACTATGCTCGTACCTGCCGGCGGGGTTGCAGCTGTTCCTCCGTCGCTCTATACTTCCTGCACCTTTTCAACCAGCAGAGAGCCCAACTGGCCCGATGTAATGATTATCGAATCCCGCGTGTACAAGCGCCTTCTTCATAGATCATAGGTAAATCCTGCAAAGGAATAGTCAGACTTACAACTGCGAAAACCAATGGAACTGATGTAATCGCCAATCACTGCGATCCAGCTAATGAGTCATTTATAGAAATTCAACATTCGCATCAGTTCAGAACAACTTGGAACATATCACAACTCCCCAAGTTCCTAAGACGCTGTTCCACCCCAAAACAGACCTGTTGATGAAGACGCCACGGTTCCAGGCAGCGCGAGGGAGTATTCTAGGCTCGGTTCAAACTTAATTTGGCTCATTATTCGATGCAGGAACGCAGACAGATGCTAGGATGTGAAACTACGACGGAAAATTTAATAGGATCCTTTAGTAATAATGAGGCAGCGCACGAATATGTGCAGCTGCGACCATCCGCCGTGTATCTCCAGCCATGCTGCTATTACGATTATTAGTATTATTATATTCAATTAATAATAATAACAATATCAATCATGTCAAGAAGTATATGACGTTAGTTGTCGATCGAGTCTAGACAGTTTTTCGCTGGTTATTTCACCAGCGGAATTAGGGAAAGCTCGTTCAACATTCACCAGAGTTTCCTGTCCCGTTGCAACCAAAGTTTCTCCGCAAGCATCGAATTTCATCTCCGACTAGGAAAATCAACGTCAGTCATATTGGCTTCGTTATGTATAGGATTTTCCGCAGCAGACTCAATCACGAACCAAGGCGAAGACTATCACAAGCAAACAACAGTTTTTACAAAACATCTCGAGGTTAGCAAGCCCTTCAAATTATTCAGCATGATATTGAGTTTCATTGGACGGTCCTTAATGCTGCAAAAAGCTGCATCATCTGATCCATCATTATCAACCCTATTCGCGTAACCCGCGTCTTTGATATTATATTACATTATTCTGATAGTTCAGTCACTGGCACAGGAGGCAACTCTTAATTATTCTCGAAAAACGTGTTTGACGAATCTCCATGATTTATTATTTTTGGTATCGATTGTTACGATTGGAATTTACTCGACGTGATACATTCTTTGGCCTTCAAGTCCCTGCGAAACAGTCTAGCAGCACGTCAAGCTTTCTCGTTGCCCATGATCCCACGTGCAAGCTCCAAGCAGTTATCTTCTCCCTTCCCACCACCTCTCGTTGGTGCATCGCGCGCATTGTTGGGAACAAGTTTTCGAGCACTCACCCCAGGCTAAATTCAAACTCTAGCATTACACGAGTACGTAGAGAGCTGAGACTGTTTTAAAGGCATCTCTCTACCTATCCGATGAATATGTTGCACACGGTTTACTCTCCTAGTACGAAGCCGGCGCGTCCGTTATACGCCTCAAGTTAAGTTCAGACTCGCAATAACGCCGAGTGATCCGCATTGGACGTAGCTGTGTGTGTGTATGATTCGTGTATATACATATACGACCAACAAGACGCTGGCGGGCTTGACTGTTCGCTGTAAAACTTAGACTTAATGGCATTGACGCAAAAGGGCGGAGGAGCGATGGAGGAAGATGCGCCACGACATTAACAATAGAGTATCGCCTTCAAGTGCATAAAACCCGTTACTCCATTGCGGCTGTGCGCCGACGCGTTTAAATAATTAGAAGACAGCCTCGAAACTCGAGCTTTCCCATCAGAGAAAAGCTGTCGGACGGATCTGACGATCGTAGCTGCCAGTAAAAAAGGAAAATTGTTGTGTTTCGTGGCTTTTGTCTTTCGAAAGTATCAGCATAACTCGTCACTAAATTTTTTACACTCGCTTTGAATTTTTTGTGAAATATTGCAGAGCAATCGAGTGACAGAGTTTCAGTGGGAAGAATGAGCTGGAAAGACAAGTCGCTCGGAGAAGCCATCATCAGGTGTGCGGAGAGTGTGGTCTGGCAAAGCAGTCAAGCATGTGATCGGGGAATCGCCAGAAATTCCAATCTCGGCTGTGCGCCTCAGGAGCTAATTAATCGATAGCTTATAAATTGGTTCTCGCGGAGAGAAGGCTCGAGGATGAAAATATCATGTTGTCGAGGGAAAAAGGATGAAAAAATAAAAGGATCGCAGGAAAGGAGAATTAAGCTCGCACTTGGCTTGTTTCGTGTCGGACGTGCGGCGATCGCGAGAAATGCCGTAGTTAACGACGTCGTTACGAGTCACTCGAATCGGTGACTATATCTCCTCTCTCTCTCTCTCTCTCCCTCTGTTAGTCTCTGTTAAGCTTAGCAGCAGAGGAGGCGACAACGACGTGAAAACACTCATCGAGATCGTGCGCGATCACTTCCAGACTCCCTGAGATTCGTGTAGGAGGAAGCAAAACGACAATTTTGCGCAGCATCCGAGCTATCATTAGCAACGTATTGATGTAATAAAAAAAACATCTTCCCAGCGCATGGAATGAAATAAAAGTGAAAATAGTTTTACGAACGTAAATTAATTCGGTACTCCGACTGTTTTCCCTCGCCCGAATAAAACGAGCTGATTTTTTTCGACATTGCAAACCCACACAACGCATTTCCAAAAAAAAAAAAAAATAGAGTTGAATTTTTCGATAGAATTTCCATAACGAACAGTTATCGCCTTAAGAGCTCGACGTCACTTTTTAAACAATTTCTTCGATTCGCAGCGTTATCGTGTCGATTTGCGAGAAATGCGAACGCGAGGACCTTCCCACAACGATCTTAGGGTTCTAGTGCGTGCGTAGCTTTGTCGTGTAAATAAAAGTACAGATAAGCGTATATTACGTGTGTCGCCAGTCACCGCAAGGCTGATAAGATATTTGGTGGGGACCAAAGTGGACCTTAATCTGGCTGGTGGCTGGAGGACACACGCGGCTGGATTGACTGTGTATAACGGTTTGGGAATAACAAGTGGTCAGGGAAATAACGAGAAAGGGAAGGTTTTGGGGATCGCGAAGATTCGATGTGCTAATAGGGCGACTCGGAGAGAGTTGGCTTAAGTCTGGATATAAAGTGTGCTCGAGGTCAGTAATTTATAAAACTTATAGCCAGTGTCTGAGATCCTCGACGCTCGAGCGTACATCGAAGAAGGATTAAAAAAAAAAAAAAAAATCGAAGAAATTGTGATTTTTCGTTGGATGGTAATTGAGGAAAAAAGCTGCAGTCGTTGTCAAAATAGTCGCGGGATACATTGGGATGGGAAGAAAACAATAAAAACGCTGCCGAGTCAAATTGGCCGCAAGTATTGACGCGTCTTACAAGGAATGACAAAGAGGGAAGCTCGTTTAGTATCCGTAGTCTCGAATATTCTCTCTCCCGTAAGCTCGGAATCTCGTCACTGGACAAACTTGTCGACAGGACAAAGATCCGATTCTAAAACCAATGCCTCCGCGGCTCCACAAGAATCTTTGACACTCGAATACATATATACGCGTGTGTATACATCTATTTACGAAGAAAGATCGCAAGGAGGAGGAGAAGAGTGGAAGCGAGCACCGCGGCAGGAAATACTTGGCCAATTCACAGCCGTCCAAGCCGCAGCGATGAAAGATCACGGGGTAATGCAATATCAGCTTCTCTCCCAGGATAGAGATAATGGCGTGACCGTATTACCAGCCACGATACGTCAATTAGCGTCAGCCAAGTCGACGATGAAGTTATAGCCGGGTAGGTCTCTCGAGTGCCTTATATGCCTCGTCTATATCTACCCTTTATCTCGTTCCTTCTCTCTCTCTCATTCTCTCATCACATTTTCTCATTCAACTGCTTCTCTCCGCTCCCTGTTCCTCGAGTTCGTTTTTTTTTTTTATAGGAGGAGGCGATGCGATCCCAAATTACGGATTTCTTCTGCAGCTATAAAATTACAATTAGGAAAGAGATTTAAAAGAAGGAGATTGAGAGTAAAGTGCGTAGGAATGATGACGAGAGGAAGGACAAAAAATTTGGTAGAGATTATTTGCAGCGTTCGTTTGGTAGCGATGAGTCGCGTTTAACAACCGCGGTAATAAGGCACAAAGGAGCGTGCAATAGAAAAATCAAGGATACATAATATAATGACCGTCCATTTGGGATCAACTTGGTTTTCCAGAATCTTGGCTCTGTGGCGACTGCGGAACGTTATTCCCACGTGAATCCTCTGGCATAGGGAGCATTGATCGTGTGGTGAAAATAAGAAGCGTGTATCATTGCACGTTTACGTATATAAAGCGAGTACCTTAAAGAGTCGATATGTATACGAGCTCGCAAGGAGCAGCAAGATTGCTGCGTTCCNNGGGGGGGGGGGGGGGGGGGGGGGGAAGAGAGCGAGAGGGAGAGAAAAATAGGGAGACAGAGAGAAAGTTACGGAACTCGAGATAATGCTAATGACTCTCGGCGTTTGTGCACATGTACGAAACACTTGGACAAGAGACGCGCACACAAATAAGTCGAATCATTGAATCGATCGCTTAATTGCCGATTGTCAACGTGAGAAAATCGCCCTCTTTGTTGGATGGAGCTGCGGGGAACGATCGATAATTCTCGATCTTTATAAGCTGCCCGATCGATTCGATGCGAAGATGTATGGTCTGTCGAACCGATCGCATTCGGCCGGCTCTTTGTCGTTCTAATTTCATCGAGCTCGAGATCGATATATCAATAACCGTTTAAAAACAACGACGTCTCTTTTTTTCTTCTTCTTCTATTTATTTGATACAAAGCTCGTGAATCGGTATGCGAAAGCTCCCTTATTCGTCCTACGATTCTCTCGACCGGTATAATGACAATTGTAAAAAGTTAGTGTCTCTCTACGCGGTGGGATTTCTCGGGAGAGAAACGCGTATAGATATATTGCGGTAATCTAGCAAGAAAAATCAGTTAACGAATGAAGGGAGAAAGGCTCGTTTGTACCGCGGGCGGCAGCAGGTTAAAATATGGCCAGGAGAGTGAATCCAAGGGGTCGTAAGTATTAAGCTATATAGGCGAGCAGGACGAGGTACACAGAGAGTATAGCAAAACGAGCAACGCTGCGCGATGCGCTCGCCTTTTTTTATCTAGTCCCATTTCTCTCCGTGGAATCTGTACACAAATACGTAAAGCAAAGAATCTTGCCGCACACGCTCGCCGCCGCCGCGATCTATTGCTGCAAAACGAGTTCGTTACCATTCCAGTATGTAGGTTGAATTAGGTATACACGTACGAATACACGAAATAAGTGTTGTGTGGATCGCGCGCGGCTGGACTCCCCTTCGTACCGATCTTTGCGTTGCATTTCTTTGTCGAGCCTCCAGCTTCTTCGGCTCCTATCTTTCGGGCCCGTTAATTCCACAGTCTTGTGCGCTAGCTATACGAGAGGATTTTCACTGCGACCATTTATCCAGGGAGTTGAGCGAAAGAGAAGCAGAGAGAGGAGAGGGCTGCGGCGTGGGGGTTGGTCAAGAGAATCCGCGAGTAAGAGGAGTGCGGATTCGCGACATATTTAAGACCGGTAGTCGCTTGTTTATGCGTGAACTCTGGAGCTTTACAGGAGGCCTAGTGCGCCTTCTGCAGCAGCTTTCTTTTTCTCAGTCTTTTGCGCTATTGAAGCGAATCAAGTGGCAGCAGGGCGGCGGAGCATATATATACCAGAGACAAAACTTGCTTCCTTGACTCCCGCTCTTCACTGCTGCTGCTTCGCTTATCCGCGTCGTATGTTTCTGCCCGCATCTCACGCCGTCTTTTTCTCGCACTGCATTTCTTTCTACCAACGTCACCGCACTTGCTCCGTCTCTTTCTCGTTAGCGCGGGTACAAGACAGCCAAGTTACCGTCTTTCTCGTTGTTGGTTAGTTTGCCGCGCGATGCGTCTACGTGAACGGGATACCGAGTGCCGCGATTCTCCGTAGACTCTTGCGAACAGCATCTTTCTCGTGAACCTTAGCCGCCAGATGCACGTGATCAAAAAGAAATGCATCGTTTCTCTATACGAGTGGACGCGCCAGTACGCGTCTCAGGCGCCCTACTACCATCGACTATGACGCTCCATCAGTGTAACGGTAGCAAAGCTTTCAACTGGTACATACAATCTTCCGTGTACTCTTTCCTTAAAGACTCATATTTATATATCTGAGTCTTTCTTCATATCCATAAATATATACAAGCTGCAAACTGCAGCTTTTGCTTGCCAACTGTATGGCTAGACTCTGTGACTGACGAGCTTCGGTAGCTGACAAGTTGCCCCATTACGCCTCCTATGCCCATGCAACGTTCCACCACCACCACCACCACCCAGACTCGACAGATCACGTTTCCTCAAGCAAAGGATCCTCGTCTTTGCACGACTCTCCTGCTTCCTCCTCACAGCCCTTCGTCGCGTATCCGTTGCTCCTTTAGAATTGTTCTCTTTGCTTCATCATATTCCACACTTTATCTTTCTCGCTATCACTTTTCTCGAGCTCTTTCACATCTCCAATTCCCCTGCGCTGCTTCCTTACAGCCACTCTTGTCGCTTTCCTATCCTCGTTTCTCCTTCGCACTTGACAAAATCCAATTCTTCAAACATTCGCACACACAGACACACACAATAATTTTACTCGCAACGCTTAACTCACTTTTGTGTCTTCCATACTCGGCTGCTCTTTACATTCTTCTCAGGCAGACATCACTATGGAATCGAGAGATGGAATCCTCGGGAGGCTTCCAACTTGAATTCACTCCAGTGACAAGCATCTTTATTCGTGTCGTTTGCTCGTAACAAGCCAAGAAAGACGACGACAAGTTTTCTCGTGTGAAATATCAAAGCCTAGCCAACTTTGGTACTTGCCCAAATTCCGTTACAGCCGAATTTAAAATCTCGCTACATTCGAAAAAGAAAACGTCGTCTAATTTATTAATCAATGTGATTTATTTAATTTGACGGTATTTAACAGCTGTTAAAGTTTATACGCATTCCGCCGCCGCTGATTTTCAGCAAATGAGTCAAACCATGCGAACGGAATATTCCCAATTCAGTGTATATCCACGGATATATATATATGTATACGTGGCGAGGTGAGTTTGTGAAAAGTCAGAGAGCTTAAAGCTCTGCTTCAAAGAGTACTAAACTACGGTCCTTAAACCTTGATTGCGAACCAGCAGGTTGCAAGGCACTTGATCGCTAATTGTAATTCGACGTTTACGCTCTTGTTGCCGGTGATGGAAGGAGAAATGAGAGCGCGGCTGCAAAGAGAACGAGAGAGAGAGGGAGAGGAATGAAGATGAAGAGCAGCAGGGGAAGTGGGTGACGGTCCGTAATTTTAATCTACCATTGTCGAAATGGTGGGACGGTGAAGGGCTGAAAAAGGCTCGTGAAATTAATGAACTTACGGCCGATTCCGTGCAAAGCATCATCCTCTTTCCGAGCTTTCATCTCTCGCCAACTACCACTATCGGCTGCTGGAGCCTTTTTTTATGTGGATACTTGTGACTGAAGTCTCTGTCTCACTCAAACTCTCTTCTCATTGTCACACCTCTCTTGGCACTTTAAAAACGTCTCGTTGACGAGTTGTTCGAATTTTATAAAAACGTCTCGAAGGCTAACGAACTGTCTTATCAGAGGAAAGAATTCAGGACCGCGCACGATCATACTTATCAATAATTGATCGAGTCCTCGTGCCAGGCTTGCTGGCTGAGAAAAATAATGAAACGTGACGTCATTGGTGCAGAGTCTTATCAGCTTGAACTTGGTATTCTTAAAATTGTTTTTTTTAACTCAAATTCCAATAGCCTATAAATAAAGCACACGTTGAACATACGTGCGCGGATTGTTTTGATAAGACGACGTATATTTAGTTTCTTTATATCTTCGATATACTGGCTTGAAAGATCTTATAACGTACGTAATGCTTTTTATTTCGTAAACATATCTCCTTGGGTTACTGGTTTTCTGCGAGATTCGCCTCTCCCTCGCTCTTCTTCCTTTCTCACTATCTTTTCAACGAGACAGTCGCGTGCCTTAAATCACCGTGGACTGTCTGAAGATGGGACTAATCCTGATTCATGCTCCTCGCACGAGTCACTCGGTTTAAAACCTTCTATTGCTCTGGCTCGCTTTTGCAAGAGGTTCTCTGCTGCTGCTGCTCGTGACGCACAAGACTCTTTAAACTTTGGCTCCATCTTGCTAAATATTCAACCAGTGGCGAGGTCAAGCCATTTTTTACCTTCAACCTCTTCCTCGAGGCTTTTCATTCCCGCATATTGGGAAATTCGCCAAATTTGACAAATTTTCATTCCCATTACTCAGTCACACTAAAAAAAAAAATTCTATACGTTCGACCAAATGTTTTTTTGAATAATCACAAAAATTGTATCATTCCAGCAAGAAATATTTTATTAAGTCTCTCTTTGGAAGCAAATTTTTGTCGTTCCACTCGAAAATTTCGCTGACAAGTAACGAAAATTTGGAAATTATCGAAAAATATTTAGTTGATCGTATTCAACGAAATATCGACGATTTTTAACAAAATTTCATTTCCAGTGCATTCGAATCGGTCTTGGTAATTTCCTCAACGATGACATGGAAAATTTCTCCAATTCTTTATACTCATCCGTTATTTTCTTATGGGAGTTATTGTCCCCCACTGAAAACAAAATTTTGTTGGAAAAGATCGATATTTTGTTCGATACGTTCGACTAAAAGTTTTTTTTGAATAATCCCAAAAATTGTGTAATCGCAGCAAGAAATATTCTATAAAGTCTCTTCGGAAGCAAATTTTAGTCGTTCCAATCGTAAATTTAGCTGACAATTCCATTAGAAAGCAAATATTCTGCCAAAATAACGAAAATTTTGAAATTATCAAAAAATATTTAGTTGGCCGTGTTCAACAAAATATCGACGAATTTTAACAAAATTTTGTTGAAAAAAAAATCGATATTTTGTTCGAAACGTTCGACTAAACGTTTCTTTTTTTGAATAATCTCAAAAATGGTGTAATTGCAGCAAGAAATCTTGTAGAAAGTCTCTTCGGAAGCAAATTTTAGTCGTTCCAATCGTAAATTTAGCTGACAATTCCATTAGAAAGCAAATATTCTGCCAAAATAACGAAAATTTTGAAATTATCAAAAAATATTTAGTTGGCCGTGTTCAACAAAATATCGAGCATTTTTAACAAAATTTTATTTCCGCAGTGCCGTTGAAAATGATAGGACAACGACATACGCAGCTAGGGCGAGCGCGTGGTGCTGTCGCCGTAACTATATCTCGTCCACGCTCTGTCAGAGTAAGATTTCGACACAGCATCTGCGCACCCACTAGTTGCGGTGGGCGGACAAAAGTGAAAGCGAGATAATATACAATAATGCAGCATTACGTACAGTAAATGTATATGAACTCGCGGTAAATAAATACTCGGAGATATAGACATATATACATGGACAGGGAACGCGTGGGACCACCACGACGACGCTGTGACGGGGCGTCGCGACGCGAGTCTATACTCTGCGCGATATCTCATCGATACTGTTCCGTTTACGTTTGACTCTTTTTCATCGTATAGGTGACACACAAACCCACATTATCCGTAACCGCATTGTGTCTCGTAGCGTGCATTCTCTTCCTGATATTTCCGAGTCAACGAGTCCGTTACTTCTCGTGGCACGAAGCAGGCTATTTCAGATGCAAACATTCAAGAATCCGAGTCTTTGTCCTGAATATTTATCACACAAAACAAAACTCAGTAATTTTGAATGAAAATGAAACGTTGAAGAGATCGAGTTCCAAAAAATGCTGGTTTATTGAATATTCGAAGAAAATTCTCATGGGAAAACAAATAAGTCGAAATTTACGAGAAGAAGATACACAAAGAGTTCCGAATATATCCAACCAACCGGCAGATGGATTCCGACTGTTGGTACACGCGGCAAAGGGTAAGAGCGAGTCTCGGGTGATGAAGCGAGCAGGAAAAAAAAAGAAAGATCAGTAGGCATGTGCATACGTTCGTATACGCGTTTGTATGAAAAGAGAAACTCGAAGAGATGAGAAGAAGAGGATGAGGAGGGAGTGAGGGTGAAGTATGTAGCGTATGTATCGAATGCCTCGGTGCATACCGTCACGTAGGAACCAGCAGAGTCTTCTTTGCCTTCAGCCATTTCTCGGATACGATGTAGCCATGGGAGTAAGAGAAAGAGAGAGAGAGCGCGACAGGTAAGGAGATAAACCTCGAGCAAAGAGAGAGAATGAGGGGTAAGCTGTATGTCGATGAAAAGGTATCCAAGGGGCTTCATTGGCACACGTGCCCTCCTTTTCTTCACTCCTCGTACAACACAAACCTCAAATCCTCGCATGTACTTAATCAAGAGACGTGGCAGAGTTTCCATTCCAAGTAATAATTAGGAAAATAGATTTGAGAACGAATCCATAATCTCGTGAAAGTTGCACCAATGCCTAAAAGTAATATAACTTTGTTGCTTTTTTTTTCTCTTCGTTCTCGCTGGCCCATTCGAAATTGGTGCGACGTAATATTTCTCTAACGGGATAGGACTCGGAGACGTGCCCACTGAGAAAAAACAAGCTTTCGAGAGGCTGAGGGAGAGAGAGCGCGAGCAGATAAAACCAAAGTACATTTAACACACACGCCAACGGTACGTGCATGCTCTCGAGTCTTTATATACGTGGGGGCAATATGCGCGAGTGAGTATAAGCTAATAATTCTGAGTTACTGCTAATACGAGCCTGAATATTCGGGAGAAAAGAGGGAGAGAGAAAGAAATAGAGAGCTCTGAATGTTCTGCCTTGGGCTATCCTTGTCGCCTTTCTCTCTTCCACCGGCCATACATTTCGTTGTCTCTCCCTTCCGCCCTTTTTACTGGCTGGACCGTTTTTTCTTCTCTCTCTGTCTCTCGCTCGCGCTTCTCTCTGACCATTGATTTCAATATGGCCTGGTGCGTGCGAGCGACGTGCATTCTGTGCCACAGTGGCTAAAAAGATGCGCGAGGCGATCGCGGAGCCAACGTTCTAACGAGCCGCCCTTAGAAACAGAAAGGAAGAGACCGCGCGCGCGCGAAAGAACGGACGAATGGTTTGAGGTGAAGAGAGAGAGAGAGAGAGCAAAATGGATGCTGGAGAGAATGCCGAAACTCACGTGTTTCTTTTATGGAGGTAGTCGAGTAAGGGAACGCGTCGATTAACACTCTAAATGAATCGCCAGGATAACTTCTCGTCTATCTTGTTCCACATCGACGATTATCAAAGTGTTTCAGCAGCTGGATATTAATTCATCTTCAATTATATTATGCCTGGAAGAAAAAAAGGACACAGTACCTTCGGATATTCCTCAACAGACAATTATTAGTACCGAAAGAATAACGAAATAAGGAGGACGATGCGGAGGCTGTTTGGCCATTTACAAGGCAGGCGTGTCAGCGAGCTCTCCTTCTCTCTCTCTCGTTTTCTCGTCTCTCAGGTTCCTCTCCAAATTGAAAGTCGCCGTAAATTCGTAAGACGTCTCGGTCCGGTGCGCGAATCAACTCCGTTGGAATATCTTTTGGCAGCCCTTAGCGAGTCAAGGAAGAATTTAAAAGAATCAAAAGATAATTGAGAAAAAAGGGGAGAGAGAAGATCGCGAGGGCAGGATGAGCGCGTATGGGGAGCCGAGGACCGTTTGCCAATTTTGCTTGACGCTAAATTTCGACTCGACCAACACAAACCCCGATACATATACACAGCCTGCTAAATTCTCCGCGCTCAACACGGATACATGCATCCTCCATTTATGTGTGTGTATGATGGAGCAAGGGGTAAGAGAAACTCGACAGGACCGCACGCTGGAGGTCGATGCTTCGAGATACAGGTTCGGGTGGGCTTTCGTCAAAATTAATTAATGTCAAGCGTGCCGGCCAAGCCAAAACAGCAGCGCCATCTACTGCCAAAAGCCAAGTGGGCAGGATCTTCTGACGCCCATCATGGTCCACGACATATCATACGCCATGCAATTGGTGCAAATTTCCAGAGCAGCAGTCTCTTAAATTTTATCTGTTTCCCATTAAAAACCTCGTTGGATTATTTAACGTATTACGATCGCAAAACGACTTTTTTTTTTATTTTCTCTTGGCACCAAAACTAAAAGTTTTCTCCGACGAAGAAAATTTTTCTGACGCGTTGAGAATTTGAGTTTTCCATTTTTTATTTTTCAATCTAAACGCGTGTAAATTGTGGTCGCGTTTCTTTTTTTCTGGCAACTTTTTAAGGAAACGTCAATTTCCATGCGTTTAGGAAAAATAAAAAATTGAAAATTGAATATCTCGGATTCTAAACGTCAGAGAAATTTTCTTCATAGGAGAAAAATCTTGGTTTCGATGCCAAGAACGTTTTTACACAACATTTTGAAAGACCCATAAATAAAATCGTTTCGGGATAGTGATACATTAATACAAAGTGAAATTTATTTATTTTCATTCGATAAACGACTTTTTTTTTTAATTTTCTCTTGGCACCAAAATTAAAAGTTTTCTCCTACGAAGAAAATTTTTCTGACGCGTTAAGAATTTGAGTTTTCCATTTTTTATTTTTCAATCTAAACGCGTGTAAATTGTGGTCGCGTTTCTTTCGTTTTTTCCCTGGCAACTTTTTAAGGAAACTTCAATTTCCATGCGTTTAGGAAAAATAAAAAATTGAAAATTGAATATCTCGGATTCTAAACGTCAGAGAAATTTTCTTCATAGGAGAAAAATCTTGGTTTCGATGCCAAGAACGTTTTTACACAACATTTTGAAAGACCCATAAATAAAATCGTTTCGGGATAGTGATACATTAATACAAAGTGAAATTTATTTATTTTCATTCGATAAACGACTTTTTTTAAAATTTTCTCTTGCCACCAAAACTAAAAGTTTTCTCCTACGAAGAAAATTTCTCTGACGCGATAAGAATTTGAGTTTTCCATTTTTTATTTTTCAATCTAAACGCGTGTAAATTGTGGTCGCGTTTCTTTTGTTTTTTCCTCGCAACTTTTTAAGGAAACGTCAATTTCCATGCGTTTAGGAAAAATAAAAAATTGAAAATTGAATATCTCGGATTCTAAACGTCAGAGAAATTTTCTTCATAGGAGAAAAATCTTGGTTTCGATGCCAAGAACGTTTTTACACAACATTTTGAAAGACCCATAAATAAAATCGTTTCGGGATAGTGATACATTAATACAAACTGAAATTTATTTATTTTCATTCGATAAACTGCTTTGTACGTTATCTTGGGATATTGCCAGAGTGGTTGCCTTGTTATCAAAGTCTTGGTGACGTATCGAGATAGAAAATGGAACACTTTGCGAGGTTGATTGATGAGAAAAGTTGCTCGTTGTATCGCGTTCCTTGACTCGATGAATTCTTGCGGGTGACACACACGGAAGAAGCCTGAAAATGGCAGCTTGTCTTTAGACATTATCCTGGACGTGGCAAAGAATAATTGAACTGCTAGATTGCCTCAATTCCGACCGGAAAACAGAACGAAGTAGAAATTGTTAAGAACTTTCGGAAAGATAATTATCTTTACACGTGCCTGGCGAGAGACGAGGAAAAAAGTGAGATGAACGAACGAGGAGGCGAGAGAGAGAGAAATTCTCAAAGTATATCATCGAGAGAGGCGCGTAAACTGAGAGTTTTCATTGCTCGGTGACTTGTTGGCGGGCCGCAGCGAGAAGAGGCCATCGTCGGATTATGGAAATGGTTTTTAGCTTCTCTGGCATGCACACGAGGCTGGGGAGAATGCTGTTGGAGGTTGTACAGCAAAAAGCAGAAGCAAAGAACACTCTTTATTATTGTAATGCGCGGAGTTACGAGGATCCGAGTGTAGCTGCATGTGCTGGCTCCTCCGATAGGGGATTTAATTTATGAAAATAACGTGAAATAGGAGCCACTTTCGCGTTCGTGTCTCACGTGCGTGTCTTTATATTTATATCTATTGGGAGGCAACAGGAAAGTAAAAGGAATAAGCAAAAGACGAAGGTGTACGTATATATCTTATCGCTTCGCAGTTGCAACCCCTGCAAAGCCAAAGTTGATCGAATTGATCAAGAAAATAACGCGTACGTATCGCTTATCCGGATGTTGCTCATTTTTAATCTCACCTCTTCAGATATTATCCTCTCATTCCGCAGTATCACTTATACTTTCAAACTTATATGTCCATCGATAAATACGTGCAGTTACATAGAACAGGAAAGCATCTGCGATGTAAAAGTGACTGGACGTTTCATTTATTTGTATATAAATATGCGACAAAGCGGATTGATGAAAATTGGCGAGGAAATACGCTGGGAGCCCCCTGTGAGTTTTCACGCAGCGACGGAGCCTCGTATAATATCGAAATTTTAATTAGAATCGGTAGCCGAACGAGACGATTTGAAATTTATCCCTGAGAGATAGAGCGAAACATCTCGCTCTTATTTTTTTCTTCTTCCGCACAGTTTTCTGTGTTTTTATTTATTTGTTTTTGTTACTTTTATTTTTATTTTTTCTTATACGCGTAAACTCGTTTTCTCTATCTCGTTCTCTTCAGCTTCTTTTGCATCTGGTTTCCAGAGGCTGAGAAAAAGAGGATACGCGCCGGGCGCGAATGGTTGGTACATCGAGACAAGTTCAGGTGAAACCGGGTGGACCATCTCTCGGTTTATCATTGCGGAGCCAGGTATAAATTCGGTTGGGAGGGCCCGGTTTCGCGCGTGAACCTCCTGGCGCATATATAAACCCGTTGACCGCACTTTCTGCCCTCCCGCTCAGCCGGAGCAATTACAGGACGAACCCACGGCCCAATGAAAAAATCTCTCCCCGACATTGCGGCGTTTCTCACCCGCGCCCGCGTTTCATCCACTATTTTACTATCCCCAGCACATAATATACACGAGACTTGGTGCTAATTCGGACCAGGTGGTGCGAACCACTTTCTTGCCGCGACTGCAGCCCCAGCAAGAGGGACTGAAAAACACAGCCTTGCAAGTGTATTCACCTGTATGTGCGTGCGTCGAGCTCTTAGTTATTTATGCTCAGCCCTCGCCACTACACTCTTGGACGAAGAGTGTAGTGGCGAGGCGCCTTTTCTCATTCTATTCCACTGTGAAAATTAAACTCGTACACACGTAGCAGACGATTACGATCCAAAGCGACAGAAAATTAAACAGGCCTTTTTATTTTCCGCGGCAACATCGACGATCCGATGGCGTCGTTTGAAAAATTGTTTTAAGGGAGTTGCAGCGATCGCTTCGAATCAAATCGACGAGATTATTAAATCATTTCAGGCTCCGGATCCCGAGTGACAAATGGACGGACTTTATTTTTTTTTTATCGTTGTGTTGAGCATTTTTCGTAAATTTTGAACTTGACGTCGATTTTCTATTGATNTTTTTTTTTTTTTTTTTTTTTTTTACTTTACTCCTCAATCGATCGAACGACTTTGAATTCTGATGCATAATTGGCTACGTAATCTTTCAAATACCTTGTCGTGCCGCGGTATACCAAACGGCGCGGCGAATCGCCGCCGAGTTAAAATAAACTCTCGCATGGATTTACTTCTGGGTTTCCACGCGCGACTCCCAACGATCCCAGACGACAGTATTTAAGTGGCCATACTCGATTCTCATTGCTGGCTGTTTTATTTTTTTATTTTTTTTTCGTTTTGCTGCCGGTCTCACTTCATTCGCGAATTATAATTGTTTCGTTGGTATATGCGAAAGCGACCGGTTAGTAACGTCTGCTAAAACTTTGGTAGCCAATTGGACTCTTTCTGGTTTCTCCTTCGTCCCGGGCTGGAGCTCGCGTGCGTGCAGCTTACTGTCAGAGAAATAGCATGTGTGGCGTGCACCGACGCCGCTCGCGCGAAATTAAACACGCTCGTTACTGTCACTCCTCGTGAATAATACCGGTGCCCCGGACAAAAGTCAAAGAAACACAACTTTTATTGTGCCTCGGAAACGAATTAACCGAATGCGCCAATAAAATCTTTCGCATTTTCTTCCGACAGCTGAATTAATTATTCATCGATACAAAAAAAAAAAAAAAA
>JBAJMU010000004.1:13729625-13745152 GCA_037952995.1 Hyposoter didymator | reverse complement strand
AAAAAAAAAAAAAAGAATTGAGAGCCGGGAGTAAATAAAATGATTTTCGAATTAAAATTGTGGCATTTTTTAAGGTGATTGGCTTCTGGGTGTGAACAAAAAAAAAAGCATTATAATTTATTCACGAGCGTTGCATAATTCATAACTATCGCGAGCAAAAATATCGGTCGGCGTGACAATTTCGCGGTGACCTACTGCGGTGGAAGATGATTTTCCGTATTTTTTCAGAGATTTATTTGGCGCGATGAAAATACTCGGAGAAATTGGGCCGAGGGTAATCGATGTGGAAAATAATGGCAAAGGGAAAGGAATGTGAGATTTTTTTTTCATTGTTTTTCGGCTGAAAGTGTCTGAAAATTTGGTGGATATCGAGAGAGCGGAGGTTCGCGGTGGAAATTCAAAGTAATCGTAAACGATTGGGAATATCGCGCGCGACCGAGTTGCTCGAATGCCACAGGCTTGGCTGGTGCAAATAAAACATATTGATATTTGCAATTAAACCGAACAGACAATGGGCAAATAAAGATTAACAGGTCGCGACCAGCGGCTCCCGCGATTCGATTTAATTAATATTTTTATTCAAATTTCGTAATTCAATATGTATTTTTGTTTTATATATGGACGTATTTATATATTAAGTAAAATATATCAATATATATATACGAAGGTATACAGTTTGAAAATCATTTCGCTATTCTACGTGTTTTGCTCGCGCGCGCACCGTTCGATCGGTTTACCGGTCACCGAGCGTTGTATTTCCGTGTACCAGCAACCAATTAATCTCCTCATCCTCGCTGTCGCTTCAATTTTCCCATCGCCACGTTTCCCGAGCATCGGCCAACTATTTAATTTGCTGTCAACCTCTCGTTTTTGTTTGCACATTTTTTTTCCTTTTTTTTTCTACTTTTTATGTGGTTTCGGGGGAAAAGGTATGCATGGATCCATATATATTTACGAATCACTGTATACGAGAGTGAAGGGACGAGTGATAATTTGGAAGCGCGTGCTGGCATAGTGTGACGCTGGAGGGACAAGTATTTTTCAACGAATATCTATTCGTCGCTCGTCCTCGAATACGTGCTTACATCCTTCATAAATATTTCCAATTAAAACAGTTTCCACATTTTATTTCTACCAACAAACAATTCGCTTTCGTCACGAACACGTTCAACGTTTTTCCTTTCTTAGCACGTAGAGTCTACTGGCGAAATTATTTTCCAATTACGACTGTTGGGAAGCAGCTATTGATCTGCTATTGTTTTTCACGAGAGAAAATATCAAAACGAATGCGAGTCCAATTTTCCTCCCTTTCCTTGTGTTTTTTTTTTTTATATACAACTTTTTCCTCAATTCCTCTCTGCGCGTTTTACCTCTTTTCTCTTCCCCTCTCGGTTCGTCTGTATTCCTCTTGCCCCCAGAGTTTTCGCCAACATTTGCATTTCATTAACCTCTTTTATGTCCCGGGGGACAAACCCATTTACCACACCCTTTTCTCCTCGCTGTAAAAAACGTTTTTGCGATTGATCGTGGGGCCAGAGGAGAGTTATACTATTTACTCATAGTTATAAAGTTTAACTTTGGTTTTTATTAATTGAACGTAAAAATATTAAAAAACGTGTTAATTTTGGTTTGATTTTAGGGAATAATTGAGGGAGCAAGTTTCTAATGAATGAGTTGAAAATTTCGTGATGATTGGAATGTCTAGTTGAACGTTACGCATTTGCGCTGATCCACTCTCATCGCGTTGTGTTTTCGCTTTGAATTTCTATCGAAGATTCTCGCCATTTCCCTTTGAAATGAAAATAAATGTTTGAATCGCGTGACTGAAGGGAAATCCCGCGTGTGCGGAGTTTGCGGTGATGGTCGGCGCGATGTTGCGGCTTGGCAGAAGGACCGAACCAGCGGATCATGAGGGTGAGTGCTGCTCGAGAGAGGAGGCTGGTCTCGACATTGAGTTCTCTCTCGTCGCCACATCAAGGCATATCGAGAGGAAGACCGATCACATTCGCGCGCGATCAGGATGAGCCACGAGTACAGATGTGTGTATAAATATATTGAAGGCATAGGAAAAAGGGTCCACGAGGGAGACTTTCCAATAACCAAGCGTATACGTCCATGTACGTGTGGCTACTCCATTTTTTTCCTTTTTTTTTTTTACCGTTACTGATTTCTCGCTGCCGTTGCGGCCTTTCGGCCTGACTACGCGATCAGGGAAGCCCCATTCATACTCTCGTATACCCTCCGCGTGCAACCGATATCCCTCTTACACTACTTTCACCTCGATACCGCCGACCAAGTGCGATTTTTTTACCTTTTTCACGTTTTTTTCTTTTTTTTTCTTTTTTACTTTTCCCCTCAACGATCCATGGGTCTTCGCACGACTATCGTATCGTCACATCCATTCGGTTCGATCGTATGCAAGTTCTTAACGAATCCCGTGCTACCCGCAGCGTGTAGGTGTATTGACGGATCCAACTTATTTGTGTAGAAGCTTCGTAACGAATTCTTTTGATTTTTCTATTTTACTCACCGACCCCGTGAACTCTCGGCCATTTCGACTCGACAAAGTGACCTTTTAGCAGTGATTGAAAAATCTTGAATTAGCAATGACTGTTGAGCGGGAAATTAGGAACAAAACGCGAAGGCTGCGACAGGGTTCGTATTTTTGCATTTATTCGAAGAAATCGAGTAAATAATTTGCTCTAAAAATCGAATTTTATCCCCGGCGGGCATATTCGTCGTAGCGATACAATCGAATTCAGTTTTGTCAAGTTTGAGAACGAAAGAAAAACGTATTGCCTTCAGGAATGCTTCTCTCGAGTAAGGGTGCGATTTTTCGTGATACTTGTCGCCCTTCGTACAAAATACACGTTTTTTTTGTCAATTTTTTATTAATATACGAGTTTCTTGTTTTTGGTCTCGCTCCTGTACACCCGAAGCCCCTTTTCTCTTTAGTTCCTCTTTTCCTGCTGTTATTTCTCTAACATGTTTAGGGTGGAGAGGAAGGAGCGAGAGAGAGAGCGAAAAACAGAGAGCCCCTGGCTCTGTTGGGCTGAACGATTATTTCGGCTCGTTAAATACTCTCTCCCTTCCTCTCGTCCATGGCTCTCTTTCGTTCGCGACAAGGACCGTGAAGCGAGACAAACCGTTAACCACAATATTCACGCTTCCGCTCCCTCTCCTCCTTCCTCTCCCCCTACCCTTATCCCTCGTGGAGTCAAATTGCTCCATCGTATATACGCACGCATACAAACATATGTATACTTATCGTACCGAGTTCTTAACGAATTCCATCACGTGCTCGAAGCCCAATATAAAACGGTATATATGCATTATAATTGTATAAATCGAAGCGCGAAACTAAGAGCATGAATTTCATTTTCACATATATCAATTTCTATGTCCTACCCACACGAGACTCTCACATTTCTCTTCCAATCGATCCTAACGCGCCTCCTACAGTCATTTATTTCACGGGTTATCGTCTCCGGCCCATTAAGAGGTGAGAAGAGATGGAATTAAAAGCCATAACGTGTATTATGGTGGTTAACTTTTCTCTCTCTCTCCCTCTCTCTCTGTTACTCTTTCCTGCTGTTTCTCTCGCTCATTCTTGTTCGTGTGCGTTTAGAAATGTAGTGTATAATGCCAGCATGATATCTTGATGCTCTAACCATGAATTTGACATACATTAGTCTGTCGATTAAAGGCCTGGGGCTTTCTCCACTTCTTCCTTGGATCTCGTCCTCTCGCTCCATGTATCTCCTTATTCTTTGAATAATACGACAGCGGATCCCGGATATGAGAACACCATAAAAATGTCCATTAGTTATTTCCCAGCTATTTTGTCAACTTTTGTGATTATCGAGAAAAACTGATTGCAAAACTTGATAAGAGCGAGATTTCGTTTTCGGATATTCGTCAAATGAATTTTCATTATGCAGAATTTTCACTTTACAGTTTCATCACATATTCACACGTATTTTCGATTAATAAATTTGTCAAGCGATCCGTGGATATCAAATTATGCTAATCACACGTCGAGCCTGTGTCCATGGTCGCCTCTGTCAATTGCATTATTTAGTTACGCGAGTCACGCTCGCAGTCACAATTATCTAATACAGTCGAGAGTTCGAACTTGATCGCTCCAATTGAGTCTCGAGTTTGTATAAATATCATTTTCCCCCAAATCCCCAAAAACCTTGAAAAAAACTAGTATTTTCCAAATGTATTTGTTCCCCATGAATTCTGACGTCTTCTTACCAAGTGTATTGAGTATTTCTGAGCGTACGTGACGCTAAATTTGAGTCCCATGAACCCCAACGTAATTTCGGTTCCTACTCCATACCCTCGATGCCTAAATTTCCTCTGAACCGTTCACCATACACGTTGGAAAGTTCTAGACCGCAAAGGATTCGTACGTGACTCGGTTCAAGTTAAATAATTTCTCCCCTCCGAATAAATGACGATTTACGGTTTTGCCGAACGTGAATACGTCGATAAGACATCAAACCATGAATAACAGATTTCGTCAACTTGATTATTTTTTTAGAACATAAAATTTTTTTATTTCTGCCCATCAGGGATGATAAAAATTGAACCGATTGCAATATCCACTACCTGCAGTCTGCTTAATGCAGTTGTCCAAGCCAGCATTTCAATAAACGAGTTATAAATCGTACGTATTGCAAAGTATACGATGGCACTTTAAATAAGTCATTTCTATGTATGATTCCATACAAAGCTCTCGTGGTTTCTCTCTCTATCGGATCGTCAAGTAGTCAGAGAACATCGCGTTCAATATAAACACATGTATAACCCATATTTATATATATATCTGGACAATGTGTGTGTGTGTACATGAAATATACTTATTCAAGAGACTTGGTAAGGGCAGACGATATCAGTACGATCGTAACTTGGTATGAATGGCTTTAGCCGGGTTGGCTCGCAAAATCGTGATTTAACGACGGTAAGAGGGTTCGACGGTAATACAGATGCCGCAGGCGGTCTGTGGAGCTATTTGGTGACATGAATAGGGATGCTATTCGACGTGTTAAAGTCTTTGTTCGATAGAGAAGCGTTTATAGCTCGCGATCGATTTATCGGAAAGATATAGAAAGGCCGGAAATATCAGGCGCGGCGGCGGAATGAAAAGCGCAAAATGTGGCGAGCGTGGCCAATAAAATAATGTTAAGAAAAATATATGACGAGGAATGATTAAATGAAAGAGATTCGTAAGCGTGCGGTGACGAATAGAAAAATCGTGCAACGCTTCGATCATCTTAGCGCGTTTACCGCGCGAGTCTCGTTCTCTGCTCGGATATTGCGTCAAGGGTCGAGTATATAAACGCAAGTTTTTGTCCACCGCGGGCGATACTGCACTTGGAATGATGGCGAGGCTCACGCGCGCGCGGTTAACAGCAGACGACGAGACAACAGCGATTGAGAAGGATAGATAAAGTGACGCTGACGGGAATATAAGAACAATTGCCCATTCGTGGCTGAGAAGTGGTACTCTGTGCACCCAGTGCTTGAGAGTTACCATTCATGTGGCTATTGCTGTATATTTCTTTGCGTATATGTATGTGTGTGAACGTTATTCAACTGAAAGCGGATAAACAGGAGCCCAGAAGCGCGCGCGGAACTCGGCGTGCACACGAAAGGCGGCGGCGCTAAGGACGTGAGAATATCGTGAACCCTGGAGAGACCCCTTACATTTTTTTTTACCAGAGGATGCTTTGACTCGCCGCGTCAACTGATTCACCGGATCCAGAGACGCGCTGGTCATAATTGAGAATATTCTGCGGACGAAATTCATTAAGAGGTGGTCGTTGTTCCAAAATCGCTCTCGTTGATGCCAAGATGTCGTTCCAACGGAAAATCGCGATAGTAGCTGCTGCTTCGATGTCGAGTCCATATGGTCCTGCCACGATGAATAAGGAGAATTGCCAGAGAAATATGCGAAAGAATTGCAGTAGCTGCGCGGCTCGATGAGAGGACAAAGGCTCATACGAGCAGCAGGTCACGGAGGAGAGGCAGCAGCAGCAGCAGAGAGAAGAATGGGAAAGATGGACATGCCAGGGACATAGAGGAACCCAGCAAATACTTGTACCAGCCAAGCAGGTACGACTCCTGCTAGTCAAAGCCTCCGGATGTCTCTTTGTGTCTGTTTATCGCATTTAATATGTGTATGCTCGTATAAATGTATGTATATGTTGACTCTTGTCCACCATGAGCGAGGATATAGCGAGAAACTTGGCTAACCTGGCTGTATGCTCTCGCAGAGGTTGTACTTACCGTTAGCAGCGCTGAGCTCGAAAGCGAAGGAGCACACCAATACCAATTGGCTCGTTACACGAAGAAAAGCCAGGTTAGCGAGTGCATATAGCCTGCTGCACACGTGGTGGATGTGTACACTCGGGCATATACCTTGTGCAAACACGAGACTCGATCTAAACTCGCGGACTCTGGTGTTCACTTTGAACTTTTCCGTTTTCACGTCAAGCCAAGCGCAGAGGCTTCAATTCTCTTTGCCCTCGCAGCAGCAGCAGCAGCAGCATAACTTGACAATGTTGTCGAGGTCGTTGCGCGCGTCCATACGAACCCACCTCGTAATTGTCTTCGATAATTAATTCCACGTAAATCGTGCGAATGTGCCTCTTAAAGTTCAAGTGGAACTTGAGTGGCACGCCATTTCGCAAATACATTCATCTTCGCAAAACGACTTCGGAGCAATTTTCCGCAGTAACCGCAAAAAAAATCGCTCCAGGCTCGTCAATCCTCTGAGCCAACTCTCACGAACTTCACGACTGACTAATTTTTCTACCTGCTGCGCAATCTTTTAATCTCGCGATATTCTCGCGTTCCTTCGCGGAGCAATACGCCGTCTTGACAATGCAAACAAATTCCTCCAGCGCCCAATTAGAATCGAAAGGTTTCTACGATCGGAGACAAACTGATCAGCGCGAGGTAATCGTCAAAAGCGCAACAATTTGTGATCGTAAATATTTATAATCATTCCATTCTGTCTTTTCGTGTGTTTGTGTGTGTCTGTGTGTCACGTCATTATGGCGATCTATAGACTCGCGATTCTTGTACTTTCGTCATTACTTTTTTCCGCGTGTACATTCATCGATACTGTTCTCCTGTCCATGGCCATTTCACGTTTCTCGTGCACGACACAAATCGCCGCGTTTGTATTATTTATCGATGTATATAAATCCATATAAAGAAAATTATGCAAATTGTAAGCGCGTAGGTAGTCGCGACGAGATCTCTCGTATGAAAATCGTGGGCTCCTGTACTCGCTGGAGATTATACACGTATATGCATTTATATCGATGTATATATATAAACATATAATCATTAATGTATAAGTATGTATCCCAAGTACACCGCAACGATATGTATATACGTGTACGCAGTATTTCGTCGAACTGCATGCGGAGCCCGAACGAGAATTCAACGAGTACGGTAAATCACGCTTTCTCGATATATATTGCCACGAAGTAAATAGAAATGCCGACGAGAACACAGAGAAACGGTAAAAGAGGGGATCTTCGGGCCTCCTCTCGTATCGCGGCGGTGCCTCGCACTAGGACGCCCTCTTGTCGTTGCATACCGCGACGTTTACACAGCGAACTCGCAAGAATTTATTTTCAAAATTTATCGAAAATGAAATTTTGTCATTTTCGTATCGTGTATTGTGTGGAAATAATTCGATCGAGCGATGCAATAAAAACAGAAGGATTGCGGAGTTGCACTGGAAATGAAATTTTGTTAAAAATCGTCGATATTTTGTTGAACACGGTCAACTAAATATTTTTTAATAATTTCCAAATTTTCGTTATTTTCGCAGCATATTTCGTTTCCAATGGAATTGTCAGCAAAATTTACCATTGGAACGACTAAAATTTTTTGGGATTATTGAAAAAAAACGTTTAGTTTAACGTACCGAACAAAATATCGATCTTTTCCAACAAAATTTTGTTTTCAGTATGAATTTGAGAAATTTACGTCGTCTGTACGGAGGAAATAAATTTTTGACCTGCTTCGTTGACGCGTTCATTGATTTGTGGAGCATCAGAAATTTTCTGGGATCGCGTCGCAGGAACGGGGAGGCAGCTTGACGCGCAGGCAGGAAAGTTTTGTCGAGGGTAGTGCGTCACACCGATAATACACACGAATGCTTAAGGGGATGACAACGTGTAGATGCCCATATATGCGCGTGTATCTAGTGAAGGGTATAGAAAGAGGACTCTCATCTGACGCCGGGGGTGTCGCTAACAAGCAACCCTCTCCATATATTAAGAGGGTCTTATTCACGCACGCACGCACTATGACCTTATATACGCAGCGAACGGTGTTGATGTGTGCGTATCGTTGTGTGCTGGGGTATCTTATGGCCATTGGAAAAAAAAATGCAAGTGCTCGCGCGTCCTTCCCTCGGCAACGCGATGCGTGTACGCAACGACGTGCGAAGAATCGCGATCCTCGTTACATATGCGCGCGCGTTTCTTTTTCTTTTATTCTTTCTCCCGATATGACGCGGTGCGTGTGCAATAACACACAGAGAATGAGAGTCATCCCTTAATGACTTATTAGCAACGACGCACGCTGCTTTACGACACGACACAATTACGCAATTCCTTTTTTTTTTGCACCCCTTCGCAGACATACTTTTCCACAGCTTTCCGTTCCTTCCATTTTATTGACTATTTTTTTTTCTCATTTTCAAGTCGATGTTTTGATGCGGGGATTGAGAGAAAACAGTTTTTCGTATTTATGCAATTTTTATTATCGACGACAAATCGTTTTTCGTATATTCGCTCATTTTTTTCGTTATTAATAAATTTCCATTTAATTTAACACGCTGGAAATGAAATTTTGCTGAAAATCGTCGATATTCTGCTGAATACAGTAAACTAAATATTTTTTACGTAATTTCAAATTTTTTTTTATTTTGGCAGAATATTTTGTTTCTAAGAGAATTGTCAGCGAAATTTACGAGTCGAACGACTAAAATTTGCTTCCGAAGAGACTTTCTAAAATATTTCTATTGCAGTGGAAATGAAATTTTGTTAAAATTCGTCGATATTTTGTTGAACACGGTAAACTAAATATTTTTTAAATGATTTCAAATTTTTTTGTTATTTTGGCAGAATATTTAGTTTCTGACAGAATTGTCAGCGAAATTTACGAGTGGAACGACTAAAATTTGCTTCCGAAGGGATTTTGTAAAATATTTTTTGCTGCAATGACATTATTTTTGGGATTATTCAAAAAAAACGTTTAGTCGAACGTCTCGAACGAAATATCCATCTTTTTCAACAAAATTTTGTTTTCTGCTTGGGCAGAATGCCGAGGAAATATAATATATTTATATACGCTCGCGTGACATTTAACACATTCGTGTGCACCGCGTTAAAGGAAACGGACGTGCGGAGAAATTCCTCGCGTGACAATTAACGATTTGTAACCCTTAATGTTTGGATTAGATTAAACTGTTGGCGAGAGGGAATCGCANTGGCAGAATATTTTGTTTCTAAGAGAATTGTCAGCGAAATTTACGAGTCGAACGAAAAAAATTAGCTTCCGAAGAGACTTTCTAAAATATTTTTTGCTGCAATGACACTATTTTTGGGATTATTAAAAAAAAAACGTTTAGCCGACCGTCTCGAACGAAATGTCCATCTTTTTCGACAAAATTTTGTTTTCTGCTCCGGCAGAATGCCGAGGAAATATAATATATTTATATACGCTCGCGTGACATTTAACACATTCGTGTGCACCGCGTTAAAGGAAACGGACGTGCGGAGAAATTCCTCGCGTGACAATTAACGATTTGTAACCCTTAATGTTTGGATTAGATTAAACTGTTGGCGAGAGGGAATCGCAAAGTAAGATAGAGGAGCAGGCTCTTCGAGACGAAGGTGCAAGCACACACCTTTTGCAGGAGAAAATTTAAGCTGGCGTTCGAGAATCGAAACGCTGCTGACAGGACAAACCACTCCCAACTCAGCTTTCTTCCTGTCTTTCAATTTCTTTCCAGCCACTGCATACTTTGCTCTCTGTCTCTCCTCACTCCCAGCAAAACCTCTCGATCTTGTATCTTGGACTGGCTGTTTTTATTTTCATTAAACGAAAGACTCGATCGAGGAATGAGAACGGTCGAGACAGGTGTCGCTTTTATTCTCACACGAAATTTCCAACGCCCATAAGATTATTCGATCGGGCTTTAAATTTTTTCATCGCACATTCCGCAGAACCTTCATTTTTATCTTATTGAGTATTCTTGCAAATTCCAAACTCCTGCTCACTAAATATTTGAAAATTGATTGAAAATTTATTAAAAGCAAAGCTGCTCGACAAGATGCTCGTTTTTTATTTTCTTACGTACACAAACACTCGACAAATATATATTTTGAAATAAATTCAATTTAAATATTCATTGAGCGTTACTTTTGAGCTGCTGTGGCAAACATTTTTATAACGCGGTTTAACGCAATTACCAGACCAAGTCAACCGTGTGCGTTTTTTCACCTGCTTTTATTGCATCGACTCTCATCTCTCTCTCGTCCCCACACGCCATGTGCGTAACGACATCGCTCCTGATTGCCATAAGCGTGTACAAACAGGCATTCAATTAATATTAATTAAACAAGCAACAGAAAGAGCGAGAGAGAGAGATCGAGAGAGATGGAAAACGAAGAGAGTGCCATAGCAAAATGATCTCGAGGGAGAAAAAAGGGTGCGACTCCGAAGAGAACTGAGAGAATGAGAGGGAAATGGGAACGAACGCGAATGCGTAGATAATTATGCAATTCTCGAAGAGCCTTCCGCAGGGCAAAGCTCGCATGTTGAGAAATTCCTTTCGCAGTATTAATTCGTTGACGCGAATCCGTGAAAAAATAAAATTCTTTTTAGCAAATGTATGTAAACTGCTATGTATAACAACAGTCTTTTCAACTGCACACTATTGCAGCGAGTTGTGCCGCCAGGTAACGAAAATAAAGTGGCAAAGGCAACTCTGGCAAAAGCCAAGTTTTTGCAGCTTCTGGTTTATTTTTCTCGACAATAAAAAAAAACGACTCGTGTCAATTGTTTTTATGAAATCATTACTGAGATGCATTTTTCACACTCGACATCGCTTTTTTTTAAACTTTTTCAAAGTTTTTTCCCTGCGATGATAAAAACTGAAGAAATTTAATTATTGGAATTCTTGGTTAAGAATTTATAATCGTAGCGCTGCGCTGAATGCTGCCGTGACTGCAATTATTGTGAAATGTCTTTTGGATAATTTTTCTAGTCGACCAACGTTTCTCTCTTAATCGTGAATTAGCAGAAGCTCGAGAAAAAAAAGAGAAGAGAATAAAGTAGTTTCGATAGTTACTGATAAGACTGTCTTTACTTTTGTGTATTTGGCGAATGGATCGTCGTGGAAAGTTGAACGTTACTGTTACGTTCAGCAAATGAAACTTTTTTCGGTTCGGCAAAGTTTGAGAAAAAGGTATACACGTGGATGGTCGCGCGCTGGAGTTTCCCTCGAGGCGGATCTCGCTCTCGATCGCAGTTTGGCAAGCTCGTCGCTTAGGGATCGAAATGGCATCATTTAAAGTTTCAATTAGTCGTATGTCGGTTGTCTCGAAGCTTCGGGATATAAAGAGGTAGATAGAGAATGAGGGAAAGGAGCGAAGGAGAGCAGCATTGAGATATGAGAGAGTAAACCGGAAGTGGACAGTAATGTATAGGATATTAGACGTCTCTCTTGAGTTTACGATTCCCATGGGGCTTTATCGTGATATATAAGTCTTTGGATACATGCTGGAGTGGAGAATATGTGGCTGGTCCAGAGGAGAAGTGCACGAGCAACCCCGGACGTTAGTAACAGCCACTCGTGCACACGCGTTCCAAGTTCTAAATACATTGGACCACCGGGATCGGTGTACACGCTCTTCGATGCTGCTTCTGCCTTGGTCTCTCGAGCTCACCAAGGGTGACCACATGGCCACCGTATATATACGAGACTTCCAACTCATAGGGAAAGAGAGATAAAGAGAAAGCAAAAGAGAAAGAGAGAGAGAGAGAGAAATGCACGCCCACAAACCACAGCATCGAGCACACAGACAAAACGCCCTTTCACGTTTTACAACATATATAGGTCGACAAAGAAACATCCTGAACGTGTACTCTCTGCGCAAGCACACCTCTTTCTTATCCCTGCGAGTATGAGAGGCAGGGCGTGCACACGCCATGCTCTAAAATAATCATCGACTCTTCAGCCTCCTTATCTTTTTTTTTTTTTTTTTNTTTTTTTTTTTTTTCAATCCCGCAGAGCATCTCTCGTTCCGTTGGACGAATTGATGGTCAAGTATCATTAGAAAATTTCCCGTCAACAGAACCTTCGTAATGTCTCATAGAAATGAATCATTCAATTATTCGCTGATCATAATTTTTGCAGTCCGTTTAATACGTTAAACTAAAATGAATTCGACTTCATTAAAAATTGCATTTTACATCAATTTTACTGAGGGGTTGATAAAATACTGGGAAACTGCGAGGGTGCCCCAGAAAAAAGGGTGAGATGGTGCTCGGTGAAGAATTATAAAAAAATCTCTGAAATACTCGACGAGAGTTCATTTATAAAATCATTCCACACGTTGCTGGCTGATTGATGGTCAAGTATCATTAGAAAATTTCGCGTCAACAGAACCTTCGTAATGTCTCATAGAAATGAATCATTTAATTCGTCCTGATTATAATTTTTGCAGTCCGTTTAATAAATTAGTTTTAAAATGAATATTTCATTAAAAATTCCATTTTACATCAATTTTACTGAGGGGTTGATAAAATACTGGGAAACTGCGAGGGTGCCCCAGAAAAAAGGGTGAGATGGTGCTCGGTGAAGAATTATAAAAAAATCTCTGAAATACTCGACGAGAGTTCATTTATAAAATCATTCCACACGTTGCTGGCTGATTGATGGTCAAGTATCATTAGAAAATTTCGCGTCAACAGAACCTTCGTAATGTCTCATAGAAATGAATCATTTAATTCGTCCTGATTATAATTTTTGCAGTCCGTTTAATAAATTAGTTTTAAAATGAATATTTCATTAAAAATTCCATTTTACATCAATTTTACTGAGGGGTTGATAAAATACTGGGAAACTGCGAGGGTGCCCCAGAAAAAAGGGTGAGATGGTGCTCGGTGAAGAATTATAAAAAAATCTCTGAAATACTCGACGAGAGTTCATTTATAAAATCATTCCACACGTTGCTGGCTGATTGATGGTCAAGTATCATTAGAAAATTTCGCGTCAACAGAACCTTCGTAATGTCTCATAGAAATGAATCATTTAATTCGTCCTGATTATAATTTTTGCAGTCCGTTTAATACATTAGTTTTAAAATGAATATTTCATTGAAAATTCCATTTTACATCAATTTTACTGAGGGGTTGATAAAATACTGGGAAACTGCGAGGGTGCCCCAGAAAAAGAGGGTGAGATGGTGCTCGGTGAAGAATTATAAAAAATCTCTGAAATACTCGACGAGAGTTTTTTTATAAAATCATTCCACACGTTGCTGGCTGATTGATGGTCAAGTATCATTAGGAAATTTTGCGTGAACAGAACCTTCGTAACGTCTCATAGAAATGAATCGATTAATTCTTCCTGATTATAATTTTTGCAGTCCGTTTAATAAATTAGTTTTAAAATGAATACTTCATTAAAAATTGCATTTTACATCAATTTTACTGAGTGGTTGATAAAATACTGGGAAACTGCGAGGGTGCCCCAGAAAAAGAGGGTGAGATGGTGCTCGGTGAAGAATTATAAAAAAATCTCTGAAATACTCGACGAGAGTTCATTTATAAAATCATTCCACACGGTGCTGGCTGATGTTTTATCCAGCATTCTCGAGCAAAGAAATAATGTGTCGAGTAGAATATATTCGGAAAATATTCAGTAACAGTGAATAATATAATCTCTAGGAAGGAAGCTAAAGTTTTAAATAACATTTCCATTACGTTGATACCGAAAGCGTTCTCTTACAGAAAAAGCCTCTTTCGATAAGTCGGATAACGAATAATTCCATAGTTTTGCAGAAAATATGGTGCGTAACATCCCCTTAAAATTGACTTGCTGAAGGATTTCACGCATGCACGAAAGTCGAGGCGAAACGAGCCCACTTTGCTTTTTGTTTTCTCTGCTAATCGGACACGACGCATTAACTCGTGTTGGCTGTACTCTGGCTCTCACCTCGGAGGTGTGTTTCCGCCAGTGGATTACCGCGAGGGAAATTCTTCTTGTTGCGTTTGACGCACGTTTTTTTTGTTTTATCTCCGTCTTTCTCGCGCTCGCTCGCGATCCAGTCTCGCGTGGTTTCCATAAATGAAAATGTGGTGAAGCTGGAACCGCGTGCGTTCTGTAAACTTGTTGTTGGTGAACTGTAGCACACGCGTGCGATATTAATACATACTTCGCTTATTTATTTTAATGAGTTTCTGCCGTTCACGCGTCGCCGACGCGTGATCCTCTCACGGGATTTTGCATATACGCAGAGCTTTTTTTTCTTTTTTATGCCCACTCACAGTTCACGCACTTTTTTCCCCTTCTATGCGAACACTCCGCGGTGCGTGTACCTCGGAAAGGGTGAATTTTCTCTTTCCGCCCTTGCTCTTCGTCTCTCGCGCGCTCTGTGCGACAACGCTTCGTGGCTTCGAGTCTCAAATGTCTATGGGGCATTCTCAGACAAATTCACGAAATCATTATACAAAACTGAACCGTCCACAACATTGCTATTTCGATAATTCATCGAAATTTTCGTCAGACTGAAAATAAAAGGAATTCGTGGCCTGGATCGTGTGTGTGCTGTAAAAAAAAAGAAAGTTGAACGCGGCGTAGCCATGAAATTTTCGAAAAACCAGACGCTCCTTACGACCCAACCAACAACTTGAAACTTTTCCAATCAAATTAAAAGTCCCCGGAGCCATGTGATTCGTTCCGAAAGGTCCTATACATGCACCTGAAGCAAATGCATTTTCTCGGTCCTAAGTCGTCATCGTCGTCCTCCCCCACGCACACACGCTTCTTCTCGTTGAAGCGAAATGAAAATTCTTTACTTTTTTGCCTTGGTTTTTTTTTTTCCGGCGCAACATACAACCCTCACTATTTCTCGGGCTGTGCGAAGTCGCGTATATGCGATTCTCACGAGTGGGGAAGCTTAACTACCCCTGGTTCTCCATTTTTTTTCCTTCTTTTCGTCTTTGCTTGATTCTTCTTCTTCCGCCTTGTTTTGTTTCCCTCTCGTTGCATACGCACCCGGAGTACCTCAGAGACGACGCACGCACAAGTACCCGGTCGTTACGAACACGAGACTCCGCACGACGGAGCTTCGCGTCGAGTTATAGCCCCGCGTATCAGCATTGTACACACATGATGCGTATGAGCTTGGCGCCTTGCTTGCCAGAGCTGAACTACGAGCGTGAGTAGGTGCTTCAGCAAATAAGGAAAATTGAAAAAT
>JBAJMU010000004.1:13691131-13729607 GCA_037952995.1 Hyposoter didymator | reverse complement strand
AAAAAAAAAAAAAAAATGGCGCTGGGAGGTAAATTAATAAGAGGAAATTTGTATACAGTGAAAAGCACACACGCATCGTCGTGTGACAAGAGGATAAGCAAGAAAAAAAGGAACAAGCAGGATGTGGCGCTTTTTTGCTGAGAAGTAACTCACACGCAGGGAATCCGCGTGTGTAGTAAATTTTAGGCACGACGTGAGATTCTTTCATCTTTTATATCCGTCATGACGAAATGCTTGGCAGCGCAGGGCGATGATGGCAAGGGAATGATGAAAAAAGAGAAGGAAACTGCTTCGCGAGAGGGTAGATAGTCGTGTCAAATGTCTGTTCGGGGATTAAATTTTTACGCCTCTGCTCAACGCCAGCTGTACGTGAGACATTTCCAGCCAACTCTATAGAAGCGAGGAAATTGCATTTTGAAATTGGAGCATCCTTCGGACGAAAATATTGACCGGGTCTTTTATATTTTCATATAATCAGTTTCGACCGCAGCACGTGAGAGTAAAGAGAGTAATTTTTCAGATTAACTTTACAGTTTACCGGGCGTTCGTACGAAAAACGAGAATCAATGAAATTTCAATTTTCCTTCGTATTTGGAGATAATTTCAGACATTTCGACTCGGCGGATCAAATTCCGATCGTAAATCAACAGGATTCGCTTTGTTTTCTCGGATTCTGTGAACCATTCTTGTTGTTCGGAGAATTCTCGCTGCATAACAATGCGAGTGCAAAATACAGACAGCAGCAAAAAGCTTGGCATTCGGTTCGACTATCGCGTATGTGCGTCTCATGACTCTACGAAATAGAAGGGAAAGGGAGAAAAATCCGGGAGCGAGTGTTAGAAGAACGGAAAGAAGCTCGTATAGCGAAGAAGGAAGAAAAATGAGGGTAGCACAGCGTCAGAGAGTATAGTGTTGGAGGTGCACACAGCAGTGTACGCACCTCTCGCGAGCAACCCCTAGCGCGTCTCGCGTAGGATCAATGCGCCAGAGAGTGCAGTGCCCTGGCGAGTGCTTGGTGTTCATGACTCGCTCTCCCTATTGCTCTCTAGTTCTGTGTCTACCTCTCTGTGTGTCACACGCCATCTTCTACGCATCTTCGCATGCGAAACGAGCCCTTTTCATGCACTATACGCGGGCGCCCAGTCGCTTTCCTCTACCGCGCTATCCCCCTGGCCCTTCCACCCTCTTTTTTACTCTTCTCGTTTCTTTCTCGTCTCTGCATCGTCTCGTCTCTCTCCTTTTACCAGGTCGTCGTCATGTTCTTCTATTTTATCCCCCTATAAGACACCCTCCCGTCTCTCCTGTCTCTCGCTCCATCCACACACACACACGCATCAAACTTGTATACGTTTTTTTTTCTAGCATCAAGCCAGTGGTGCTCGCTTTCGCATCAACTCCGTTATACTTGTACCCTTTAGCGTACGATCTCTCCTCTCTAACCTAACCACCACCTTCGCGTCACAACCCTTCTGTTCTTAGCGAACCCTCCCTCGGTGCACCCTCGCTGCATTCGTTTCTCCCCCCCTCCTCTCCGCACAGCCCTCCTTTTTCCTTTTCGTCTTCCTCTCATGTCTCGTTCGCACTTTTTTCGCTCTGCGAACCGTACCCTACCCTAAGAATAACCCCACTGCTCCGCGTACCACCATCCCTATGTATACACTAATGTATTTATAGTACATAGTCACCTACGCGCCTGTGTCCGTGCTCTGCGTTTGTGCACGTAAAGTGTGCCCCAGTAACGCCAGTCTCAACTTTTATACCGATAATCCCGCGACGTACCACGTTCTTGAGAGCAACAGAAAAAATGTAGGCATCAGGGAGCATCGGCTTTGTGAGCTGCAGCGCATGCATTTGCTTGATGATTCGTTTTTTTTTTTTTTTCCAGGATTCAGGAATTTTTATTTTTGTAAAGTTGGGGCGATGAGATTTTTTGATTTAGTTAATCGGTGCTAATTAAAATTACAAAACGACAAGAATATTCACTCAATTATTTTTCTGCGAAGTTACGATCGGAATTTTTTCTTGAATTGATGCAATTTTTTATAATCATTTTTGTATGGAACGCCATGCATGGTGCATTAGCACGCGAGCTCGAGCATCAAGAATAGAGCCAGCAGATCATCCCCCTGTACACGCTTTTTCGCAACGCCACTATCCTTCGCACCCTCCACCTCGAGCCATCGACCTCGTATACACCTCTCTCACACGTTCGTCCCTTCGTTCCTCTTTTTCTTTTTCTCCTCTTGCTAGCGGGAGAGTGGGAGGACGAGGCAGAGGGAGAAGTAGGTAGATGGAACATCGCGCAAAGTGCGACGTTCTGTTGAGTACCATGGACCCAAAGGGGATGCGTGCGACGTGCGTATATATGTGGAAAATATATTTCACCCCATTCCCGTTTTGTCGCGAATTATGAATATGTCGGTAAGTTGAAAAAAAAAACTACGGAAATATGACACAATTTGAATATTCTGAAAGAAATATGAAGGAAAATTGCTCGCGAGCAGAAATTTCAATGAAATTATCCGACGAATTCGTTTATCGAAATTTTTCATTGCTGCGTTCATTCTTATCGCTCGTGAGCCAAGAACGATCCTCGTTCGGCGCGATGCAGCGTCAAGAGAACGAGGAAACCAACAATATAAACGGCAATGATGACGAGAAGGAAGGAGAGAATCTTGGGGAGACGCGATCCAAGGAATGGCGAGACGACGAGAGTAGTCGTGAGCAAAGGGTGAAGGCGAAGAAACGAAAGATCGAAAGAGAGCATCTTGTACTCTTGTATACGATCCTTATTCCCTATTCGGTTAAGGATTCGATTAACATACAGTTGCGAGTCTCGTCTCGTTGTTGTCGGCTCGACCGTCCCTTTTTTCTCTTTGCCCCCGCGCAGCCTCCAACCTTTTTCAGAATTCCTCGAGCTTCGAATTCATTCGCAATAATTTTTTTCAATTATTTTGCATTTTTCAAAAAATTGTTCATTTCCACGAGATTGCGAACAAGGTGCGAGAGAAAAACGAACGAAATTTTAGCCTTAAGGTGATCTTCCCACGAATCTTAATTCACAGCCTCGATACAAATGTTTTTTGTTTTTTGTTTTTTTTTTCCTTATCGTCTAATTGTTAATTCTGAAAAATGAAAAGATTAAAGGATTCTTGTATTTTAAAATATTGATTTTATTCAGGTTGCTATCTCTATAATTATTCAGATTCCCTTTCGAAATTGAATTCCTTAATGTATCGTAATAAAACAAAGATTATTTCACTGATCGTAATTTAAACTTATTTACTGTTTCAGGTGAGTCGAAAAGAGGCAAACTTTAAAACACTTTGCATGCGAGCCTTGATAGTCGTCAGTGGTAAGGTTAAAAAAAAAAAAGTCTCAAATCTGTCCACGCAATTCATTATAATTTATAGTTATTACGTTGGACGAGTGTGGTCTTGCGAAAATATTGAAAAATTCGAAAGTGTCTCGAAAGACATTTAGTATATACAAGTATGTGTATGTATAAATGGATGTATGCGACGAAGCGTGGCTACGGGACCAATCCACACTTTTCGTCGATATATATGCGCACGCCTATTAAAGTATGGCCAAGAAATATGTAAGAGGCTGAAGAATCTCAAGATATGCCGGAGATTATTTCACGGTCCACGAAAGGACGCTCTTATAATCCGCGTATTTATTGATTTTTTATTCGTTAAAATCATCTCCGAGAGAAGATCCGCTCGTTTTTCCTCTTTCAATATTTCTTGTTTTTTTACTTTTTTCCATTCATTCCGTATTATTTTTTCAAATCCTAAGAGCTCGTTCCTATCTTTGAACCATTTCGTGTTCCAGTCTTTCCCATCGTTGTATTTTATACAACCGTGTCGTTTATATTATTCATATGTTTGGAGGATTTTTAGTGAGGCTCGAGAAAAAACGTATTTTTCAAATAAAACTTGCAAATATTTAATTCCGCATTGCAAAATTTTCGGAGACAGCGAAAAATACGTTTTTGTAGGATTTATTTTCCAATTCGATTGTTTATTAGTATTCGGTATCTGCGGCCATGGTTTTGGAACGAAAGCGACTGCTTGACACCAGCAACGGATCGATAAACTTTTTTCTCCCAGAGCAAAATGCTCGAAAAATATTTCTGATGCTTTCCGCTCGAAGTATGCGTCGAAATCCGTTGCTTAACAAGTTCAAGGCGTGAGAAAAACTTTGTAGCTTCGTCGGCGACTGACGCGCGTGTATAGATTCGTAAGCGTGCATAATGAACGAGTGAACTGGCGGGGCGAGTAGATATGATGACCGAAGACTTGCACAAACCGCAGTCAGCATCGCGCGGTGTTACAACGCAATCCGGACTCTGCTTCGGTACAAAAGGTAAAAAAAATGGAAGTAAGAGTAAAAAGCGTCGTAACACCTGTCCTTTTGTGTAAACTCTAGACTCTTACGATGCCGGGCGAGAGACGAGGGAGATTCTCGCAAGAGAAAGGAGGAACGCGGCAAGCGGAAGTGGACTAGTTAAGTAATAACGAGAATAGACAAAAACGAAATATTCCACAAAAGGAAAAGGAATAAAACGAGTGGAAATGCGTGTAAGGGCGGGAAACAAGCACTTTGCTACTTCCGCGTTGCTCTGCGAAGCGAGACTAAAAATAAATCATCCACTTTTTCGATTACAATGCTCAGATATTTAAAATATTTTTTTTTCCATTCCCTGCTGCGATTTCATGTAAAACGACAACCATTTTGGAGAGACCGCGCGCTCGACCGCCACATATAACGCACAGGAAAATAAATAATTCATTCCCATGCTCCTTCCCGATTTAGAATCACGGAAATCCATTCGTAATGAACGATTTTTGGAAACAAACGTCTCAATGATATGAATAAATGATCCATTCATCGGAAATTGCAAAATTAGATTCATCGCCTTTAAATTTCGAATAGAATTGTGTCAGCTCCGTTTTGGAGTAATAACTTTGCAGTCTCTGATTCGGAGGTCGTATCGTGTCGATTAAAAACAAAACCCGAACGAATCTTTCTCCTCGAATCGTAAAAATATTTTGATGCACATTTTTTCATGCAATTTTTTCGTCGATCCGTTGCTCGCATAGTACGAAGTACATAACAGGAACGTTGGTATCACTGACTGCAGCAAAATATGCGGTATACTTATATGCACTCTGAATACAAGCATTTCCTTTGACCATTGGACGAAAAATATACATATATATGAATGCTCCCGAAGAGCCCTAAATTAAGGCAAAAAAAAGCGATGAGGGAACCGATCCGAGCTGCATCATTGGCTTTGTGGCAAAGCGCAGCCTGCAACGCGAAACGATTCGCGAGAGCAAGACGTGGGCGCATGGGAGAGATGTATACGTCGCTCTTATAAAATGATCGGGAGAGAGAGAGAGGACATGGAACGAGGAAGAGAGAGAGAGAGAGAGAGATAAATACAAATTTGGGAGCCACAGCCATACGCGTGCATAGTTCCAGCTCCTCTCTCTCTCTCGCTCTCTTCTTCTGCTCGTCTCGGAGCGACACGCATCGATCAATCATTCCGCTAATTATGCCTGCGCGATTTCTTTCTTTCGGTGATCGTGGTCGCAGCTCGCTCGACGAATCACCCGGCCAACGACCTCGTTATATATGTATATCTCTGTACAGGTTGATCCAGAATTCACGCGCATTTTGATCATTTCTATTCCTGACGATCCTCCGTGTGACGATTCTCAGGAAAAATATTTTCAGGGAGCAATAAACTTACCAAGGGACAAGACGATCGAAAATGTCGTGAGGAAATATAATTCCGTCTTAATTTTTAGCTACTAATCGAGCTAAACGAATGTGAAATAATTTTTTTTCAAATAATCTTCGAATTACGTGAATTATGTTTGAATTTAATTGAAAATTGAATTATTTTGCATCGTCCGATTGACTCAAGCTCCACTAAATTTTAGTTGCCATTTCCCAGAGGCGTTTAGCTATATATTTGAAAATGAATAAAAAAGTCTGAACCACCCGGTACATTTGAATTGAACATATAAATCGTTGATGTTTCGTGCATGCGAACGAGAATGACAGAGTTGGTGGACGCTCCCGAAGCAGCCCACTCGATATATATTTCGTGGTCGTTCCATCAGCCTCAGTTCGTACGTTGTTTCCTCTCTCTCTCTCTGATTCTTCGATCCTCTCGGTCTCGTAATTCCGTGTGTGACTGGGAGAGCGACGTTTAAAAAAGGGGGCGAGGACGGGGCACGAAATGGAGGGACACTGCTCTTCTTTTCACGATCTCATCGAGAGCGAGAGACATTTGGGAGGAGAAAGGATAAAAGGATAGCGAGGAATCAAGTTGAAGAGGCTCGAGGGACACCGCGAACTAAAGTTGTCTCGTGCGGAGTGATGATTGATTTTTTTCGACACCTTTTCAGCCAACACATGCTCGAAAATACACGTTACAAGCACGAGACACCGAACAAACTTGTCTTTTGAAACTTGTCTCACGAATTTTTAATAGCAATTAAAAAATAATTAATGTCATCGAATAATTATATATTTTTAATGTCAAAAGTTAACTTCGTAATGATGAACCGCGAATGATATCAAATGAAAATAGAATCCTCTATTTTCATCTCTTAATCATTCGGAAAGATTTCTATAATTCTGCGTCGCTTCGAATCCCATTAGATAAGTGTCAAAAAGACTCGAGGGTCCATTTTTGCACAGCGCAGAATACGCGGTTGACTCACACAGTCCATATTAAAAGCTCATAAATAAAATCCATCGCTTCCTCGATCCACTGTACAGCGACTATAAAGGAACTATTTGTTTTCTAAAAATAATACTTCCTGTCCCGTTGAGAAAGCCGATAATTAAGAATGCTAGGATTTGCGATGCTTCGATAATCGATATCTCGAGAAATGAAAAGTCCTTGAGGCAAGAATCCTCGAGAATTTATGACACGCCGTTGCCGCTTCTCTTAGAAGTGTATAATAATACCAATGACAATAATAATGATGATAATGCTGTGTAAGCTCAACTAGGTTTGTTGTCCATGTGTACGCGCGGTCATCTCTCTCCTCGCCCACACGTCACCGACGCATCGCGGTGCATCGACACAGAGAAAAGGAGAGAGATAATGGACGCCAGGCGTCTTAAATATAACGCGAGGCAGCGGTAAGATCGCGTTCGAGACTCGATATAACTCCGCACACTCTTTTACCTCTGCCTCTGTAATACATTATCTCTCCCCCAATCTCTCTTGCTCTCTCTTTCGCAATGACCACGCTAATTATCCACTGTTAAGTAATTGACGGTAGCAATAAACATCTTTTACAACAGAACACATTATTATTGAGCAAACCCAAAGAGGAGAGTGCGGCGAATAGTATTTAAATCTTTCACTTTGAATCCTTGGTAAAAAATTTCCATGTAACGCAAACGTAAGAGCAGACGAACGTCAGAAAACAAAATTTTGTTGGAAAAGATGGATATTTTGTTCGATACGTTCGACTAAACGTTTTTTTTTTTAATAATCCCAAAATTTCGCAAATTTCGCTGAAAATTCGCTAAAATTTTATTTCCATTTCCAGTCCTCGGAACAGTTGATAGATTTTTTTTTTATTAATCGATCATTTCGATTGTTTTTGGCGCAAATGATTCTGATTTTTATCGACAATTTTTCTCCTTTTTTTTTAACTATGTGATCGAATTATGAAAAATTATAGAAAAAAAAAAGAAATCACGTTTTTCATAGTTTTCAGCTTCTCAGGTTGAATTGTTTCTCGCGTATAAATTATTGTCTCGTGAATTTTTATTGGAATGCAGTGAATAAATAATTATATTGGGATCCAAAGTGTTTGATCGCTTTATCGAGATGTTCGAAATAGTGAGAACAGGCGGAGAAGAGTGTCGAAATAAAAATGGCAAAGTGGGATGGTATACATCGGCACGTGTAAATTCTAGTCGCGGACGAAATTATAGCAGGTAGGAAAAGAGATTAAAAGAAAGAGGAAAAAAAGGAGGAGGAGGAGGAGAAAAAAAACGTGTCCTCGGAGCAGGATATTCGGTAGACACGGTGAGCAGGCGTTTGCCGAAACGACCAACCTATTTCCTTAATCCGGTTTGACAGGGAAGTGACACCGTGTTGTGACGCGATCCAAACTCTCCATCTCGCGAGCCTTTGCCCGCGTATAGGATTCCTTCTTTCTTTCTTTNTCCTTTTTTCTTTCTTTTTTTTTTTTTTTGCTCTCCTCCTTTTAACTCTGTCCTCGTCCCACCAATTTCGAGAATTTTCTGCTCTTTGGCTCCGCGCGTTGTAAGTCGATCTATTTCTCACAATAGAGGATGCCTCGACAAACCCATCATGGGATCCTGTTCGTTCTGGAGCAGCGACAGATTCATAGTGACGAGAAACAGGTGTAGAACGACGACGACGACGACGAGGCAGGTTCAATGTCAGGATATTGCTCGAAAAACACGAAAAAAGTAAATGTCACAAGGATATTCCGCGATATGAGGAAATTTTCGACGTGTCTTTCGCATGAAATACGAAACATTTGGAATCTGGAGGCTCAGGTATCACAGAACCTTTGCGCGAGACAATTTATCGAAATTATTGGGAAAAAAGTGAGATTGTGAAAATAACGTCAAGGCGTATACGTCGGATACAAATTGGACACGTGTCCGCGATGTATACATTCATTAATAATAAACGGTAGCCATGATTCGAGGAATCGTCGGCGAGGACCGAAAAATTTGTTAAGCTTTTGAAATAAAAGGCGCGCGATGATGGGGCCGGACGCGAGCGGTAGGCGCAACGAACAATTTAATGCGACGTTCGTGACGATAGAAAGAATGAGAAAGAGCGAGAGAGAGTCAACAACCGAAAAAGAGGGACGGGGAAACTTGAAATTAAATTATAGGGTGTGCACATGCAACCGACAGGCTGTACATTCAAAAGTTAAACACAAAAAAAAGGACTAAATGTCTTGTGTCCTTTGGCTCCCATTCCATCCAGTTTTTCTTTCCTTCCACGCACCAGTTACATTCTTATATAAATAAATACATACCTACAGTCTCTCGATATTAATATATTTTTGTAGCAGCGTATATTTTAGTCACTCATCATTACGCCCCCCGAAAACAACCGCGGTGTACACACACACACACACGCACGCTCGCCTGCTTATTTTCATTTCATTCTCGTATTTTTTTTCCGAGACCGAAAGTTTCACCGCGTGCAGACAATGCGTGTCTTTCTATATATACATATTTATAACGGATATAACGAGGTGCGAGAATAATCATTCAATTACGTCGCGTGACGATGTGGTATCCAAATTAATTTGGACACGGTTGTTGCGTTATCCACATGGCACACGAACGCTGGAAATGAAATTTTGTTTAAAATCGTCGATATTTTGTTGAACTCGGTAAACTAAATATTTATTTTAATAATTTCAAAATTTTTTGTTATTTTGGCAGAATATTTTGTTTCTAAGGGAATTGTCAGCGAAATTTACGAGTGGAACGACTAAAATTTTCTTCCAAAGAGACGTTCTAAAATATTTCTATTGCACTGGAAATGAAATTTTGTTAAAATTCGTCGATATTTTGTTGAACACGATAAACTAAATATTTTTTAAAATAATTTCAAATTTTTTTGTTATTTTGGCAGAATATTTGGTTTCTAAGGGAATTGTCAGCGAAATTTACGAGTGGAACGACAAAAATTTGCTTCCGAAGAGACGTTCAAAAATATTTCTTGCTCCATTGACACTATTTTTGGGATTATTCAAAAAAAAACGTTTAGTCGAACGTATCGAAGAAAATTCGAAGAAATTATAGGCAGGAAAGTGGAGAATGGAATTTGAAAAAGCAGCAGCGAAAGTGCGACGATTCAGGATTTGTAATTCGTTTGGCAAAACGTGAAATCCACACTCGCGAAGTGAAAAAAAAAAAAAAAATGTTCTGAATTTCGGAGAGGATCGCGGAAATGAATCGCGCATCGAAAATTACAGTCCCGCTCAGCTGCTATTTCCTTTTTGCACCCCACGCGTGCCTCTGGCATAACTGTATTTTCATTTAATTCACGCTCCAAATTTTTCTCGTTGAAAAACATGCAGGGGTTGGAAAAACAACAATTTTTCTTACAAAAACAGGAAACAAGCGAATCGTGAAGCGCGTTGGTGCGAGTGCGCGGAAGAAAAACGCCTATTGTGTGCGTCCGACAGTCTACATTCGAGAAGGGTGAAAATAAAAAGGGGGGGAGGATCGCGAGGATTTAGTGACGCGCGTAGTAGCAATGACGGACTCCTCAATATCCCGGCAACAATTTTCCCCGAGTAAATTCATTTTTCGCGAGATGACGGACGCGACGGGGTTTGACGTTTCGTGTAAAAGGCTTGGCGCGCGCGTTCTGTGTATATGCGGATAGAAATTTTTATGATATAGGTCATTGGGTGAGTGTGCAACGTCGATGTGCGACTTGGTACGAATTTGACGCAGTGGCAGGGCTGGGACTTGTTGGGTACGTGATGTCGTCGCGAGAGGCTGTGGGCAAAGGGTTGGGTGGTACGAAAATTCCGGGCGTTTGAAACAGCTCTCGCGCAACATAATGGACACTGCGAACATATAGAGAAGTGAAAGACTCGTGCGAGATATGAGAGCAGGCGACGAAGGTGAAAAAGAAAAAAAAAAAAAAAAAAAAAAATAAAAGCGAAAANAAAAAAAAAAAAAATAACAGCGAAAAAAAAGCTCCCGGGTAACAGCACATTTCAAAGAGACTACTCAGCTATGTCGTGTCCTGGTTCCCTTGCGTTGCAGTCACGTACGTCTACGACGTATATACGTATAGATATCAATTCGCGTTAAATATACGACCAAGAGTCTTGGTAGTTGCATAGAAAAAATATATAATCGAAAAACATGCTGAGCATATACTCAAAATGTACAGCACGATATTTCACATACGAGCAAGCAAAAATCCTTCACGCACGAATGTGCTTTGCGATACTTGAAAATATCTGAAGATATAAATTTTTGCAAAAAATGGTAATTTTTTTTTTTTTTCTTCTCTCTGCTTGGTATTTGTGAAAAGGTATAAATAACCTGGTGCTTTGTAGCATATAACGGTGTAACTGATAAAATGATAAGGGACAACGAGGAAGAGCTTTAAAATCGGTTTGGAAAATAGAAAAATGTCACTCTGAGAAATTCGTATCGCTTTGCAGGGGGAGCAGAAGGTTCTCGGCGATCTTCTTTTGACACTGTATAAATATATGTGTGCAGGAAATATTGAAAGGTATATTCTCATTTTTATAACTCAACGAGTGTGCAAAGCTGGATTGGCGAAACGGTACGGATGCGAGATGAGAATAAGAGGGAGTATGCAGAGGTGGGGGCGGAGGAGAGGAGAGGAGTATACATGGTTTTGTACATATGGAGAGATGGAAGCTAGCAAAACGACGAGTGCATACACTCTCGACGCTGGGAAAAGTGCAGCAGGACAGTTGAACAGAGTTGCTCGGATGCAATAGAGGGCGAGCAGCGAGAGCAGACGTCCCGCGATGTATGCACCGAACGAGAGAGCTCGAAAAAATGTGTGTGAGTGAGAGATGAGAGAGACTGAATGTTTGCTCAGTCGTCTCCGTCTCGGCTCTTTGTGTCCTCGCATTTCCTCTACCGGCTCGTTTGTCTCTTCGCATTTGGCCCGAAACCGTGTATTAAACAAACAGCATTAATACTCGATCGCGTACTCGCCGCCTGGCTCGTACAGCATCCATAAAACCCCCTTATATACGGGGCCATTCATGCCCAAATCGCGGTGTGACCCTCATCATTGTTATTTTCCTTTTTTTATTTATCGCCGCCTCATAAAAATTCGACACTGGAAATGAAATTTTGTTAAAAATCGTCGATATTTTGTTGAATACGATGAACTAAATATTTTTTTATAATTTCACAATTTTCGTTATTTTGACAGTATTTTTCGTTTCTAACGAAATTGTCAGCGAAATTTACCATTCGAACGACTAAAATTTGCTTCTGAAGAGACTTTATAAAATATTTCTTGCTGCATCATTGTTGTTATTTTCCTTTTTTTATTTATCGCCGCCTCATAAAAATTCGACACTGGAAATGAAATTTTGTTAAAAATCGTCGATATTTTGTTCAATGCGATGAACTAAATATTTTTTTATAATTTCACAATTTTCGTTATTGTGACAGTATTTTTCGTTTCTAACAAAATTGTCAGCGAAATTTACGATTCAAACGACTAAAATTTGCTTCCGAAGAGACTTTATAAAATATTTCTTGCTGCAATGACACTATTTTTGGGATTATTCAAACAAAACGTTTAGTCAATCAAAATTTTGTTTTCAGTGGAACGACCAAAAAAATGGCTGACAAATTATTAAAAATACGTGAATCCTCAACTTAATTAATTATCATGTAATTATTATCGTTCCATATTGTTTCTATCCACCGATTGAACGTTCGAAAATACAATTTTTCGTGCCACTCCATTTCGTGCGAAAAAAAACACAGTTCTATATCCCCAAAGATCGTGGACTCGAGAATATAAACTTGGAATTCCCCATACGCTACGTTATAGCTGCATACTAGATAATGTATATAAATGTACACAAGTATAGCCGAGCAAAGGCAACGATTCGCAACTACTGCACTTTCTCCGTGCCCTTTCGAGCTCCAGCGTTGTACGGACTCATTTGTCGGGATTTAACCCTTAACCCACGCGGCGGTGGTCTCTCGAGTTAAGCATCGAAAGCAAATTCATCAAATTCCAATGATTTTAAACTCGGAAATTTGTGCAGCATTTGGACGAAAATGGATCGCAGGATAGAAAAGAGCGATGTGGGCGCAAAGTTTATAAAAGAATGAGTTCGTGGGCTAGAAGCAACGAGGATCTCCTTCGTAGCTTTGACTTCCGAAGGAGCCAACTGTAATAGCAGTTTGTAGCATAATAGGGATTACAGATTTAATGGAGTGGACAGGTAGCCATACGGACGCGTTTCTGCTCGTCGTTGTCCTCTTTGGCGTCCATGTCAGGATGTGCGAGCGATCTGAGCGCCCTCTGATAGGAAATTCAGTCTCGTCACGTATGTCACCATCAATGGATATACATATATGTATATCGCTAGCGTGACGTCGTTTATGCAGATGTTCCCGACGGTCACGTGACAGGTACATGCTCGAGTGAGAGTATCTCTGGTAACGAGCCGAAGGATGCACGTACGGGTAACGAGTACAGATCGTTACACATATATATATATAGATGTATGTATGGATATCCATGTAACGATTCACATGAAGAGGAAGGTAACGAAATGGTAACAAAAGGTGGGGGAGTTCTCCTCAATCGAAATGTTTCCACTCCTTCGAACGATTTACCACGTAATGGCTACGCCGTATTAGTCCTCTTAAAAGAATTACTTCTCTTCCTTCGGCATAATACAACAACTGCTTGCTACTATTACTAAGACTCGCTTTCCCATATCGATATATACTCCATGAACAAACTCGCGTTGACTCTCTTCTATCTGGGCATCGATCTTACCGGCGTCGTTGTTAAACCACTGTACGAGCAGCAGCAGGCGAACCGCTCCATGTCGTCCATCTTTATTTCTCTCTCCTCTTGCTACATTCTCCGTTGCACAGAGTAAAGAGTTGTACGTAATGGCCCGAGGTTCCTTAATTAGCAGGAGTGTACTTAAGAAAATGGTAACTCGTAAAAATGTCGACATTTTAAATGGTCGGTTAATAAAAATCATTCAGATCGCTCCAATTCCATTGATTCATTCAGATTCTTACATTTTTGAAATATTTTGCCATCTCTGCTCTTAGAAAAGTGTCAAACAAGGCTTTTTATGAAGATCGGCTGCTTCTGCTCGCTGTACGAAGGAATAGTCCTACGACGAGTTGGTCGGTGCAAAAGGGAAGCAGGAGGTAGAAGAGGTGGAGGGTTAGGTCTCTTGGCTGTGTCAGATTACATCGTGTCACCTCCGGCTGGCCCGCGTCCTGCTGCTCTGCACTATATAGCCTATGTGCGGCTTGGTCTCGCCAGGATAGACCCGATACCGCACACAGCATCGGCCACGAAACACACGTGTTAACATCTTGTCGTTCAAACCCCTGGGACCCCCGTCACATTGTATCACCGACCCCGATCCCTAAGGTCTCTCTCGTGGCTTCTCTCTCTCGCTCTCTCTTTGCTCGCAACACAGTCTCCTTCTACACTCTTAGCATCGTTTATATCACACCTTGCTACATGAACTCATATGGCAAGTCGTGACGAATGCAGATCGGGACACATGATGCTGCTGAATTTTGTCAGTTCGGATAAAAATTTAACGCGGCATCTCTTATCGACGTTTTCCAATCCATGCGTGCCATATTCCCGCCCACGACACACAACCTTCATTCGTTTACGATGCATTCGGAACAGATCTGCTGTTTCTGATTTTCATACTCTAGCCAGCCAACGTGTCCCGAGCTGATAAAAAAAAAAAACAGTGAAAAAATCAATTGTTTTTATGGGAGTCTGGAAACCTCGACGTGCAATCGCCAAGCTTTCCGAGCGTTTTTTTTTTTTATGAGAATNTTTAATGAAAATCCAAACAAACCCATAGAAATTCATACTCGTCGAATCAGAAGAAAAAGAAAACTGCTGCATTGCGATTCTCGTGACGATTTCATTGTCGCATGAAAATCTGAATATCGAATCGAACAAGGAAAACGAATGCAAAAAGAATGCGAAGTAAAAATTTGAAAAAATAGTCGCGACGAAAAAGAAGAGGGAAATGATGAATAGCTTGATATTTAATCCTTGAAGCATTCATCATCGTAAGAATCGTAGTCGTCTCGAAGTTGAGACATACGCGGAGCTCATAATTCGAAAAGTTTGCGATTACGAGCGTGTTACGACGCCAGAGGCTTCGGTTTTATATGCTGGCCATTTTGCATCTGCACGAGAGAACTAGATCGAAAGTGCGTTGAGATAAGCAACTTCCTACGCTCGTCTGTGGTCGGTTTAATCTGGCGCTAAAACGTTGCTGGTAGTTTATAAATATCGTTATAGTATGGCGTCGAAATATATGAATTTGAATGGCGAGCGAATGAAAAGGTTTGGCGGCGGAGACTGCAGAAGGCGAGACATTACGAATCGGAAGTGAAGGATCGTATATGTTATGTGCAAGGAGCTTCCGAATACGATAGACTCTGCGGCAAGGCGGTAGAATATGGTCCAGCGCAGAATATCGCGCGCTCGTGAATTTCACAGTTGGCTACCGCGTCGTTCGAAAGGCGAGAAGCTACGATCGTTGCATGTAGATTAGTTTGTACCTTTGACGTTTGAAGCACACGCCAGTATGCTTTCTGTGAGATTAAATGGTTCGGTGAATCGGAGGATGTGAGAAAGCTCGAGAAATATAGGACTAGGCGCTGATTGGCTTTGTCTGACTTTCGAGGAGAAGTTAACTAATGGAACGATGAGAACAATGCCAAAGGAACTGTCCTCAATTTCCAGTATCACTCTCAATTTCGATTTCAAAGAATTCTACATCCTCCAATCTTGGTACAGAGCTCCGAACATCTCGAGACAAAATTTTTTTAGTTTTTTGTTTTTTTTTTCGAGTCTCTATCTTCGACCCTTTGTTCAAGCAAAACGTAGTAAAGCTAGCTTTATGGCAAACGTGTTTCTCGTAGGTGGCTAGGTACGCATTTGTACGTACGAATTCGCCATCTTTCTTTCCTCCGCGCTCTTTCTCTTTCTCCCTTTCTCTTTCTTTCTTTCTTTCTCGCGTATATAGTTGGGTTATGGCAATGTGGTTACCAAGCGCATAATCGCAAACCGGGCCAGCGCGCGGTAAAGCTGAAAACAATGGACCTCCGCAAGGAAAATGTTGGCTGCTGCTTCTGTTGCTCGAATATGTGGAGAGGAGAGCTTGCTTTACACATCGGCTTGCCCGGAGACCTTTCGCGCCCGCGGTTTCTTTACCAGGACTGTTTATTCTTCCTTCTGTGCTGCCTTTACCTCTCTCCCAGTGAACCGACACCATCTCTAACCATATATCGCCGGCTATGCATGCAATAATAAATGTACACGCTCCTGCATGTGTCTTGATACACATTTATACCTCGCCGCGTATACATGCACAGAAATATGTAACTGTTGAAAAATTCGTTGGAGCTTTGGCTTTCTAATACGTACAATAAGAAGCCGCGAGTATGCAGCGGGTTACAATGACTATCCTCTCAGAATTCGAGAGGGACAATGGCGTGCAGACTTTGTTGCTTATAAACGTACAATTCCCACGTAAACACTTATCGTATCTCTGCTGCTTGTCAGCCCTTGTTACGCGATTTATCATATGGAATGAAAAAAATGGGTGAGAGCGTTTGAAAAATCTTATGGTCGCAGGATTTTTTTTCCATTTTCTACATTCGAAAAACAAGAAGAACGTTTCAAGTTATTTTATTTCGACTGCAAGATTTCAGACACAACCTCGTCTCCCATTTTTCCTGCAGCCTCGTCTTTATCGTCCCCATTAGAATCTCCGAGTATGAAAGGAAGCCGAGAATTCATCCCACACGTTTATGTACAAGCCCCCAGATTCCACGAGTTTCGAGAGATTATCCATATGGGTGTGTGACCCCTCCTCTTTCCCCTCGTAATCGGATTCCGCGTATTAGGAAAATTTAATGTTGTAGGCGCGTGAGTTTGTTGTTGAGATTTTTGGTAATCCGGTGATTCGAATGACAGGGTAATGGCGGTTGGTATTATTAATGGTCCAAACAACATTTTTGTTTTTTTTCTATTTTCTTATGCTGTGGGAACGTGAGTACGAATTTTCGTCAATTTGCCAAAATATCGTTTGTTTCGATTTTTGGGATAAATATTTTGAAAAATGCTGCGTAACGCACCAGCACCTTCGACGAAAAATCTTTTTGACAGCTTCTTCACTTTTTTCACGTTTTTTATGCTGATCCAGGCCTAGCGCAGATCGCGGGCAAGATTTTAGTTCCAACCATCGCGTATTTAACGTTCCCTTCATTGCCTTTGCCCTCCTCTATATCCTGATGTTTGCGTCGCGGTGTGCGTGAGTGTGTTGGGGTACAAGCCGAAGGGAGCGAGTTGGCGCGGGCGAAGAAAAAGACCCAGGTGCCATATGGTAATTCGATATCGCGGTCTCGCGTAGCTCCCGATCATCTTAGAGGCTCCATCTCGGATGCATGCAACACACAGCCCCGCGCAGCCACAAAACAAGCGTGCACGAGAACGCCCTTTTTCTTTCACATCTTCTCTTCAGCATCGCGCTTCTCTGGATTCTCTCGCAGTCTTCGAATGTTATAGCTCGTGCATACCTTTTCGCACGGTAGCTGAAAAATCCCTCGGACGATTATAGTTCGTGCGAAAGGTAAATCGACGATGCGAACGTGTGTATATACATCGAGAGCCTAGAGACGCTATTTCGCGACCATTTCGTGCACAAAATTCGCTAAAAAAAAAAGCTTCTGCGTTAACATTTTGACGTTTTGTCAAAAAATTCTTTTTTCTCTTTAGAAACAAAGATTTGCCAAAAATAATTGTTCATTTAACAACCGAGTGATTTTTTCACAACCATTACGTACGTGACTTGTAAATAACCTGCGAAGATCTCGCCCAAGAAGAATAATCGCGCAGTTTATATTAGTATACGAGCGCGTCGTATAAACTATACTTAACGGCTAATTAGTCGAGTTTAAGTGGTTAAAGTTTTTTTCTTGGGCTACCGTGATATTAGGCAGGCAGGCGGAATACATACATATATTTTGTTAATTTATATAAATATATGTGTGTACATGAGTTTGGAGAATACGTATGGGCGGTTCGCATAATATATTATACATGTGTCTCCATGCTGGGCAAAGTGCCGGGCTCTTTAGAGAGATACGAGTGAGACGGAGCAAGAGAGAGAGAGTTGAGAAAAGGAAAAAAGCGAAAAACGTGGGTACACACTTTTATAGTTGTGAGCGATTACATGGGGGGCTGTACGCGGGCAAATGGGCTCTCTCGGGGGCTCTGTTTGACGATCGTACGACGTAACGGCGAGCGGGCGCGTAAACGATCTGGTCGGAAGAGGATGAGCCTTTCCAGCTCTAATGTGGGCTCTCTGGTGGATCGTTTCTCTCTCTCTCTCTCTTTCTTACTCGCGATTCTTTCTTACCTTCAGCATCTTTCTCCCTTTGGCGTCATCATTTCCCCTGTGCGTTTGCCTCACCCACATACAACCGAGCAAAACCTGCAGCAGCGCGCTGACTGAACCCTTGAGGGGCGAACGCGTCTCTCCTGGATGAGAATCTTAATGCTCGACGATAAAATATATTTCAAGTATACGGTATAGTGCATGCTGGATGTACCAGAGAGAGTATAGCGCGCTCCATGTGCACCGGTGCATCATCCTTGATATCTCGTGCCGCGTCCACTCATTCCTCTTGCGATAGTTATCTTTGACGCTGTGCCGGGCTCCTGCCCCTCTCCCTGTCTCTCTGCGCGGCACTGCATTTATAGCGAGCTCAAGGATCTATCAGACCCCACACGATCATCGAGACAAGGAAGAAACTTTCTTCGATCGTTAAGAAGCAACATTTTCGTTTGGATCCCCGCGCAGCTGTCGCCGATGAATGGTCTACGAATTTGCATATCAACGAAAATCGAATTAAAAACGTCGGCAGTCTGCCAAAAGGTTTCAAACATTCTTCGTTTCACACTTTCGACTTGCCATTTTTTTTCCTCCATTTCCAAAAGTCTATCCTCATTTTCCTCAATATTTTCATCGCAGATTTCACCGCGTGAAATATCGAGAATTAATATCGGAAAAAATCCCATGGGAAGCGTCGGTTTGGGCTGTACTGCTCGACGTTTTTCTCGTGCAAACTTCTCCCACCTCGGTGATAGGATATATCGTAAAAAGAAACCAGCAGCACCAGTGTGGGCTCATTGACACGCTAAATAGAATTCAAACGAGAGAGCAGCAACGCTGGGCGCGTGTTTGCGTGTGTGTGTGTGTTGGCGAGTCTCACCGCGTGTAAAATAATATCATCCTGGTTATATATTCCTCCATCGTGAAAGAGTCGAGCTGTCGGCTCGAAAAATGGAAGCACGCCATTCGGAAATCGACACCGGAGCGTACAACCGGTAAAAAAGGGGCAGGAGGAGGAGGAGGAGGAAAGGGAAAAAGAGGCCTTTCTGCTCGGCGCGCGATCGGAGGGGGAGGAAGAGCGTGAGATAAAATCTCACTTTTCTGTGAAACACGCTGTTCACCGGCTTCTCCGTAAGAATGAGAAAGATAAATATTACAACAACAAAGTTTGTATATCTTTATATACATCTTTGTATACGAATATATATGCGATGAAGAGATTTTTCTCTGCTCCGACCCCCAAACTGCGAGATATATTTTAGGGTGATGATTATTGTCCGAAAGGACGACTGCGGCAGAGGCTCGGGGAGACGTGCTCCATTGGAGAACGAAAATTAAAAGTGCGATAACCAGAACGCAAAGGGACGGCATTCATTGAATTTTCGAGGGACGATTGATGTTTTTTATCTTTTTTTTTCTTTTGTTTTTTTTCTTTTCATTAGTTGAGATAAAACCATCCAGCGTGATGAAAGCATATTTCCTGTTACACAAATTCTTTCAACGGAGCAAAATAAAGGAGAAAAATAAAAAATACGATGTGGCAAAAAATAATTGAAAAAACATTTATTCAAAAAGTGCTTCGAATCGCTAATCAACGCGTTTTTTCATTTCCAATGGATTTTAACGAATTTCAAAGAGAATTGAAACATTAATTATATGAATAATATTCCCCTGGCCCTTTTTATTGAAAATCTAATGATGATGGAGTTGCGTGTAAATTGAGAGCTTCAACATTATTCCAGCCTGTTGCGGTAGCTCTTGGTGGTATATCGTTAAACAGATCTCGAAATTCTTCGGTGACCATATGGAACGAAGATGTTATACTCGTCGTCGTCGTCGTCGCGATGTGTTATTCGATCACGTCGTTCAACCTACCGCAATGCCTCAAATGAGATGCTTTCGCTGACAATAAAAATTCTACCCGAAATAAACTTTGTCTTGAGATTTCTATCTTGGAGGAAGGTGGGGGAAAATGAGTCGGAATGAGACGAGCCAAAATTATTACTCGAGGGACAATTAACGTTTCGTTATTAATTCCGATGGTTCCAAATGTAAATTTTTCAATTTATTTCCATATAACTGCATACTGAGTGTGTGTGAGTGTGTGTGTGTGCTTTTTTGTCTGTGTGTAGGGAATACGAATAGAAGCAACAACGATCGGTTTGAATTTCGACTCTCGGAGAGAATATTTGAATATTTACCCCAGTCGTTATCGATCTTATTTTTTCTCGCATAAAAAATGCAACGTGATTGATAAAAATGTCATGGTTAGGCAAGAACCATTTGAGCACGTGAAATTTCCCATTTTTTTCATGAAAGAAACCTTTTCCCCAAATCCCGACGCACCCTCGCGTCGTATCTGATGCCGGCGTCTAGGGATCCTCGTGAACGATAAAGCTTGTACGACAGTGAATGAAATTTCACGGTTGCATTCTTCCGCGACCTGTGTGTATCGCAGCCATTGCTCGGGGCAATCTCTCCCTCATCGTGTTGTTTTTTTTCCCCCTAAATTCTGGGATGACCTTCGACGAACGCGAGCAGGACGAGACAGCAGGATATGAGAGTCCTGGAAAAAAATTCAGCGTGGCCGATGAATGGCATCGAGATATACAAATCACCGAGAATCTCGACACGTACAAATTTTTTTTTCTCTTTTTTCTACAGCCTTTTTTTTCAACATTTTGTAAATAATTCTTAGTCGCGCCTTTTTTGGTCCGGGCTTTCGGAATTAGTTTTTTGCATTGTTGAGATATGGCTCGTTGTATTAACGTCGTCGCGATAATTATCTCATTTCGTGAATTCACGAGGCGTCTTGGAAAAAGGAAAAATATTGTTCGAGGAAAAGGATAAAAAGTGGCGAAAGTTTTGGATGAAGAAAGGGATTTTTGAGAATTGAGTGTCTTGTCGTTTTCAAACACAGTAGGGACGCGAAAATGCTGAATCCTATATACAGCTCGTTTTTACTCACTCTTCCCCTTTATTTCTCTTGAACTTTCTGTTGTACCGCAGAATACTTACACAGGCTCATTAAAACATTTGATGGTCGCCATATAATCGATTATTTATAGTGATATTTAAAACTGGAAACGCGGCACGTCCTGGTTTTGTCGTATAGCCTTATACCGCGCGAGAAGGGGCTACAAAAGGAAGGGGAACCTCCCGCAGTGGTCCAGGTGGAATAGCACGTCGTGGATGAAGACGTCTGCGGGCTTTACTGCCGATTCCTCGTGATGAGTCGCCGCAGTTGGTGGCTGCAGCATCGGGTCATGAGTTCTTTCTTGCACTCGAACACAAACACGTCCCTTAAACGTGTGTATACTAAAGTGACGATATACGAAACTTAGTTTCTTCATTTTCCAAATTTCGCGGCATTGATTTATGGCTCGATTTTAAAAATCCTTCAAACCCTAGAAAATTTCAAATTAAAACGTCTCACCATTCGTACGAAATTTTCTCGATTAAAATGAGAAATAAAATCACATCGATCTATAAAAATTGTATCGCAATTTTTTTTAAGGAATTGAAATTTTGTCAAATGAAAATCGATTCTCCAGAAAATGGTTCTCGCGGCTCCAATTATTGTCGCAAAATTGCATCGCATTTATTTTTCCAAAGAATTTAAATTCTGTGAAATGGAAATTGATTCTCCAGGGAATAGTTCTCGCTGCTCCAATTATTATCGCAATTATTTTGGAGTAATTCGAATTCTGTCGAATGGAAATTGATTGTCCAGGAAATAGTTCTCGCGGCTCCAATTATTGTCGCAAAATTGCATCGCATTTTTTTTTCCAAAGAATTTAAATTCTGTGAAATGGAAATTGATTCTCCAGGGAATAGTTCTCGCGGCTCCAATTATTATCGCATTTATTTTGGAGTAATTCAAATTCTGTCAAATGGAAATTGATTCTCCAGGAAATAATTTTCGCGGCTCCAATTATTGTCGCAAAATTGCATCGCATTTATTTTTCCAAAGAATTTAAATTCTGTGAAATGGAAATTGATTCTCCAGGGAATAGTTCTCGCGGCTCCAATTTTTATAGCAATTATTTTGGAGTAATTCAAATTCTGTCAAATGGAAATTGATTTTCCAGGAAATAGTTCTCGCGGTTCCAATTATTTTCGCAAAATGGCATCGCATTTTTTTTCCAAGAAATTCAAATTCTGTCAAATGGAAATCGATTCTCCAGAAAATAGTTCCTCGCGGCTCGAATTATTTTCGCAAAATTGCATCGCATTTTTTTTTCCAAAGAATTGAAATTCTGTCAAATGGAAATTGATTCTCCAGAAAATAGTTCTCGCGGCTCCAATTATTCCATCAGCGAGTAGTAAGTCCCTCGATCCTCGATTTATTGTTTAAATAATAAAAAGCGCCACAATAGGATAAAAAAAAAGTGATGATCCGGATCGGAACCGCTGCGGTGGTTGAATTATAAAGATGTCGAGGGTATATATAGCGATGAATCGAAAAGTTGGACAAGGCTCGCACACGTAGCGTGAAAGCGAGCGACTGACAAACCGGGACGAGCGTTGAGAGTTTCGTTAACGATCCTTCGTACAACATGGACTCGACGAGACCGTATATTTTCGCGAAGAAGATCGGGCACGTGCTTTGGCAACGGCGGAAGAGCAGGGAGGACGAGAGTAAGAGGGATGAGTTGTACAAAAGGATCGTCTCGTTGGCTGCGAAGCAAAATGCGTAACGTGGCCACTGCACCGCTGCGGATTGCACATTTGCACAGCAAACTCTCTTTCTCTCTCTCTCTCTCTCTCGCGTTCTTTTTTTTTCTTTGTCGTGGCGTCTCGTGAATATTTCGTTTTGCCGCTTTACAAGGGCGCAACGTGTGCACAGGCAACGCGATAATGTCTCTCGGAATGACGTCACACATATACCTATACGCGTGCGTTGGACATAACTTGATGTAGTACAGTGAATAAGTTGGCATCGGTAAAGCAAGTGATCGGTCGCGCGTGGAATGTAACGCATTAACGTTATAGATACGCGGTGGACATCGGACATGGAGCCCATTGCGAAGCTCCTAACGATCGTGATCACAAACTCTTAAATCTCTCACATTTGTAACGCCTCCGCCATTGGAGCGTCTCTTTTTATTCAGTTCCTTTCACTGCTCCATCTCGCATCCCCAATCTTTCGAAAGTTTTTTCCTTTTTTCGTTCTGTTCGATTAACCGATCTTTATATCATCGTATTCGGAGCGAGTGAAAAGAGAGAAAAAAGTGAGAGAGAAGGCTCTTGATTTTCTTGCTGGTTAGAGGTCCGTGAGGACGATGAATGAACATCGTTGCGGAGCACGAGTTAAAAATTATACCTTCCTCTCTTTCCCACTCTCTCTCTCTCTCTCTTCCATCATCTCCTTGAGAATTCTGTTGGGTGCGCAGGTGATGAGCCATAAATCGTCGTATTCACTCAGCAAAGTAAAGCAGAAAATAAAGAGCGCGTACTTAGCTCAAAATTTAACAACAGAGGTCTTCATGGTGAAAATTAATTGCCCCCCTTTTTGTACGTGCTTGGGATAATGGCGTTATACTTTTCAAATAATCGTAAAAAAAGGGGTAAGCACCTCTTTGCGTCTGGCGTTTAAATATTTTTCTTTCGACTCTCCATTCAACGACTCCACTCGCAACCATTTTTTTTCCCTTTTTTCACAACCCTTACAAACCCAAATAAATGTTTCATTCTCCACCGAAATTCAGCTGAAATACCGAATGAGTAATTGTCTCATTTAGCCATCAGACTGCCGAATCCTTTTCAAGATCCACTAAAGACTTGGCAAAGAGTGAACAAAAAAAAGAGACGAAATGCCTGAATTATCGGTGATCGCTACCGTACGAGAGTCTGTTCGCAACCGGACCATTACATCCCATTTAATTATTTATGTATGTCGTCGAGAAATCCAGACTTTCTAGCTCCGTGTATGTACCGCTGCGTATACTTTGCAACGCTGACACCGCATCCAATCTCTCACGTACAAACACACACACACACGCATATTAATGCATAAGTACAGTGTTTATATGTGTGTGTATAAATATGTGTGTGTATCGAAATTTTCATGCAAGTAGAACCGCGCGTAGCGAGGTAATGCTGTTCGAGAATCACGGTGTGCTTCACTCAAGCTGTCCGGAGCTTTGCTACTATGTTATGCATCAACGATATACCCAACGTTCCTCTCGGTTAACGAGCTATCGGAACAAAACCGCGCTGGTACAGGGGAGCATTACAGGCGCGGGTTACCGCGTATTTCCGCGGGTGTACACTCACTTAATATGGATACATATATATATGTACCAACGTGCACATACCTCTTCGCGTAACACAGCTTCTAGCTCAAGCCTCGACCATCTCTTTTGGCTAACCCTCTCGTTAATCCCTCACGCTCTCGCATAGATGAGCTTATATTATTGTAATAATATGTATGACTACAAAATTTCCAACCACGATATAAATTAATTCGAGCCTACTCTATAATAATCTCGAGTTAACCCCAAGCCACGAAGCAATCGCGTCGTAATATTTGATGGATCATTCGAATGATTTTATTATGATTTTATTCTTCGAGGTTTTATTTATTTATTTTTGTTTGATTTAAAAGCGAAAACGCGGGGTTTGGTGTGACGTTTGAGCTCAATTAAAGATGCGGCTATGTCTCTAATCACATTTTTGTTACTGCACTCAAATTTTTTATATTTTATTCCTTTATTTTGATGGCTTTGTGAATCTTGAGAGATTATCGTCGGGATCGATCGTGGCATCATGCTCTTTCGAACCTTTTTTCATGTCGGACGTGCTGGGTCAATGACACTTTGAAATTATATGCTTCTTCGTGATCAAGACAGTTCAGTGCTCCGCGCATTTGAAACTCTTGGATTTTCCGGTGTGTGTGCTGCTTCGCTTTATGAATCATCTTGCCCGGCGCAATAGAATAAAAGGAAAGAAAAGGATGCGGACAATGTAGGAAGTCAGGTGCGTGACGAACGTGCATTTCCTAATCGTCTAGGAAATAATATTCTTACCGCTCGTCGAAAATTCCTACCGCACGTTTCTCACCGAACCCCCCGCTCCAGGCCTTTTCACTCCTTCGTATATTTTCGTCCGTCCATACATACGTAACACACAAACACATGTCTACATGTTGCTACATAAAGTTCGAAATCCTCGTTAGGAGCTACGAAGGTGAAGCATATTTCGTTAAACCTTTCGTCCCCATAAGCACGGTAGCGTTAAAAGGACTAGATAATTTACGAGATTTTTTTTCTCATCGTCTGAGTTGCCTCGTGCATTCGAATCTAATACTATTTTCACACGTGGCAAACCCACGGAGTCAGCAGCCTATTTTTCTTTTTTTATAACCCCAAACTCTTTGGGTTTAAATTTGACGATAAACTTGCTCGAGCCAACCGCTCATTTCCACGTTGTAACAAATTTTTTTTTATATCTTTGTATAGTTGAACGTCTGGAAGGTGAAAAATCTCATTCACCCACGATTATTTCGAGAAAATTGTCCGACCGAGCACCTCGTAATAATTCGTTTCGCGAATTTATAGAATTTTGAGAAACGACTAAAATTTTCGAGCAAGGGAGCTGACGAAATTTTCGACCTTTCGCAGGCACTGATTGACTCGGTTTAATTTTATGCAGATTTTTTTTGTGCCAACGAGGAATCGTTACATTCAAAGGGCAATCCTTCTCGTATTTTTTTTTTGTTTTTTAATATTCATATATATAAATACATAGCGACGTACGTATGGAAGTTGGTTTCGTTTACTGTGAACTCGCGGTTGAGTTGGTGGCTCGCGTGTGCCATGGTGAGCGTGGTACCTCGTCACATGGTACGGAGGAAACATTCGTTTTAATAACCGAATTAGTTAAGCGAGCCTCGTATACTCGTTCATATGTATACGTATAGAGTTACGTACGTAAGAGGGAACAAATTTTACAGATGTGCCACTGTTGGTGATCACGCACTCGGAGAGAAAGAGAGAGAGAGCGAGAGAGAGAGAGAGAGAGAGAGAGAGAGGGACGAACCAGCGTGTAACATTCGACTCTCATATACAATAACCACCGATGTATCTTTTCCAACTCTCCATGCAGCAGCCTCGAAGAGAAAAACGAAAGAAATAATAAAAATAAAAAAAAAATGAAGAGAAATTACGTTCGGTAACGACGATCCATTTGGCTTTTTGTCAATCACCCTTGCCTCGAAAAACACGTACGAAGGCCCAATAATTAATTACACCGGTTCTCATAACTGGAATTTATATTTTCTTTTATTTCGGTCCAACCCTTTTTGTTTTTTTTTTTTAACAAGACCCTCCACTCTTATTTATCGTCCCCCAAAAAATTAAAAAATACTGTAACATTGTTTTTTTTTCCATAGCACACTGTTGAATGTCTCAAGATATTCGGAAATTTTTCTAGCCATCATTTATTCATCGTAGAGTCATTATTTTTTTTCGAGACTTTAACATTCGTCTGTGATTACATTATTCTAATTACCGAATTAATGATGTTTGGGTTATTTTTGGAAAATGCTCTAATTCGTTGGTATAATGATAACGAGTTGACGCACTGAGAATGAAATTTTGTTAAAAATCGTCGATATTTTGTTGAATACGGTGAACTAAATATTTTTTAATAATTTCAAAATTTTTGTTAATTTGACAGTATCTAACGAAATTGTCAGCGAAATTTACGAGTGGAACGACTAAAATTTGCTTCCGAAAAGATTTTCTAAATAATTTCTTGCTGCATTGACACAATTTTTGGAATTATTGAAAAAATCGTTTAGTCGAACGTATCGAACAAAATATTCATCGTTTTTCAACAAAATTTTGTTTTCAGTGCGGCGGAGAGGTGAATGAACTTATCGAAATAAAAAAAGGTCATTACGTACTGGTGTATAATTAAAGGTTAATTTAACCGACTGGTGCTTCCTAGTTACGCCGACAAGCTGACCAAAGTGTTTGACCCTTTTCTGAGAACTCTTCCTCCCGCAGATTTCTCATCAGTCTCAAAGAATTTCTATCGCCGCAGTGGGAATAATTGTTTCGCGACGTAAATCCGTAACGCGAGCCAAGAGGTTCGCTTCGATTTGATACAGTGGCTAAGACGAAAGGCTGGAATGAGAAAATGAGGAGACGCAGAAAAGTGTTTACAAAATACTTGGATACGTAGACGAGCATCTTTGAAATAGTTGGATCGTTTTAATGGCGCATGAGCTGCGGCTTTTGACGCGTGAAGCGCATCCGGACATTCGACAGGCGTGAAAAAGGCATTCCATCGATCGTTATAAAACTTTCTCATGATTCTACATCCCCAGCCAACAACTTTTGTTCCCTCGGAAATATTCGCGCCTCGCACTCGTCTCCGAGCTGCTCATTTTGCTCCTTTCGACCACAAATCAAACATTTGACGTTATATTCCTTCTATCGGCTCGTACGCCTTTCCTCCGCGAGCAGGATCAACACTGCGTGCACAAGCAATAAACTCTCTGACGCCCCTTTGATTTTTTTTTTACCTATGCCAGGGTCAGCCGCGAACACATCTCGGTACTTTCGTGCTTTCCTGCCTCCCTTGGAATTCGCTGGATCTTCTACAACCACGATCCTCCTGGTTGGCCTCTCGTCTTACGTGTCTCGTCCATCAACGCATCCTCGAGCATTAAACGGACCATGGAGTCGACTCGAGTTTCGATATTGCATTCGAAAAGCTTTTCGTTGAAATAACTCGTTCCCCTCGACTCGGAAACGCTGAATTTCCTTGGATGGCAATCAAGGAACGTTCGATTTAAAAATTGATCAGAATTTGATGAAAAAGGTCCCATCATTGCGCCAATGATGGTTGACAAATGCGGGTGACGGTCTGCGATGGCACCGAAAAAAAATGAATATCGAAATAAATTCGCGACGAGATCTTGCACAAAAAAATGTCTTGTTCGAGTTCTCGCATAACTTAAGCGGCGACAGTGTTTTGATCGGATTCGTTAGCGCGCTTCAGAGATGCGTGAAACGTAACATGGCGTTCGAGGTGTGGCGAGGCTCTATCAAAACTTTGTGCTGTCTCGTGTGTTGAGTGTCCCTCGTGCTGCGGGTTTGTCCAATCCTCTGTCCCATTCGTCTTGCGTAAAAAGGAGGAAAAAGGAAGAAGAAGGGTGAAGGGAAAAATTGTTAACCTCAAAAACGTGTCTGTTGGGTAGAAAAATATAAAAAAAAAAACAAACGTATACACGATAAAAGCGAGTGGCTATTGGCCGGTAATTTGTCGAAGGCATGAATGTCCTTCGTGGAAGATTATTTTTTCTTATTTTTTCTCAAGAAACGAGACGAGAACGCGTTTGATCAAATTTTTATGAGGGAATGAGAACTCCTTGGACGGGCAGTAAGGATTATTGAGAATGTGTCTGTTTGCTCGAGCGAAGGGTCCGCAAAACATCGCTCGCGCGATATTAATTTTCTCTCACCAACCAAACGAGAAAGAACATCGATCTCATTACCGGTTTCGAAATATCCTGCGTGAATCGTTAGCGACATCTGAACTCCTTTTCTCTCTCTCTCCTGCTTCTTTTTCGCCTTGCTGGACAACGCGCACATTTCACAGGTGACTCTTTGTGTCAGCGCGAGGCATTCGGGCGTTCAGCCAATCTCGTTAATCTGCATAACACTTGGAGATGTTCTCTTTTTTTTTCTTCGACCCTAGCTCGATCGGAACTTTGTATTCCGTTGATCTTTGCCGAGTCCAAGTTTTTATAAATAGGTCAGCAGCAGCAGCAGCAGCGCCTGGGGGAGTTTAAAAAACTGGAGAGTGCGAAAATTTTCTAATCACGCGGTTTTCGTGTTATTTGTTTATTTGAAAAAATGCTTGTGATTGAAAAATTTTCCCACGTTCCGCTGATTTTTGATGCAAATTCGAGCGTCAGTGTGATTTCGAAACTCGTTGTGTTTGCTCAACGTAGTTAATATTTTTTTTTAGATATTTTGCACAGCGGGAATCAACGCTGGCTGCATTCTCAACATTTTGATTTATATGCCAATGACTTTCGATTGCATAATCATTCATATACCAAAATGATTTACTTTCGATCCGAATTACAAGAGGATTTGTAACAATTATTAGTAGCTCTCGAATTCCATCATTTTTTTCAATTTGTTCACGTCGATCAAACCATTTCCGACGCAAAATGCGAACATGAGAAATTTAGCCCGAAGGCTTCTGCGTATGAGAAAGGCTTCGCTCGTATAGACTGCGCTGCACCAGAAAGGACACATGCTAGCTGTACACTCTATGTTTATACATCTTTGTATATAATGTAAGCGTTCCAAGTCAGGGCCAGTCGGAGAGACGGGAGGATTAATCGCGGCACTGATATACCGGGCTTAATTGACAGGCCCCGCTGATCTATCTATTAATGAGCTACTGCGAGAGACATCGAGAGAGAGAGAAAACGAGAACGAGGCAAGTGAAAGACAGAGACGTGATTGACTACGAAATGATTTTCACAGTGACTAAAATGAGCCGAGACATAGAACTCGCATCGCATTCTCGGCCAAGACTCGCTTCCATCGTTGAATTTCAAAATTTCTAAAAATTGAAGCAAAAAATGACGAAAATTGAGAAAAAAAAATCGAGCATCATTGGCGCGTGCAAAAAAAAATGAAAAATGAAAGAGCTGAGGCGCCGGATCGTTCCAAGTTGATTAGCGATGCCCGAGCCAATCTTGACTAAAATTTTCAATAAAAAAATGCCTAGAATTCGAGAAACGTAAATAAAGAGCGTGCGAGAGAGACGAGTGCGAGAAAAATTGGGTATTCACGCTTAACGTGCCTGTTGTGTGCCTCCGAAAAATTAATAGCCTCGTCTCTAATTGATACGTAGAATCGGCCGTTGGATAAATCGTCTCCGAGTCACCTTCGTATTCTCTCGCACGTTTTTCCCATCTTCTTTTCTCACCTCTTGCTCATTCCTTATTCCTATGTCGCATTCGCCATACTCTTGCCTTTTCATCATTTTTCTTTCCATCTCGTTTACTCTCCACCTCCTTTTCTCTCTCGTCCTTTCTTCCCCGTTTTTCCCTTTTTTTTTTCACGTACTTCGTGCATCCCACAAGGATAACTCTTTGGTCCTCAAACGTACGCACGTTTATATACATACATGTTAATGTAAATGTGAATGAATACATTTGTACAATATATCGCGCGACGTGTTAGCATAAACGAGAAGTGCGTGGACCTATACACTGCTCGCATGCACGTCCATGTTGGCAGTAAGCTCACGTTTTAACCGCACGTTGGAATTCGCACGCACATGCGGTATATTAAAATGATAATCGCGCCGCGTGTGCACCACGTGCCGGTATTAATGTTTTTCAGGGATAAATATATACATGGCTATATAATTTTCGTTCGAGTGTGGAATCATCTTGGGCTTCGATGACGCGGTCCAGAAGCTACAAAATTCGCAGTTTCCTGCCATTTTCAGTTGTGAAAAGTTTCGACAGACTCACTATTGATGCTGCTGGTTGAATGATCAAATAAATTCATTGATATTTTCACAAATTATCGAATTTCAACGAATTTCATCGTTTGTTAGAAATTAAACAATCAGCAGCAGTGTTGATAGATCGAGGGATTTAATTTTTAGTTGAAACTTAAATTGACATGAAATCAGATAAATTTGGATTTGGTAGATAATATTTCATGGTTTATTGAAATGTTATTGCGCTCGAAAGTAATTCTTATCGGTTTTTGTTTAATATATTGCAACTGACATACGGAATTACTGTGTTTGCTCGTTCGTTTTTTTGTCCAATTGGTTCTCTCTCGCTCTCTCGTTGTTTCTTTCTTCGCTGGACCTCCTGAAAAGTAATCTCATGCTCCATAAACTTCGTGGCAGCAGCAATGGCGGCAGGTATACGCTCAGCTGTATATTATAATATACAAACATATATTTATACATGTATTCGTCTATATGCATAAATATACAAAGCTTTTACAAGTATATACGTGTAAACGTTGTACTTGACGAATTTACGACGTTTGAAACCGGTGATTCGACACTCTCATTCCTAAGTCTTAAACCGATAATCGCGGCCAAGAGTTCGGGCACCGTGATGCCGGCTAATTCCGCCTTTATTTTTTTCTCGCATTCGTACGAATTCATGACTCACGTATCCACACGGATTTCGGGTCAAGAATAAATCCTCTGTTGGGCAAAAATCGTAAATGATATTTATTTTCGAGTATTTTCACTCCTGCCAATTCGTTATTTTTTCAGCTTGTATATTTTGCTTCGGAGCTCAAGATTCTTGAGCATTTCGTAACGTTGCTCTTTTTTTGATTATTTAAAATTTTAATCTCCCCAGTGAATCGTTAAAAAAATGATAAAAACTTTGAAAATTACTCGAAAAGTTTCCAACTCGATTTTTTCGTTACTATTCGTCGTTCGCTGTTTACCCAGAAAGTTTCAAATTTTTTCGTCAGAGTTTTATGTTTTCTTAGGCATTAAAAAAATCACTTGCCATCGCAGCGCACCCGCGATGGCGTGAATCTCGTTCACTAATGTGTATATTGTTCTTTGGGGAATGTACGAGATTTGGTTGAGTCATTGGTATGTGTGTACATCGATACGATGTGTAACGAGAGATCGTAACGGTTGAACAATCGAGCTAGTTCGTTCTCCGTTTATGTAAGCCAGCGGAGTTATTATCACGCGTGTCCGATTGATGTCACACCGCGCCTGCTTCGACTCTCGAGATATATTTTTTACGAGCTACCACGAGACTGATAAAAAGTTTGAGAATTTATTTATTTTTACAGAGAAATTGAAAGTTATTGTTCGATTGGAAAAAAGGAAAAAAGTTATTGGAAGAAAATGGTTTGCGGGGTTTGACGAGGAAAAAAGTCGGTGGAGGACAAGATAAATGTTTCTACAATGCGCGCAGGCGTTTACCTCACACGCTTTGCTTTCGTCACCGCACGTGACATTTGAGCCGCGAACGCGGACGTATAAATCTCGTTCATATAAATATATAGATTTTTTATTTCTTAACTTTTATCTGAACCAGAGGATACTCGGAACTCTTGCTCCAATTTTTTCCGCCTGGTATTCTCAGTAAAATACGTGTGAATATACGCCCAAGAGTCAGCAGAGAGGGGGTGCGTTTATTAGTTTATTTAGTGAGGGTACCCGCGAGATCTGCGGTTCTCGGAGACCGTCAAACTCCGGACGAGCATAAAAAGCTCCACACCGAGACTTTGGAAGCTCGCGTGCTTTGTGTGTGCGCGTATACATGCGCCAGGCAAAGCTGCACAGACTCTGGAGAAAGCGAGAGTTTCTATGTGATCCACGTGCGACTTTACCAGATTTTCTTCACCGCCACATTATTTCTCTTTTTTTTGCACCGAGTCCGTGATATCGAGAGACTAAGAAAGATAAACAGAATACAAAGAAAAACACGCTTATTATGTTAAGCGTGACTCACGGGCTGGAAAAATTCTTTGGGATAAATCTTGAAGATCGTGTGCAAGTCATAAAAATCCACAAGCAAATATATCGTAGAAAATAATTCATCAGAAGAATGACGAAATGTGGTGACAAACGAAAATGCTAGACTGAAAACATTATTTTGTTGAAAAAGATGAATATTTTGTTCGATACGTTCGACTGAATGTTTTTTTTAATAATCCCAAAAATTGTGTCAATGCAGCAAGAAATATTTTAGCAAGTCTCTTCGGAAGCAAATTTTTATCGTTCCACTCGTAAATTTCGCTGGGAATTCCATTAGAAACCAAATATACTGTCATGATAACGAAAATTTTAAAATTATCAAAGGATATTTAGTTTACCGTATTCAACAAAATATGTCGACGATTTTTAACAAAATTTCATTTCCAGTGCAATAGAAATATTTTATAAAGTCTCTTCGGAAGAAAATTTTAGTCGTTCCACTCCTAAATTTCGCTGGGAATTCCATTAGAAACCAAATATGCTGTCAAAATAACGAAAATTCTGAAATTATCAAAAAATATTTAGTTTACCGTATTCAACAAAATATGTCGACGATTTTTAACAAAATTTCATTTCCAGTGCAATGGAAATATTTTATAAAGTCTCTTCGAAAGAAAATTTTAGTCGTTCCACTCGTAAATATTGCTGACAATTCCATTAGAAACCAAATGTACTGTCAAAATAACGAAAATTTTGAAATTATCAAAAAATATTTAGTTTACCGTATTTAACAAAATATGTCGACGATTTTTAACAAAATTTCATTTCCAGTATATACCCCCCTTCATTTTTATCATCTTTCCCAACATAATTAATTATCAAATTATTTAAACATTAGAAAAAAAAGTTTCATAAATATCCATGAAATTTGACTCGAAGTAAAAAAGCAATATCGCGTTATTGGGCGTTCTGTACGCGCAGAGATCGTGAATATGCTCTGGTCGCGAGCCTTGGGGTCTACGGTCAGAATTTCTACCCATAAGTAGATAAACTGTAGCGTACAATCACCAATGCACGAGCCAATGACTTTTAACATGGGAAAAGCACGTCTGATCGACATTTTCCGACAGCTATTATATCGACTAATATGTATAAATATATATATCTATATGTTTGTATCGTGACTGGTCAACGAGATTGGAACGTGCGTATTATACCGTCGAGGGACTCTCGTGTGTATACGTATATAAAGTTGGCTGCGAGCGTTGGAACAGCCGAAGCCACATTCGCCTCAAGAATTATACTTGCCATACACATGTATATACAAAAGTTGCTCAATCCCTCTTGCCCGAGTCTGTCTGCTCGCACTGACGAGCGACCAGTCTCTCGTAACCACTTCATTCCGTTTGTGATTTGTGCCCAAAACACTACGCATCTCTCATTCATATATCTGTATATAGATAAATTCAAGCCGCGAATTAAATGACAAATGTGCGACATTTTATACGCACCAAAAGGCTTACCCGTCGCATTAAAACGTTGATCAAATATTTATACATGTAGATTTCCGAGATTAGGTATAAATCTGCCTCATTTGTGGATCGTAATAAGACCTTATAAGATACAAATATACATCTGTGCGAGTCCTTGCGAGTATAGATATATTTTCTATGTATATTTGTGCTAAATGAATGAACGTTGTTACAGAGCGAAGCAAGAGTCGTGAATAATGTACTTTGAGAGCTACCGGTCGCTTCCTCGTGTGTGAATTATATTCCCAGATCTTAATTTCATTTTTTTTCTCATTCTAAATATCCCTGTGCAATAATTCTTCTGTACATGAATTTTGTTATAAAGTTATCATGTTGATTAGAAAGATTGTTCTACACACGCGATTATTTCTCCGTCAGGCAGTGTGACTTTTCAATTGTACGTGAATTTTTCCTCGCACGATTATTTGAAAAATTGCACATTTCGATTTTTCACGTTTTTGAGAAAATTGGGGATTCGACACGAAAGTTCCTGTGGAGGAGTCACACATTCTTGCTCTACTCGCAGACTGCTGCTGCTGCTTTGGTCTAGTGGAACAGAACCGGGTGGGGCAGACAGAAATGGCGAGGAGCACACGGGAAATCGTTGCCGGTCACCGGAGCGTGCGAGCTCTCCTTGTTACTTATGTCTCTGCTGAACGTATAGCTGTATGCATGACTCCGAGATTTCGTACCGTCGTTAATAATCAGCTGCTAATTCATTACAGAACTTTCAATCACGGGCTAGACTCAACGATCGCAAAGAGTGCATCGCGTTCGCGTTCACTCTTGTCGACTGCATACAAATACGAGTTTGTGGCTTTGGCAAAATAATACGTTTCCCCCAACACACTGTCTGATTTTCCTGCGTGCAGAAACTTTCAAATCCCCTTTTTTAAAGATAAATTCTCGACTTTACCGATTCTAACCACGAAATTGACTCGCCACGAACAAATCTGTAGATAAGCTTGTCTGTCCGGTAGAAAAACAAAAATGAGACTCGTACAAATCGTAGCAGGATTTTATCAAGTTGGAGCACACAAAGATCTCTCTAGGTGGACCTGTTGTGTCTGGAGCCGTGTTGCACCACGACAAAGAGAACTACAGCTCGCAAGAGACATTCTCGCAGTCTCTTTCTCTCGAAAGTCCGATCGACGAGCCCACCGATGGAGAGACATTATTGAAAGTCGAACTACAAAGTCCGAGGTCTCTCGTCGACTCTCTATCATGAGATACACATAGCCATATATATATATAGCACATAAATCGTGAACTATATACACACACACGTGGAATCTCGATACGAGAAAAAAAAAATTAACAACGTTAAGTCGTCATTGCTGGCGTATCAATTTTGAAAAAGCAAAGTTGGAATATCGCACTAATTTGGTTTAATTGTAACGACGAACAAGAAAAGCTATAAAATCCTCCAATTAATCATCGTTCGCGATAAGATATTTCGTGTTATACTGAAAAAATATTTAATTAAGATGGTCGGATCGTTAAGAGAGAAAAAACACCGCAGAAATTCCAAATCCATTAACATAATTTTTGTGGAATAGTTTCTTCGTTTCCGATCGAGATACCTTTTTATAGATGTTGTTGTTTTTTTTTTTCATTTTTTATTTCCAAGATATTTAAGTGTGTCACCTAATCAACCAATAAACCCCGTTCGTTTCTTGGAGAATTATAAAGCCAACTCCGTTCCGTCACCTAAACGGAATGAAGGTTCGTTTCGACATTATTTATTGCCACCCAGAGAACCGAACTGTCTGTGTGTGTGTGTGTGTGTACGCGTCTGTGTATGTTTTTCTATAAATTCTCTGTCTTTCTCTACCTGCCGAGAACTCCGATCGCCGGGTCTCCGAGTCTTCCAAACCCGATAAGAAACCTGCCGCGCGCGTACGAATGGGTCAAGCGGTTCTTGCTCACCCACCGACTTTCGGTCCTTTCCTAACGTGGCCAAACTCAATTATCCTAACCCGCTTACGGTTATTGTCAATGATCACCTCGAGTAGAAAGTCATACAAGAAATTTTGTTTTTTTTTACATCGCGTCTCCTTAAAAATACAAAATTTTCGAAATAATTGAAAAGCTTTGGAAAGTCAATTATTTTTCTAGCTGATTATCTCGGAGCTCTTATCGTTTGTCTCTCGTGTGACTGACATTCTGACGAGACAATCCGCGCCCACAATTAACACCGTTGCAGTAAAAAAATATTTGCCCGACACTCCTCACTCCGAATCCACATTTTTCACGTGCTTTTTTTTCCTGGATCCTGTTTTTTTCTCGGATGAAAAATTGCTCGCCGTCCGAACAGAGTTCCACATTCGAACGAATTAATTTTTTTGACACGAGTGCGCTGCACACTTGTCAATAATTGTACAGCTCGGATAGCGAAGACAGGAAGAAGATGAACGATAAAAACATGGCGCGCGCTCGAGCCCGCGGAGCTTATCTTCGGACACGTGTCGATTTGAGTGTCATTTTGTTAAATTCTCTCGCGTCGCCCCGTAAGCCCTCGAAGATACGTGTACACGTGGGTAAATATCAAGTTGAATTCCGCGGGTATCCCCGCGATGATTTCAGGCCTCACCATCGGATTAGCGTCATTCCAAAAAAATTCTTATTCGTCGTCGCTTCTCATGACAACATTTTCCATGTATTATCGCGTGCAAAAGTGTAGGCGTATTGGCCAAAGAAGAAAAAAAAAGAGCGAAAAATATGAGCATTGGAGGATTTCGTAAATATTCTTCATTTGAGCCATCGCGTATATTAATAGACAGGTATTAAATGAAACGATTCTCGCAGATATATGTGCGTTGGGCCTCGATATTTTCTGTCGTTTGCGTTGAATTTTTTTTATTTCGAACGAATTTTGATCGCTGCGAAACGACGCAGCAGCCGGATTAGCGTCAGAGCGAGAGTAACGTTTAGCGTTCGCTAAGACCCTGCCATTTTTTCTTTTTTTTTACCGTACATCCCTCTTCTCTTTATTCTGTATTTATTTATCTTCATTTTGTTTGTCAATCAATTTGATTTTTCTTCTTTTCACATATTCATTGAACGCGATTCTCACGCGATTGCTCGATTGCTAATTTTAGACGCGGTCACGCTCACTTTTTCTTTCAATCTTCGCGGCTCATCCCCTCCTTTTCACACCGATAAGCGACTCTCATTTCTCGCTTCCCATAAATCGGGCTCTATTCCTGAGCGAGTTGTTTTTTTTTCCTTCATTTTTTTGCTTTTTTTTTCTTCCAACGCCGATGAGTCGATTTGTTTTTTTTTTTAATTTTTTAATGCTTCGTGCATGGGATGCGCGCTCGAATCGCTGACTCTTTTTGTCAACGAAGTGAGTCTGGAAAATTTGTAGAAACGTCAGGTGCAGCCAAAACATCGAGAAACGTTTTTTCCGAAAGTCAACGTGAACCTCACCAAGTCGTGGGGATTTCCTTCATTTCCGGAGCAGCTCAGTTTTTCTCCTGCACCCTTTTTCCTTGTGCATGCGTTAGGAATAATTCTCGGCAGTCTTATGGCTTGAAAATAAATTTATTGAACGTTGTGAATGGAAGAAGAAAAAAAAATGAACAAAGAGAGAAAGTTAACGACGTTCAGAGAAAGGAGCTCGAGACTCATTGACCCAAACGAATGGTTATGAGAAATGCGTAAGGAATTTATAATTACCGAATGCGAAGGCTAAGCAGAAACCATTTTCGCCTGTCAACCGCTCATTCATTTTTTCTTTCTTTCACATCCTGACGTTGTATTTTATTAAGTCGCCTCGTAATCGACAAAAACAAGCTCGGCCCATATGTCCCACGCTATATAATCGATTTTTAAGTCGTGCCTGCATTTGCTTCTCTTGATAGACACGCCGGCACGTAAGTTCACTCGTGCGAAAGCCTTCGTACGGACACACCTAAAGGAACAAATTTCTCTCGTTGCAGCAGCAGCTTGATAGATAAATTCATGCATCGACGGGTTGCATCGCCGAGCGTTTGCAACACGCAATGAGCAATCGTCCCGGATATCCTCAGGACTCTACGAAACCCTGAACTAATCGTTCTATATACGTATAAATAGACAGGCATCCGGAATTCCACGTCGCGCGCCTTCGTTAGACGTTCGAATCTGCCGGAAATGCCCTATCGCGCATCACCCAAGTCGCGGCTCAATTCACTCTCAATTATTCCAGCATTATCCATCACATTAATTGTAACGAGAGACACGGAGTGACTCGAGACGAACCAACGGACAAAGATTTTACAAAAAAAAAAAAAAAAA